>QEPC01001417.1:393431-457620 GCA_003113815.1 Sphenodon punctatus
CATGTCCCCGTGTGCCTCCACCAGTCTCTCCCCATCCACCCCTCCCCCCATTCCCCAGTCTCTCCCAGTCCAAAGTACCCCTCCCTCTCCATCCCCATTCCATCCCCAGTCTCTCCACACACACCCCGGGCCCCACAATTTACTCACCGTGCCGGCTCTGTCCTCAGGCAACGCTGCAGGATGGATCATGGTGCGCTGTTCAGGCTCCCTCTCCCTTCCCCCCAGAGTCGAGTCATAGTTTGACTTGCCTCTGGGAGGGAGGGCGAGGGAGCCTAAGAGCTGCATCTGCACCACAGCTCAGGCCCCCCCGCCACTGAAGTGAGAGGGAAGGGAACAGGGAAGTCCTGTGGCCCGGGCGCGTCTGTTTGGCACCCGGGTATGGACTTTAGCCCTGCCCTACCCTCTGCAATGAAATAGTGCCCCTGCTGCACTATTTCATTGCTGGTTCCCTTTATGCAATATAGATGACGTTTCTAGCCACCCATTCTGCATGAAGGGTAGAAACGCAGCACTTTTGTCCTCTGAGGCTTCCTTAGGTCACGTGTTCTAAGGAAGCCTTGGGAGGGGGGTGATTCTCACCACTTGTGTGTGCGTGCACACACAAGCACTGAGAATATTCGGCGCCATCTCAAAGAACCTTGTTTTAGAGGCACTGACCTTCTTGTCAAGAAGATCAGTGCCTCTAAAACAAGGTTCTTTGAGATGGCTCCAAATATTGTTGCCGGTTGTGTGCGCGTGCCTCTGTAAAACAAACAGAGTTGCTGCCAGGCTGGCCAGCATCACATCAGGCCCAGGGGAGTCCTGCAGCCAGAGAGGCATTGCCCCTGAGGCCCTAGGGGGCGCACCGCCGCTGCTTTAGACAATATGTGTGGATCATTCTCTCTCTCTCATATCTTCTCCCTGTGGGGTAGTGTATGAGAACTATAGGGTTTGGTAGGATCTTTTGGATTTTGGAGGGCAGGCAATTTGGTGGGGTGCATGATGCTAAGAGATTGTCCTTGCAAAAGCAGCACTCAAGTTTTCATAACTAGACCAGATTCTGATGGTAAACAGAATCTAACCATTTCCCTTCCTTTTATGTCAAATCATAATCACAGGTAAAACTATAAATTTTAAAAAATCACTGGGAGCAAAAATAAATAAATGCCATTATCTATTTTTATAGTCCAAAGAAATAAATTGTGGAGCCTAAGCATTTAATACCTCAATCTCTTTGTGACCTGACAAGTTCTGGGATTCCTGTGATATGGAAATGAAGGTGAATAATTAACCCAAGGTGACTCTATAAACCCTCAGTGTTACCTTTGATGAAATCAAATTTGCCTCTTGATTTTCAAAGGACTGATCTTTGCTACTGCTCCCCCCCCCCCCATCACCAGCTTTTAGTTGGCATTAACCTTGTTTGGATGGTTTTTCCCTGGAATTCTCTTCCAAGGTGAACACATTTATCATGGATCCCAGGCTGGAAGAAAGTCTGGATTTGGAGGCATTTATTGGTACTCTGTATATGACTCTTGCTGTTTTTACAGGAGATGCTACAGCGCAGGTTCACCCATTCCACACGCATCCAAACACCTGTCTGAAGGTGCTGTGGGGAGGGAGTGCACGCTCCCGTGACGCATGCACCACCCACCCATGGCCACTCACGGAGCAGTGGAGAAAAATCCAGGATCCTCTGGCAAATCCAAGTGCAGGGAGGGCCCCACATGTATCCCTAGCCCCTGTGAACTGGGCCACCCACCCACCCAGAAGACAGGTCGGCCGGCACCATGGAGAAATGGCACTACGATGGCCAGACCAGCACAGTGGTCGCTCGTGAACTGGTCAGCCCCCCCATCCCACCCACAGCCCAACCGGGAGTCAATGCTCCACGTGGGCCCCAGCTGCACAGGCCACACTCCCCACAGGCCTTGCACCCATGGGCATGCCCTGGGCACAGGAAGAGACCAGGGCCTTCATCCACCTGTGGAGGGAGCAGGAGGCCAAAATGCAGGAGAGACCTGAGAGATGCTTCCAAAATGAATCAATATAGTAAGACACCGCCAAGGGGATGGCGCAGCTAGGGTACAATAGGGACATGCCTCAGTGCTGGCAGCTGGCAAAAGACTTGAGGAGTGGATACAAATTGTTCCACAATAGCAACTTTCTGGCCATGACAGGCACACAGAGCTGTTTCACGAGGAACTGTACAGGTTCCTCTACTGTCCCATCTCCCTTTTATAGTGCATGAGATCTGCCTTGAGAAGGAGCACAGCTAGGACCGGCAGCTCCTGATGGAGATCAGCAGGTGCCTGCATGAGCTGTTTCATGCCCAAAGCACCAGATGGAACTGGGCCCGGGGCAGGTGCTGATGACTGCTGTGTTACAGTATCCTGTTCCCCCATTCCTTTGTCATATGGTGAATAAAACAGTTACATGCTATTGCCTAATATGCTGCCCATGTGTGTTTCCCCTGGGTCTCTTCTCCCCTCCTCAGCCAGGGATGGGGTTAGGATACCATTTCTGTGGCTGCAGCGCCCCACCCCTAAAGCAGCCAAGTGTCCACTTATCACTGAGTGCCCAAGGTTACCCTCTGTGATAAGGTCTCTAGGAAGAGGCCTCTTGGCATTCCTGTCTGGGGGTCTGGCCTTCTGTTATCTGGTGACCTTGGGGCACAGCAGCATCTGGTTGCAGGTGCCCTGTTTTAGCTTATATTGGCCTCCCACCTCTATGGGACAGGCAGTGCTTGCTGCACCCATTACATGTTGGACATGTCATGGGTCCCTACACATGAACAAGAGAAAAAAATACATGGACAAATTCTTAAGATCCCAAATTCCCAATAGCATCAGATTACTTATAAAGAAGGGGACAAAATTCAAAATCTAACACTATTTTTTCCTTTCAAAAACACTGAAACCACACAAGGCTGCATGCAAACTGCAAAGCAAGTGTTTTTGAAGTGATCACACTGTAAAAGAAAAACTGAATATAACAACTCACCAGATAAATCCTTTGGAAAAGCTTCTACATTCTGTCTGTAATTTTTTCCACTAAATGAGGCAACCAAAATATCTCAACCAATTTAAACATTCAAAGTTCAACAAAAAGTTTCTCATGCAGCAGATTCCTCTAGAAGAGGGACAAAATTCAAATGGGCTATCACAAGAAAGAGCACCATTATTTTCTCCTTTCAGAAACACTATAAGACAATATAAGGTCATGTGCAAAGCAAGTATTTTTGAAGTGTTCACACTGCTGCAAAAATGTTAAATATAAGAAGTCTCCATGTAAAACTTTTGGAAAAACTTTTAAATTCTCTTTGCATTTTTCCCTATTGTACTCAATAGCTAATGAACAAAATATCTCAGCTAAATATCCAATATTAAAGTTAATACAAACAAATACAAAGTATAAAAAAATATACAAAAATGTCAAAAATATAAAATATATCCAAAAATATATTCAGTTAGTGTGGGAGGTGGGGACAATTAAAAGGGGCTGTACCATAGTGAACAGCAACAGAAGCCAGGAAAAATAAATAAATAAATAATGAAAAGAAATTTAAAAAGAAATTAAATGAAAGCACTCCTGTGAAAAGAATGTTTGTTGTTTTGTGGGGTATATTTGTACCCCGTATGCAGATGATACTGTGAACAATGACAATTCATTTTCAAAACTAGTAATCTTATTTAAAATAACACAGAAAGGTTCAAACAATATTAATCCTTCTCAGCTCTCTAGAAAAAAACTGCCACTAATGGAGTCTTGGGGTAGATTTCTATCCCAGTCCTTTGGTTTTTAAAAAAATGTTCTAATCATTTTCAATTCAAAATAGACAATTTGAACGAATCTCAGTCATGATGGCCTAAAGTCATTTGGGCTACAAATATACCCCACAAGAAACACAGCCACTGGAATGACTTAACAATTGTATGTGTCTGTAGGGGGATGGGTCTCTGTGTGTAACTGGCTTCTATTGTCACATAAAATGAAAACTTATTGGGGTGGAAGACTGTATATTTATTTATACAAAAGTTTGTATCCCGCCCCCTCCTGCCTGGCAGCTCGGGGCAGCTAACAGCAGTAAAAACAATAAAATACAATATACAATAAAAAATTTCTAAAAAGGTCTCTAAAAGGAGGGGGGGGGGTTAGGGTTTTTATCTCCCCTACCCTGTTTTAATGTTAAATTGTATCCCGGGGCCCTGTTTTAAACATTTAAATTGTTTTGATATTTTAAATTGTTGTTTTATATTATTTTTTTAATGTATTTTTTATTGTTGTTGTAAGCTGCCCCGAGCTGTTCTCAGGAGGGGCGGGATATAAATTTTAAAAATAAATAAATAAATAAATAAATTTAAAACAATTCCCCTCCCCACAAACCCCCTACTACTACCCATCTCCCCCACCAAAAGCCTGGCAAAAGACCCAGGTCTTACAATGAGAAGATCCGGGGACAGGCAGATTTATGCAGGAAGAGAGTTCCACGGCTGTGGTGCTACCACTGGGAATGCCCTTTCCAACATCACCCCCCGCTGCACCCAGGGGACTTCAAGAAGGGCGCTTCCAGTCAACAACCACAGAGCCTGATCCAGAACCCAGGGAGTGAGGCAGTTCCGCAGATAGGTTGGGACCAGGCGGTTTAGGGCTTTATAGGTAAGAACCAACACCTTGAATTGGGCCTGGAAGACTATTAGCAGCCAGGGCAGCGAGTGAAGCACAGGTGTTATATGCTCATGGCGCCCCATGCCCATGAGGAAATGGGCTGCCACATTCTGCACCAGCTGCAGTCTCTGAACCATCACCTGGGGTAGCCCCATGTAGAGCACGTTACAATAGTCCAGTCTTGAGGTGATTAAGACATGGATGATAGTGGCCAAGTTCGAAAGCAAGATGTATGAGGGTGAATTCAGATGTTACGGGGCCCGTTGGCCCCGTACTGAAATCACCCAATTCATTCCCCGCCGGGATCACCCCATCACGCCGTATCAGACGTGCCGGGGGGATCCTGGCGGGGAATCTGGGAGGGGGCGGGGCCGCGTGGCACACAGCGCACGGCCCCACCCCCTCCACGCACCCCGCCGCCCACCCTCCGGGGAGACGGGCGGGCGGCGGGGCCAATGAGGCCGCCGCGTCAGGCCAGATTAACCACGGCCCGGGATACCGCCGGTGATCCCGGGCCGTGGCGCCCAGCCAGACGTTACTTTTGTTTGGTCCCCACTGGGGATCTCTTTGACCACGCTTCCCGGGACATTCCCCCGGCTAGCCCAGGAAGCGTGGTTCAAATTGACCCCATGTGGGTATTGACCGTGGCGAACATCTGGCGGCTGCCAAACAGACGTTCGAGACACAGTGACCACAGGTGGGTATTCACTGTGGTTCACTGTGATCTCGTAACGTCTGAAAATACCCTGTGTCACAAGGAGGTACTGGGTCACATGTAGACTACAGGTCTAACAAATATGTAAAAGTAAAGGTTAAACATGTAGGTAATGTAAAAGCTGAGAACTGGAAACTCACTTCATGCAATTATGTAATGCAAAAGCTGAGAACTGGAAATTCACTTCATGCAATGGAGAGAGACAAAGAATGTGTATTCAGAGAGCTTAACACCTCTGCAAGAGCCAGACAGCAGACATTGAGATGCAGATGAAGCTTTCCTGCGGCCGTGACTAGAGGCACATAGCTCTCAAAGTGGGAAAAGTAGAACAAAGAAAGCCAAAAGATATTTAAGGAAAAATCTTTTTCCGTGGAATCCAGTTACAATTGGGAATTCAATTCAACCTCTGACTAAATGAGTCTCAGATTGCAGCTGGGGGGGCAGAAGCCTGCGAGCCAGTCTGCTGAAGCAATGGACTGAGAGAAGGAACTTTGCTTGCTGACAAACTTAAGGACTGGTGCCCAGCCTTGCCACATCTGACTGAGAAGGAACTTTCTGTAGGGTAAGATTTTAACTAGGGACTTACTCAGTACAGATTAGGATGTGTTATGTATTTTTGTTTTATTAGCTACTCTGTGTTCAAACTATCTTTGCTTATGTAATCAATAAACTTTCTTCTTTACTAAGAAGTGATTCCTGTTGTCTGCACATTGGGGGAACACAAGCTGAGGATCCTGTGCCTTCAAGCACTGGCAAACCCAGAGAGAGAAAAGAGTTTGTGAACGGGAAGTCTCTGGGAGTTTGGGAGACAAAAGTATTGTCCCCTTTGCAGGACTGAATCAGCCAGAGAGAAAACTGGTTCAGGTGGGCTGCAAGTGAGGGAAATTGAGTCACCCAACCCAGAAAAGTGCGGTAGTGGACCCCAAACCCTGTGACAGTATGGCCAAAGCCGCCATACCAGATGTAACTGGCAAAAGGCACTCCTTGCCACAGCTGCCACCTGGACATCTAGGCGCAGCTGCAAATTGAGGAGCACCCTCAGAATACAAACCTGAGGAACCAGGGAGGGGTGAACCCCATCAATGACAGGGACCTCCACCCCTCTGGTCCTCCCCACCAGCATCACCTCCGTCTTGTCGAGATTCAGCTTCAGACAGCTCGCCCTCATCCAGTCCCCCACAGCTGCCAAACACCGGTTAAGCAACGAGACTGCGAGGCTTAGGTCAACTGAAAAAGAGAGGTACAATTGGGTGTCATCAGCATATTGATGACACCGAACACCAAATCCCTTCACGACCTCACCTAACAGCTGCATATGCACATTGAACAGGAAAGGGGACAGAATAGATCCTTGTGGGACACCGCACATGAGGTCTCGGGGGGATGAAAAACAGTCCCCCAGTACCACATACTGAATTCTCCCGGCCAGGAAAAAGTGGAACCATTCAAGAATGATTCTGCCCACCGTAGCACAGTTCCACAAATGAGCCACCAACACCTCATGGTCAACAGTATCGAAAGCAGCTGACAGAACTATGCAGCAGCTGGGAAAGATCAAGCATTGGGCATGTACTGCCAACCAGGAAGAGGTGGGAAAACCCATGTTTTAAAATGGCACAGTGGGCTTTTAAGGCAGATGTTATGTGCATGCCAGTGAGAGTGAGAATGGAAAGAGAGGCTGGAAGTGGTTGCTGTGCTGCTTGGAACGCTCTGGGCTTTTTGCCTTCAGCACTATGATGCTGGTAGATCTGTACATGCAGAGACTGCACACAACTTAACTGACAGGATGCGGAGGCGGACACATGGGCACACATTAGCCCACATTTGCCTGCATGGCGGGCTCTGCATGCTGTAGGACCCTGCCGTGAGTGAGGGCTGCATGTCTGGTGGGTGGTGGCCATGTGGCCAGTGTAAGTGAACACCTAAGAAAGGGCTGGTGGACATCTAGCTGTTGTGTGCCACCATCTTGTTTGTTAACACCCCAAGTCACAACTCCAGAGATTTGGGTGTTGTGCTTAGATGACATGGAAGGTTCCTGCCCTCACTTGTCCCCAAAGTGGGGTCCCTAAAAGTTCTCCTATGGTTTTTTTAAAGGGCGTTCAGACTTTGTTGTCCTGTTGTGGGAAGCTTCATTTATTATCTCTGTGAGGTAGCTAAAACCTGTTTTTTCTGATGATGTTTCTGCTGGCATATAGAAACTGAACAGGTACTTAATATTCATTATTCTTTATTGTTCCCAGCCAGGTGACTTCCCAGGAGCATGTATTCTCTTAACAGAGTCTTTTGTTTGTGTCACTCACTGGTTGGGTCATCTTCCAGTTATGCTCCATAATTTCCGTCATAATTATTACCAATATTATTTTACACTATGGTGTTTACAGATCACATTGATACCAAGCATGGCTGTAATTCATACTTACAAGGGATGGGAATTTTGGATTCGGTTAGAACTGAATAGTAGGGATGGGCGAATAGAACTGAGTTCGGAAATTCGGTTCGGTTCGGTCAACCGAACTATTCGAGTTTGGTCCAAACTCCGAACTTTCGAACAAAGTTCGGAAATTCAAACCCCATTGAACTAAATGGAATATTATCTTTTAGGGGTGGGCAAACAGAGCTGAGTTCGGAAATTTGGTTCGGTTCGAAAATCGAGTTCGGTTCGGAAGTTCGGTTCAGTCGACCGAATTGGTCGAGTTCAGTCCAAACTCCGAACTTCCAAACCGCGTTCACCCATCCATACTGAATAGAACTTAAAATGACCAATTCGGTTCTCCTGAAATTTTGGTTCTCGATTCTGTTTTGGGCAATTCGGGTTTTTTGCACTGATTTTTTTCTGTTTTATTTTTCAGTGCAAAAAAATGAAACTGAGAATTGAAATTCTCGGAGAACTGAATGTAGTGAAAAGATTGCGAGAAGACCTTTGTGCACCGGCTGAGCCAGTTAGTGGACACTTGTATATCTTAATTTGGCCTGCGTATGCTGTAGAATTCATTTTGGTTGACAGATATGTAAAAACATATGTGTAATGTAAAGTTGAGAATTGGAAACTCATTTTATGTAATGGATGTATTTTATGTAAGCCTCTTTGGCAACTTTCCTGTATTGTATAAGTTGTTGATTAGAAAATCAAGGCCAATTAAAGATGTTGTGGGAAGCTCCCTTATCAGGGCTCAGAGAAAGACTAATTGGAAGCTAAGAATGCTCAGGCACGCAGCTGCACTAGTTAAAATTGGTCACACAAGTGCAGGACTTGTAGAAGTGAGTGTGTTAACATCAGAATCGTAAAAGACCCAGCAGCTGGGGTCCCATCTTGGAACTTGGTTGCTGGCTACTTTGCAGACGTGTGGAGGGGCGCAGCAGAATCTGGGGCCCGCTTGGGGATCATCCCACAGCCGGTGTAGGAGTTCCCCGGCATGCATATAGGGATGTATGAGAAGTCTCTTTTACTTTCTGAATTCATTGGGGTTATTGTTTTTATCTTTATGCTTTATCTTTATTATATTTAATAAAACAGCTTTTGGCACCCATTGTTGAAGCTATCACTGAAACTGATCTAAACGAAAAATACTTGCAAGACACCGAATATGGGAAAAAATGAATCAGAAATTTTCCCCAGAGTTCCATCCCTAATACTTACATTGGCCACTGAGTGGCACACTGCGGAGCACTCACGCACATGAAGTGAGTGGGGAGTGCTCAAACAGGTGGTCTCCAGCGTGGCTACTAGGGATGGGTGAACAGAACGGAGTTAGGAAATTCGGTTTGGTTCAGTTTGGTTTGAAATTCGAGTTCGGAAATTTGGTTCAGTTCGGTTTGAAATTCGAGTTCGGTTTGGAAGTTCAGTTTGGTCGACCGAACAGACCAAGTTCGGTCGAATTCCGAACTTCCGAACCAAGTTTGGCCATATCAAAACCAGTTTTTTTGGTGTGTGTTGCCACTAGGGATGGCCGAACAGAACGGAGTTCAGAAATTTGGTTCGCTTCAGTTCGGTTTGAAATTCGAGTTTGGGTCGGAAGTTCGGTTCGGTCGACCGAACAGACTGAGTTCAGTCCGAAATCCAAACCCATCCCTAATGACTACCCCGGACACGGAGGTGGCCACCGTACATTTGGATGGCCGTGCACGTTGCATTCCTGATTTTTCAGCAGTGCTCTGTGTGCGGCCATGACTGACCACTGCATGGATCACGGGAGCGCGCATCCCCATGTTCCACCTTCACATGAGCAGTTGGATGCATGGTCATTAGGGGCCATGCATGGACGCGTCTCATTTAAAAATACCCCTTGTTATAGTCCTATCATATTCATAACTTGTAACATTGCCACAATGATCCCTTGTTTGTGGCTATGAATTGCCCTTATGAGCACACAGAGAATACATATCACATGCTGGATGAGGCACCCAACCTTCTAGTGGACTCATAACAACTGCTTTCTAGGAGGATGTTGATGTTGTCCTATTCTCCTTGACGTGAATGGGAAACTCTTCTGCATTATAATTTGTATGTGCTATACTCCCACTTGGGGATGCAGGACTGGGTTTCCTTTCTGCTGGGCCACACACAAAATGAGACACAAGACCCTGCCTCTAAGAGCTTGCAATCTATATATTTGAAGAAGGGGGGGGGGGCGGGATTATTATCACCATATTACAATGGGAAAACTGAGGCACAGAGAGGTTAAAATCCAGTGAGGACACAATGGCAAGCTGCTAGGAGCTCCAGCACTTGGGAAAATTTGTCTCTGATTTTGGAGGCAGAGTAGTTGATAACTGGAGACTTAGTAACTTTTCCAAGGTTAGACATGGAGTCTGCATCAGAGCCAGACACTGAATCTAGTTCTCTTGGGTTCTAGGCTATTGCCCTAACCGTCTTTTCTTCCCACAAACAGACCAGACCCATCAGCAAGGTGTCGGGGAAGAGACCTGCAGATAACACAGTGCTGTAGACAAACTCCTTTGCAAATAAAATGCTTGTCGTATTTTCCCAAGACATGTTCAGAGCTGCATCTTATATGTGCAGAGGCAAACACATTTCTGGTATAACTCCTTTGATTTCAATAAAGCTACACCAGGCATGAGTGTCTTTTGTTTAGATTAACCTTGAAATGCAATGACTCATCTTCATTGTTGTGAAAACTTGCCATGATGAATGTTGGAGTAACACTGCTTGATTGTTATGTTCCTGGCTGCTTGTTGTCATTATCGGAGTGGGCTTCTGTCAGTCTCCTGGGTTTCGGTGTATGCAAAGAGTAATAGTAAGAGCACAGGGATTTATCATTTAATCTGGCGATAAGTTAACTCCATTATATTGCAAGGGACAAAGCACATGTAGCTCCTAGCTACTATATCACCAGCAATACAGAGGCTTTGGGTGGTTATTCTGACATTTCTGTCTTTGCTGCAAGGGCAGTTGCCTTGGTCAATGGCCTGTAGGGCTGCTTTACATGTTCCTTGCTAGTTGGGCAAACTGTGCTCCTTTGTGTGGTGGATTCTCCATTCCTTTAAGTACAGACAGTACAATATCAGCAACAGCCAAGGGACAGGAGAGCAAAAGCCATCACAGCAATAAACATGACTACTATTTCTTTTGCTTCCCCATCCCTCTGCTGTCACCTGAAGCCAAAGAGCCTTCTACAAGTGGAGGTGGGTGTGACAAAGGTTCTTGGGTTCCTTCTCTGGCTGACACCCCGTCTGCCCCCAAACAAGTCATGACTCAGTTTACTCATTTTGTAGACTCCAATTACCATCACTCAATCCCAGAGTGTGCCAGTCCACAATTGTAATGTAAACTCACCACACCTGTATCTTTGAGGTGCTTTGTCACATAAATTTATAATTCGATTAGTTTCCCTTTTCACATGGGAGCCAGTACATGCCTAGTAACTGAGCCATGAAGGCACATGACAGTAGGGGTGCTGTTTCTGCTTTAAGGCCCCTTTCAGTTGCATGGGTTGTCATTTCTTTATAATATTGAAACTTCTTGTTTCTTTCTCTGTAATATTGCCAAAAGCTGTCCCTTCCTGTCTGAACACACTGCTAAAACCATAATCCATTCTCTCATCACATCCTGCTTAGACCTGCTTCTCACAGGTCTCTCACTGAGCTAATTTTCTCCACTACAGTCTCTTTAAAATACAGCTGCGAGACTCACCTTCCTTGCACGCCGTTACAACCATGTGACCCTCACATCACTAAACTGGCTCCCCATCTGCTTCTGCATATTGTTCAAGCTTCTCCTACTCACCTACAAGTGTCTTCACTCTGCAGCTCCTCAGTACCTCTCCTCTCTTCTTTCCCCCTACATCCCTACTCGTGACCTCTGTTCATGGGGCAAGATGCTCTTATCTGTGCCCTTCTCCTCCATCGCCAACTCCCGACTCCGCACTTTCCACCTTGCTGCACTGTGTGCTTGGAACAAATTTCCTGAGGTGGTGCATCAGGCCACCTCCCTGTGTATATTTAACTCCCGCCTAAAGGCCCACTTCTTTGAGATCCTTTTAATTCATGAACCCAGGCCCTATCCATATCATAGCCTTGTGGATTTTAACTATTTTCACTGAAATAAATAAACTTACTGAATACCTGCATCCTGTAGTCCATGATTCATAGGAAGACTCTTATTTGTAGTTGTCTCTGTCTTTGTGTCTTGATTAGATTGTAAACTCCATGGATCAGGGACTGTCTTTATGTTGTATATCTGTACAGCGCTGCGTATGACTAGCAGCACTGTAGAAATTAGTAGTAGTAGTAGTATGGGTTGCAGATACCTAAAACAATCATTGCTGTACGTTTTAGCCTGCCTGTTGAGATGGAGGTCTCCTGTGAGCACAGGGGCACATGCCCCTAAACCAGTCTTTAATAACTAGCCTACATGCTGCTTGGGAGCATGGAGCTGTTAGCAATAATAATAGTTTCTGCAGAGGCCACAGATTGTATGCTCTGGGTATTGAAGTAGTGAGAGCAGGAGGCAACTGCCCGCTAATGGAGAGAGATCAAGTGTGAAGAATCCAGCCACTCAGAAGAGAGGCACTAATGGAGAGGGATCAAGCACTAAATTCAGTCACCCAGAAGAGTGCTAACAATGGAGAGGGGTTGGACACTGAGTACACCTTGCTTACTGTAGCCCAATATACAGTGGGGTCTCTCTCCTCGGGCTGCCTATTCATTTCTCTTCCAGGAAAGGGTAGTTTCAGAGCAAGTAGTAAAGAAAATGAGGGAGATGTCCTTCTTCCCTCAGAGGAAGCCCACTGACTTGAGCAGGCTTAGCAAGAGGGGAGAATGGGGATACAATTGCATATCTCCCAAGGGACAAGCCACGCTTCCTTATACGCTTACACTTGCACATACCTCCCAGCATCCTAAGTGCATAAAAAATCTCACCTGTTTATCATTCCACTTAGTTTATCTTTATTCCACCATCTCCCCATTGTCTTCTCAAGTGCTTTTCCTGGAAGGCAACCAGGAAAGAGGGGCCTGGCAATTGAAACTAACCTTCTGCTAGGCACATAATACAGAGTTTATTGACCATATTGTATACTTTATTGGGCGCCTGTAGTGAAAACCAAAGTAAAAACTGAAATCAAAAGCAATCAGTCTTTCCATGCTGTCATCCGGTGTCTCACATCTGTGATTCACAGTGAAGTAGTGGCATGAAGCAGCAGTTTTATTGGCATCTTGGCCATCCTTGGTGTTGGAAATCCCTCTTGTTTTGCATTAAAAAAAACACCAGTCAAACATTTGCCTCTTATACCCTCTCTCTACCATCTTCTTCATCCCCATACAGCCTGTGGTGTAACGGAGCCCACTGGGGGGTTCACCCCAGCCTCCTGGCACCCTGTTACCCACTTATTCACTGGTTTCTTACCACTGCCACCACTCAGAAGTATTTACTTGCAAGTCCCATCCCTCTGGGGAGAATGAGACCTCTTCTGTCTCTTTAAACAGCCAGGCTCACAAGCCAGTATAAAACAGTTCCCAATTTCTGCCGCCTGAGCGTACAGAGGCATATTTGCTAACACACACACACAGATCTTCTAGATCAAGAAAAAGGAATATTACTTTAATGGTATTTTAAACCCAGCATCACAGGTTAACCAACCATGTGAGGTACTTTGAATCCTTGAGCAAAAGAAATTGATCAGAACAGTTTAGGCACAGTGGCCTTTTTAGTAGCATCTAGCCTAAACTGGTCCCTCAGATGTAACATTCAATTACTCACAGCTTAAGGTGCGCCTTTGCCTTGCAGCAAAGGGGTTCAGTCCTTAGATTCAGTTTAGTCTAAACAGGCCAGGAGCCATTCCCTTAGCTCCCTAGAACAAGGTCAGTGTCCAGAGCAAATAGAAGACAAGATGGAAGAACCTTGAGAGGTGTGGCTTTTCTTTTTAAAAGCCCCCTACCCCTCAATCGTGATTGGTCCTTGGGAGGTTACCTGGATGTACCTGGTCCAGTCAGAGAATGACCCCTCCAGCCATGCTGGCTGTAGGCCCCTTCCCCTGGGATTGCAAAGTCCTGCCATGCGGCCGGTTGCAAAATCAGGCCTAGTCAACCTGGAAGCCAGAGTGTTAGTGAAGGTCACCTGGAAAGGGCAGGGTTGCTCCTGGAAGCTTCTGCCACACAGCCTGGATGGAAAACATCCCCACTTGTGAGGGGTTTCTGCACTTTTTTGAGTGTCCAAACCTCTCATAGGACAACAAGCTCCCCTTCAGTCAGTTCACATTCCTTGTACCCTGAGGCACTTGTTTCTCCAAAAAAATTAATCTTTTTAACCTGATTGAGGCACTCCCACTCCCATAGCCCCTCAGGTATCCTCTCGCTCTCATCAGGCAGTGGTGAGAAACAATGGCAAAGAAGGTCCAGGCCCCATTACTGACAGCCTTACTTCTGGCATTGCACAAACCTTGAGGAAAGCTCTGGTTTGGATCCGACTCTCTCATTACATCTGGGGCTCCCCCTGTTCCATTCTTCAGCACTTAGAACTGCAGCAGGGTTGCACGTTGTCCACACTCCACCACGCATACCACCCTATGAATGCATAGGCTGACTCGGAAGATGGATCTGTCAGTTCTGTTTGCACATCAGACCTTGCCCAAATGTCAGCAAAGGCCAGCGTATCCATAAAACCCTCCAAATTCTGAGCCCAGGGAACCCCGGCCAGCCACAGCGCACACATTTAAAATCCATTTGGCTTTGCAAGGCAATCAACCTGCTCCAATGAGTTTCTATGGGGTTATGACCCCTCATGGGCAATAGCATCCCAGGCCTGTTCCCACGTGCATTCGGAGCACAGTGACTTTCAGTGTTTTGATGATCCACCCCACCTTCTGTCTACCTCTTAACATGCAGTGGTTCCCCACTCCCACCCCAATTAAAACATTGCATGTTTCCGTGGTGCGAAAATTTGCACTATTTTGTAGATGAGTTTGCTTGTGCACTAATGTGCAGTGCTTGTGACAGAAATGTCTATGCAGTTTAATTGCCGCCTGGATTGACAGTGCAGGTGCATCAACACACACACAGCAGAAACTTGGAGACATTTTGTTTTGCCCAATAGCCGGCTTATAATGCCATGTGACCAACAGCAGCTAATAAGAGTTCACACATGGCACAGTGCCATTCCCCCAGTGCCACATGACCAAAAGCAGCTAGTTGCATCTCGTGTGTGGCGTGTAGCCAATCCTGGCTATGCATCAGGCTAGCTCTTGAAGCTGTTCAAAACTTTTGGCACATGGTCTGCGAGTTCACGGACGCCAGGACCACAGCCATGGAGATGCTTGCAGAGAACTTCTTTGTGCTCATTATTGTGCTCCGCGCCTTCCTTCCTGCTCCTGAGCAGAACCTGTGAGTAGAGCTGCAGCAGGTGGCACATTTGCTACCCACATGTAATACTCACATTTTTGGGTACCCCCAGCGGGCACCTGAATGGGTATTACTGGGGCGTTCTGGGACACACCGAGAACATTACTGTCAGTCCCGCATTTGGCTCAGGGCCCTGAACACCTAATAAATGGGCTGAGGGAAACCTACCTGATGTGGGCTACAATCTCGTTTGTTAACACCCGTTCTCTGAACCAACATTATGGGTGGTGGATGAGTGTTCATTGAGTGTTGGGTGATCGTGACCATCTAATTGACAACCATGAAAACACCCACTCATAAGGGGCTATTGTGTTGTTTATTAACACCCTGAGTGTTGATGGCTACTTTGACTGTCAAAAAAAAGTTGGTGTGAGAACCACTGCTGCACTTGGACTCCTGGCATGTTGTTGTTGGGACCTTCAGCATGTCAAAGTTTAGACTGTCTTGTTCTATCACAGAGCCCATTGTGCTCTATGCGGTATCCACACAGGCTGTTTTGGACTGATAACGTTATTACATACTGGAGTGTCTGACAAACTCTTTTGGAAATGTCAGATTCTGCATTTGAGCGGTTCGTAACAGCAGCTTTTATGGTGCTGTCCATGGAGCCTGGGCTAATTAAAAGTATATTTGTGTGTATGTAATAACAGGACATTGCCTCTTTAATAAAAGGAACTAATCATGTTGTCGTGGCAACTAGAATTTTGGAAACTGAAATGCTTAGTAAGTAGTTTGCTTTCTGCTGTACAAAAGCTGTGCACAGCTCAATGAGACACTGTCATGGCAGCCCGTGCAAAACTGTACTAGAAAACTGTACCCTGTTGTCATGGTAAAAGAGTAACCATCTAAAAGGTTCAAATCATACCAGCCAACACATTGTGCTTTAGAGCCATGAAAAGGATTGATGCCCTTAGGACAGTCCCTAACACAGTGACGCATGAACTGTACAGCTGGTGTCACTGGCAGCATTGAATGGTAGACGCACCTCAGTCTGGAACAAATGCCTCTATATTTACACAGAATCTTTGGCCCATCCTCTGGAGTGATTCATTAATCTGACATTCTAGGAATTTATTTAGCATTTTATTCTGGCCTTAGCTATGCTTTGTGGTTGGCTGATTGATTCCTCTATAGACTTTTGCCCAGGATGTTGGTTTGATTCCATGTCGCTCCTGATTTATGAATGAATTGGGGTTTTCCAGTTTGGTTTCTAACCCTGCTCCTCTCCAAACTGCTTTTCAAATGGGGAAGAAATAGATTATGTTTTTATTGGGAACTAAGCACTCAGAATCCATTCCTTGTGTGGCCAGAATGGGATTCATTTAAACTGAAAGCATTTGGCACCTCCAAAGACAGCTTGACTCAGTTTCCCTACTTGCAATATTTATGGACTACTTCTCTTACACTCAAGGGTTCTCCAGCCCATTCTCGCAAGGGTGTGTTGGGCCAAACACACAAAGACAGATTCAGAAGTGCAAACACATAACCATCTTTACTTTGAAGTATTCTCAGATCATCAAAAATATATTTCGGTAGGCTCACATTTATATTTAAACAGCGGACCGCTTTATAAAAAGAAATAGGTTAGGTTATAAAATGAAAGTAAACACATGGTTCAGAAATACAGAAAGTTGCTACTGTACAAACCTTACTGTAATATTAACAAAAGTTTTTAAAATCACAGCCTAAATTCACTTCAGTGGTTCCTTACTCAAAAACTCAATCTAAAATCCAGTTCTTTTTTACAGTTTCATCAGCTAGGTTCTCCTTTGTTGTAGATGTTGGAGAAGGAACAAAGAACACAGGAACAACATTTTTTGGTTCTTGGTTTATAAAAAACCAAACAGTCTTTGATCAGTCCAGTGTTAATTTGATTTTAGTTTGATTGTCCAAAGTTCTGCTGGCCAACAAAAACTTCATGCTAGCTCCATAGGGAGTGTCTAGCACAGGCTTCCCAGGTAGCCTGCACATATCAACACCTTTTGTCTCGTGTGTTGTATCAGCACCCATTGTTCCACAGACTAGGACTCACTATGAATTTGCCTTGTGGTACAGATTGTCTTTCCAGGAATTATGCACAGATATTGGGTGTTTTTAGATGGACCCGGGGGTGGCTATCCATGGGTCTGCTGTGGGGGTGGATGCTCCCAGGTCTGCTCTAGCTGCAACGGGTTTAGATGGAGGTGGCCGCTGTTGTGACCCACAGTCCACCTGTGCAGCACCCCTCCCACACACAGCATAGAAGTGCAGGCAGATCACTAGCTGCTCCAGGCTGCCACTCGCAGCTCTATGGCACTGCCAGGTCAGGGCAAACCCTGACCTGAAGCGGAGCTGCAGTGACCCGTCTGTGAGTAGATGAACTGCTGCTCTGGGTTTGGGTGTCCTGCTCTGCTTGCGGTGCTCTGGGATGTCCTGGAGTACCACACGTGGAACTGCTTGCTCCACTCCTGCTCCGCCTCACTCCAGGGTGGGCCACCTTTACACTGATGGGCCGCCCAGGGTTGGGTGGCACAGAAGCCGGGCAGGTGATTTTCTTTATATCTTTATAACTCTAACAGCATAAGTTTGGGTACAGAGTGTGGTAGTACCCATGTATAAAAGAGGAGATCCAACTGACCCAGCAAATTACCAGCCCTTAAACCAAGTATTTATTGTCTAAGCTGCAAATTTGGGTGGATGAAAATTATTTAATTGGTAGAGAACAGGCAGGGTTTAAAAAAGGGGTGTCAACCGCTGATCATATACTAGTATTAGACCATCTAATGTATCAATATGTCCAAATGAAGAAGAAGTCACATCTCTATATTTGTTTTATAGATCTGAAAACAGCCTTTGATACGATCTGCAGGGAAAAATTATGGTGGAAGTTGATTACGTACAAGATTGACTGGAGGGTACTTTATTTAATACGGGCAGTACATTTAAATACATCATTGCAAGTAAGAATTGATAAGCAAGGTCATCTTACACAGGTTATAGAAGTTAAAAGGGGAGTTCGTCAAGGGTGTATTTTGGCTCCCCTTTTATTTAACCTCTACTTGAGGTTTGAGAGTGGCACTTGAGAGTCCAGCTTATCATTCCCCCAGATTGGATGGACAGACAGTACCAGTTCTATTATATGCTGACGATGCGATACTTATTTCCCGTACCCAGACAGGGCTTCGTAGGATGATGGCAGCCTATAGTGATTATTGCAAAACAGAACAACTGCTGATAAATTACTCTAAGACCAAAGTAATGGTCATAGGCAGGACGCTTCAAAAACATAGGTGGTATATAGAATCACACAATATTGAACAGGTCAGATATTATAAATATCTTGGTGTAATTATTTCGGCAATGCCTTCTTGGCACCTGCACTATAAATCTGCTAGGAAAACAGCTGAGGCAACAGGGCAGGGGATAGTCAGTTTTTATTGGACTAAGGGGGGCTGGTTGTTTGCTCCTGCTATACGTCTTCTAAAGGCGAAACTGATTCCTCAACTCCTGTATGGTGTGCAAGTATGGAGTATTGATAAGCTGAAGAATCTTGAGATAGAACAAAATGGTATTCTTCGAGCTCTTTTGCATGTTCCAAGGGGCACCCCTGCAGTCCTTCTTAGAACAGAGATGGGCGGAAGCTGAATTTCACTATTGGCCAAATTGGCCATTTTGAAGTTTTGGCTGCGTCTGAATCTTTCAGTCACGGAATCATTGGCCCGTTCGGTTGCGAGACCAGCAGTAGGTAAATGGGAAGATAAGGTTGATGGGATTTTGTGTGCAATGGGTTTTTCGAGTCTATATATTGCCCTTTACAAATACTTGGACGGAACTTACAACTAGAGCCAACGATTGGGAACTGCAATATGAGCGTAAATGCATTGAAGCTCAAAAGGTATCTCCGATTTATGGGGAAATATTGCTTCCATCAGTGGGGGTAACTTACCTGAATAATTCCAAGATGACGCAGATAAGGGTGGCCCTAACTAGGGCAAGACTGAATATCTTTCCTTCAGCCTTTTTAGAGGGTAGACAGAAGGGTATCCCCCAGGACAAAAGATTGTCAGTTTTGCAACATACAGGGAAATGAACATGTAGAAAATTTAGCTCATATAATATTGATCTGCCCTTGTTATGATTCTTGGCACCAGCTGTTTATAGATCCCTTAATGATGGGATTAACCCAGCGTCGAATTCAGACGGAGTTTTTTTCCCTAAGGGACAAGGACCCTGCCATATCTGAAAACACCGCTAAATTTCTTACTCAAGTATTGAAAATTAAGACCGCACAGCTAAACAAAATTGATTAAATTGATTTATATTTTTGGGTTGGATCTTGTAGAATGGTTGGTTATTATGAGGCTGTTTTCCTTGGTATTTGTTTTTAAATTTTAAGAGGAGCATTATTGTATTCTCTTCTAGTAGTTTTGTGTGTTGGTTTATGTGTTGATATTATATGTTTTCTATGGAGTTTTTTATGCACATTGTGATGGCCTTTGGCTGCGCAAATAAACTTTGATTGATTGATTGACTTAGATTATTCTTCTAGCATTGTACTCTGTGTTTCACAAGATTAACACAACACCAAACACGAATGCTTAATACACACGGAATTACAAGAATATTGTTTTCTTTACATAATCATAGCCAATTTCTGATAATCTATCATAAGCTTGTGGTATTACACAAACAATATTTTCCTCTCACATCATGCTTGTGGACATGTAAGCATTTTAAAGAGTGAGGCTTCTAGACCTCAAGAAAGTGTATTATTTATTATTATTAATTATTATTATTATTATAAGCATTTGTATAGCACCAGCTGTGTACCTGGTGCTTTACAGAACAATAAGACGCGGTCCCTGCCTACGGCTTACAATCTAATAGACATGGAGGGGGAGACAAGGAGAGGGGACATAGGGAGAGACAAGGGATAAATAACATTCAAGCAGACGCGAAGTCTCAGGTGCACGTGCTTGGCTTGGTTGCGGTTAGGCAGGAGTCTGCGGGGAGGCCAGACATTAAGTATTAAAAGGAAAGTTCTAACAGACATTGGGAAAGGCGGCGAGGAAGGGGTGGGTTTTGAGGAGGGATTTGAAGGTGTGGAGAGAGGGGGCAAGGTGGATGTGGGCAGGGAGGGAGTTCCAGGCATGGGGGGCAGCAAGGGAGAAGGGACGAAGGCGGTTAGGGGAGCAGGGGAGACGAGGGAGAGCGAGGGAGGGGGCAGAGGAGGAGCGGAGAGTGCGTGCAGGAGTGTGTAAGGAGACTAGGGCGGAGAGGTAAGGGGGGCCAGGTTGTGAAGGGATTTGTAAGTGAACACCAGGAGTTTGTGAAGGATGCGTTCAGGAAGGGGGGAGCCAGTGAAGAGAGGAGAGGAGAAGTTGCACGTGGTCGAAGCAACGGGCTGAGCGGATGACCCTAGCAGCGGAGTTTTGGATGGAGATAAGGGGGGACAGATGAGAGCGGGGAAGGCCAGTAAGGAGGAGGTTGCAGTAGTCAAGGCGAGAGATGACCATGGCGTGAACAAGGGTTTTGGTTGAGGAGACAGAGAGGAAGGGGCGAATCCGAGCAATTTTGTGAAGGGCGAAGCGACAGAACTTGGCAACAGAGTCGATGTAAGGTTTAAAGGAAAGGTGAATATCGAAAACGAAGCCCAAGCTACGGGCTCAGGGAACGGGGCAGGGTGACCCCATCAATAAGGATGGACAGGGAAGAGGGAGAGGAAGGGTAGGGAGGAAAGATAAGGAGTTCAATCTTAGCCATGTTGAGCAGCAGCATTGTCTACTGGTATTCACTTGGGCTATTAGGGCTCCAAAGCTGCTTGCATGTAGTCACTATTGTGTAGGGAGGTGTGCCCTGCCCCCACTTCCCAGTCTGGTGGAAGATAAGTCATCAAGATTTACATCAACTCTCAAAAATAACACAAAAATAAACCACATGTGTTTTTAATCCCTACACTTCTCTTCACTTTGAGAGAGCTAGGAATTGACACCAAGTCTGCAGTTCTGAATCCAGGGAGAGAGCTGGTGGATTGGGTAGATGCGAAAACATGCAGCAGCGTAAATAAACGGCGGTTAGGTGGCTGTTCGGTGTCGGCTAGTTTTATTTTCATGTCAGCTGCACTGGAGACTAGATTTAATGTTTTTGTTTTTAAGGGGTGGAAAGAAAGGGTTTGAAGAAGGTGATGAATGTCTAGACCCGCCCTGTGAGAGGGGTCTGTTGTTGGGAATGGGGTTGAGCTGTGCCCAGTCCCCTCTGTAAGAGGAGGGTTTGGAGGGGGGGAATGGGGAGGGGGGCTATGCCCTGTCCCATCTGTGAGGGGAGGGTTTGGGGGGAAATGGAGGGGCTATGCCCTGTCCCCTCTGTGAGAGGGGGGTTTGGATGGGTAGGAAATGGGGGGGGCTATGCCCTGTCCTCTCTGTGAGAGGGAGGTTTTGGGGGGGGGGAGATTGGGGGGCTATGCCCTGTCCCCTTTGTGAGAGGTTTTTTTTATTGGGGGGGGGCTATGCCCTGTCCTTTCTATGAGAGGGGTTTTTTGATGGGTGGGAAATGGAGGGGGGGTTCGGCCCTGTCCCCTCTGTGAGATTGGCATTTGGGGGGAAATGGGAGGGCTATGCTCTGTCCCCTCTGTGAGAGGTTTTTTTTTGATGGGTGGGAAAAGGGGGTGGGCTATGCTCTGTCCCCTCTATGAGACGGGATTCAGGAAGGGGGGATGGGGGTGGGCTACACTTTGACCCCTTTGTGGGCAAGGGACAAAGATTATAATTTTTAAATTGGGGTTTAACTGTTTTGTATTGTGCATTTGTCATTTTATTGTATGATGTTTTCTTTGTTTTTGCAAGCTGCTCTGAGTCTTTGGTGAGAAGGGTGGGATATAAATCCAAAATAATACTAAGTGTCTGTGCAACCAGCCATGCACACCAGATGCCAACATCAATTTCAGCATGCGATGGATTTGCACCAGGTTATCATTATGGCTGGTAACACCCACTAAATGATGGGACTTTCCTGAAGGGTGTGATGGGTGTCTGCCCTACTCTACTAAATGGGAGAGGGTCCTGGCATGAAAAGGATTGAGACTGAGAAGCATAGCTTTAGGTGACAGCCTACTGTACTATCTTAGAGGTCTTACATTAGCAAACCCTTCTCCCACCCTCCCAGTTCTTCTGCTGCTAGCTCAGTGTGGGGAGAGTGTAGGGTCCATTTATTAGCAGGCACACATGATCACTACAGTCTTATAAGCCTGCTTCCTCTGGTTACCTTAGAAAACCCCTGTTGCTCAGAAGGGGAACTTATGGATACTTGACCCCTCTGCGAGAGATACTCGCCATTTTTGGTCCTGATATCCTGATGCAGCCAGTAGCAGGCATTGTGTGAGCCCTGTGTGGGTGAAGAATCGTGTGCCTTCTCCCATGCTGCTCTGTATGTGTGGGGAAAACTCACACGCACACCACTTTATCTTCCCTCCATGTCTTTTGCAAAACTCCCTTATGTTCTTCTGCCTGTGGGAAATTCAGACAGACAAGAAGCTGTGAACAGCATTGCTTCTGACTGGGTGTGAATTGCACAGGGCCTGTCCATTTTTTGGAAACCTGCTCGTTGGGGGGCCAGACTTGCTTAGTCCTTATATGCACGTAACACCAGTGCTCTGGGATCTGCACTGGTTGCCTATTGTCTTCTGGGCATAATCCAAGGTGCTAGTTTTGACCTTTAAAGCCCTAAACAGCTTGGGATCCACTTATTTGGAAGATCACTTTGCGGTCGGCCGGGGATGCCTATTTGGAGGTACCAGTCTTTAACTGGGGGTGAAAACAGACATGATGCTAACCACCCTTTAACCACCCTTGGTGGTTTATTTATGCATGTTGCAGGGCTGTATTGGTGCCCTATGTAGCCCTGAAACATGCATAAATGACCACCAAGGATGGTTAAAGGGTGGTTAGCGTCATGTCAGTTTTCACCCTTGGTCTCCACAATGAGGAGGGCATTCTTGGCCACTACTCTGCGGCTGTGGAACACCCTTCCCTGAGAAGTTCATTTAAGTCCAGGTGTAAGCACATTTAGGAGACAGTGCAAAACAGTTTTGTTTACAAGGGCGTTTGACAGTGGGGGCTAGGGGAGGCAGGGAGCTGTGTGGGATGGAGTAAGGTAAGGGGTTAGGAACGGGGGTGAAGAGAGGTTGGGGGGGTTATTTATAATAATGGAGTTTTATATTTATTATGTTTTATACGTTGTATTTTTAATATTGTAACCCGCCCTGAGCCGCCTTTGGCGGGAAGGGCGGGGTAAAAGATTAAATAATAATAATAATAATAACCAATAATTAATGTTACAATCACTTCCATGTTCAGTACTAAGCATGGAGGCTTCATCCTAATTCATCCCACGTGCAATCGAAGCACTAAGGATGGACTTCTGTTTAGTATTTACTTCGGTTTCATTTTTGTTTACTTTAGTATTTGTTCTGTTTCTTTTCTGTTTTGTTGTCCATTGGAGTAAATGTGAGCCTTTCCCTATAGAAATCAATGGGAGGCTGGGAGCCTTTTCCTATAGAAGTCAATGGAAAAAGATCCACGGGGTTTCTAAAACTAGTAAAGTGTCTGTTGAAGTCAAGTGTAGTGTACTTGTCTGGCACTGGTTTTGGGGGAGGTGTGGGTGGCACTGAGTTGGGGAGGGGGGCGGAAATGCCAGGGACTGAGAGCTTTTAGTGAGTGGGGGTTGCTTTGGAAGTGACTGTGGGCTCAGGGGTGCCTTATGGCTCTGGGTTGGGAGGTGCTGTGGAGTCAAAGGGGGCTGGTTTCGCCTAAGTGAGGAGCAAAGGTTAAAGGAGGGACAGACATTGGGAGGTGGGGGTTGGGAGTGTCACTGGGTTTGGGGGGAATGCCAGAGGCTGGGGGCTTTTAGTAGGTGAGGTGTGCTTTGCTTTTGCATGGCAACTAGCCCTACAACCTCTTCTGCCTGCCTCCCTCCCCCCTTTACCTCACCTCACCTCTGTCTCATCTCACCTGCACTGCATCCTGAGATCAACTTTGCTTTCTGCTTGTCCTCAGCTACCCTCTTCACCTGTGGCTGGTGAGAAGCAGAAAGCAAAGTTGATCTCAGCTCAGGTGAGATGAGGCAGCTGTGGTGTGGTTGGTGGGCCTGAGACCGGCCAGTGAGGGCCAGTAGTAACCCAGGCTGGAGAACGGAGTTGGGAGATAGAGTAGAATGGGAGAAAAGTAGTGCTGCCAGAGCCCAGGTGAAATTGACTGGGGTGCAATTAACAAGTGGGGAAAGATCCGGAGCAACAGAGAGCAAGTCAGCCAGAGCCCTGTGGATGGCAAAGGCACCTTTCCCAAATTTAAATACTAAACAGGATTTTAGTATCTGCTGCTTGCTTTAGTATTATTAGTATTAATACAAAAGTGTGCACTTTAGTGCACTCTAGTATTAATGCTAAATTAATATTAGTATTAATATTAACAGTACTAGTATTAATATTAATACTAAATTAGTATTCCCATTCCTATGAAACACCGTGCTGCAGGCATGTCTGTCAGGTCAGCTGGGGCCTGACTGGTCTGTTATTTGAGGGCATATGGCTGGCACTCTGTGGGCATTTGCAGAAATACATATTATGCTGCAGCTCAGAGTGCTCTACTAGGTAATCAACTGATACAATAAGTGCAGTGGCACAGATCCAGGCACACACTTTCCCACTCCTTCGTGAGATGGGAGCTTAGTGAAGCAGACAGCTGACCCCTATTTTTCTCATCTGCAGTCGCTCCGTTTGATTGGTGTCTCTTTCACCACTCTGGCATTAATTCCACCAAGGATAATTTTAATTACCCATTGTGAACTGTGCTGTCGCTCGTGCCTGACAAACCTGTTTTTGGTAAGTGTGGCTCTGCTGTGCTGCTTGACCTGACAACGGAATCAAAAAAAGTGATGCCATAAATTCAAACTAAAACCTAATTACCAAACCCACCAAGCTGGGCTGGCAACAACCTATTAGCATATGCAGTTTAGCACATTCGGGCTGGGATGAGCAAATAAATAAAATCTGTCCCCTCCCTTGTGCTGGAAACAGTGTGTGCAGTAACCAGCGCAGCTTTCTCTGCTTCAGCTCTGTTCCTGGTGACATGCTGTTCCAGGCAGTGGCATTTCTACACTCCCTTCCCTAGGCACAGGCTCTTGGACTCAGCAGCTGCACCTGAGAACACTCCCATATGCTCTTGAAGACAAAGTGCAGCAACTAAGGGGTTAAGAGCATCTCTGGACTGCAGCTTTAAAACTGTAGCATGGAGGGCATCAAACTGAATTGGGTAGGAGGTTCTTTGTGTGGAACACGCCTTGGCAGCAATAGCTATCTGATCTCAGAGACAAGAAGACAATCAGAAGGCTCTGACTGGCTTGAAGGCAGCTGTGGTTTGTGGCAAGTGGCTTCAGGCTGCCAGGTCCTAACTCTGATGAAAGCTTGAATCCCTGGAGTGTCCTTGGGCAGAGAGGCACCAAGATGCCATGTGCAGTAGTGGACCTTTGGGGGTGTGTGTGTGTGTGTGATATTGGTCCTGTGATATAAATGCAGCCTCCCTGCCCCAGTCTGATCTTCCTAGACAGCCAGGTAGTGAGAGAGTGGCAATGCAGCTTGGGAGATGAGTGCCACTAAAGAGGACAACCGGTGTCAGACGGCAGTTCGGATTGTCGACGACCTCTGCCACAAGAATAGCCTGCCCAACCATTACTACAACTCCTGCAAAGAGTTTCTTCTCTTACCTTCAGACCATGAACTGAGCATCTCCGAACCAGGTACAGTAAGCCCTGTTCTGCAGGGAAGAGCTTTATTCTCATTTGACGCTTAATTGCAAGATGCGGAGGGAGAAGGTGGCTTTTTCAAGGGGCTGGAGTTTGCACGAATATCCTGCTTGCTGCCCAGGGAGTTACCTAGCAAGGCACTGGGGCTCTGTCCCTGCATGGAGTTTGTCTCCCATTTCTCTTTTTAATCTATTTCCATTTACACATCACTAGTTTTGCTGCCAGGGAGCCCGAACAAGGAACCTGTTGAAGACACAAGGTTCTGCAGCTAGCTGCTGAGGAGGGAAGTTAGGATGGGAGTGGGAAGACATGTTAGCAATGTGGATCAGGAAGAGAGTGTTTGGACTTTGTCAGAAACTTTAATGTCTCAATGTTTTCCTGGAAAATATGATGTTTGTTGGAAGCAAAATAGCAGTCCAGCAACACTGGGGTTTTAGAAACTTGCCCACCTTTCTATTTAAGACTGAGAGGAAGGGCTTGGATTCATTTTTACTGAGGGTTTTTAATATGCTTGCATATAGCAGACACTGATGCTCTTTGATTTACCTGAAGATGCTAACACTAGGGGGACACCCTGGCTTTTCAAAGATTCACACCAGCAGCCAAAACTGAGCAAAGGGAAATTTTGCCCATTTCCCGAGCTTAGTTTGCAGGGGAGAAACAGACTGCACTTTTGTACCTACTGGCTAGGAATTTTCTAGTTTAAACAGATTATCATTTCAGAGGATTCCTGTGGCATGGGTTTGAACTCAGGAAATCAATCAGCAGAGCATGCCTTCAGTCAGGGAGTCACGCTGCAGCATTCTCCTTTATCAAAAAGGCTCAAGATTGCACCCCAATAAAGACTCCATGTTTCATAGCTCCTACCAGATAGGGAGACTTGCTTGAAACTCCTGAAAGAGTAATTTCCTTGTATCATGAATACGTAGCCTGAGCTGACTGGCTTAACAGTTTTCCCACACTTTCTCAGCCCAAAGCACTTGTTTCAGATTTAGTGAGAGAGCTCTTCACCCTTCTTAACCCTGCCTTGATATCTTTTTCCTTAAAATGCCAAGTTGGAGATGAGATTTTCACCAATAATCATGATTAACATTTCTTTTGTGACAGTCCTTGGAGGTCAGACAGACTGGGCCATGTTCCAGACGCTGTCCAGACCGAGCAAATGGTTGTCCCCACCTTGCCTGCCACTCCTTGTCCTGTGCTTGGAGCCCGACGGAGAAATGCAGTCCTTTTAGCTTCATTAAAACTTTTGTGTCGGGCACACAACTGCCAATCCTGGACTGCTCCCAAAACACCAGTTGATCGGGCAGCTGGTGTGCCAAGTCTCCTCCCATGCCAATCAGTCTGGCTAGCTATGTATCATTGTTTCCCTGGGTTTGCTGTGTCTCTGTGTTGTACTCGCCTGTTGTAACTTAACTGATACATAGTTTGTGGCCCCTACTCCCAAGAACTAATTTTTTGGCCTGTGTCCATACAGTTCCCTGCCCACTGCAGCTGTGGTTCATAGCTGGAGCTCCTAGGCACTGCTACAAAAATAAAACCATTACCACCCATCTCAGGATAGGATAGTGGAGAGTTTCATGCGATCTGCAGCTCTCTCTGTGTGTGTATGCATGTATACTTGTGTGTGTGTGTGAGAGAGAGAGACATACACTCACATCTGTCTAAGCCAGGGGTGGGGAACCTTTCCCGCCCAGGGATAACTTTTAAAGTAAGTACAAGCTCTGAGTGTCACACAGAAGTTGGGGCCAGGGGTGCTTAAGGGATCTGCTTGGGAAGGAGAAGGTCTACATCATGGTTCTGTCCCCTATCCTTGTGTGCATGCCCTCATCTCTCTTCCCTTATCTTGAGCCCAGTCTTTCAGTGCTTGGGGGTAGAAACTATATCCAGGGGCAAGACCCAGAAGCTGGAAGGGAGCCAAATAAAAGCTAGCTATGGGTCACATTTGGCCCCTCATGCCTGAGGTTCCCCACCCCAATGTAAGTCTTTATCAATATTGCATCGGAATGCTGGTCTGAATCAGAATTGGTAGGCAGAGTTTTTCGATACTTTCAGAGCCTGCCCTTATGACTAGTTTGCTTAAAAACTGAACTGGACCAAACTTTCCGTGAAAGTTGGGATTGAATCTTTCTGCTTGTTTTGGTTTTTCCTCTTTTTGGTTTGGTGCTTTGCAACAGCCTCTAGTTTTGACCTGGGGCCAAATTATTGAAATCTCACAGGCCTTCTATGTGGTGTTTCAAAGCTCATCAGTACTGGGAAGTTTGAGGAATCTGTCCCTAGAAGGGTTTTCAATCCAGTTTCCACACCAGAGAGGTATGGGGAAGTTCAGACACTCTAGGGATGCTTATCTGAATCCAATTGAAATGTGACCCCTTTTGAGGTTAACACACTGCTGATTATCACATCCACTAATTTACGCTGAGCTGCAGCGTAAATTAGGGGGCAGTGCTGGCTTTCTACAGGATAACCTAATTGCTGAAGATTATGCTGGAGGTACCACGTTGGGGCCAATTCCATCCCCTGCATGCACTCCACGCAAACCGCACACATGTACATTGGGAGCACATTGTGCCATGAGGATCCTGCACAGCAGGGGTTTGGGATTGTGGCCAGTTGGTGTATTTAGATGGACACGGGCAGGGGGTTGGTGCTCCACCCCAGAAGAAGTTCGGGGTGCACCCCCATGTCTGTCCACTTGCAGCCGTGCCTGGATCCATTTTAAACAGACCCAGTGCTTCTGGGGCCACGGGCTGCCTGCGTGGCGCCCTATTCCTCACACTATAGAGCTCTGCAGGGGGATCAGCAACCTCTCTAGGCTGCCGCCTGCAGCTCTAGGACATTACCCAGGGCAGCCCCTGGCCAGGAATGGAACTGCAGCAGTCATCCGCCAAGTACACTGACTGCTACTCTGCCTCCGGCCAATGCTCCAGGTTTGGGGGGCCCGCTCCATTGGTGGTGCTCCAGGATGATCTGGAGCACCGCTACTGGGGCTGGAGCAGAGCAGGTTGTGCAAGCTGCGCCTCTGCTCTGCCTGCACATCTGGTGGACCACTTTTAAACAGACAGGGTGTGAGGCAGAGTAGGGGCATGGGTGCAATCCACGAAAAAGCACCCATTGTTGCCTTGAATAACTGGGTGGCCACTCAGTGTATTGTGTGGACTCAAAATGAAGTCCTCATTCAGATAAATGGAAGACAGACCATCTCCCCACTGTGCTGGGGCTCCCTGTGGTTCATCACGCTCCCTAGAGCTCAGCTAATCTATGCTCCAGCTCCAAAGAGCATCTTTGGGGACTGCATATGCCTCACACAGGCAGGAATTACCCAGGGTGTAGCAAATGCAGAGGATGCTGTGACTTCTGATAGCTCTGGAGAGGTTCTAGGACAGCAGTGGAAAGCCTGGGCTGGAAGCAGAGAGAGGCGTTTGTGGGATAGGCAAAAGGCTGACAGGCAGTGAAGCCCTGTGTCCCAGTGCATGGGTTGCTGTTGCCTATGACCAAGGCAATTCAATAATCCAGCATGGGGATGTGGCCAAACTCTTGGACCTCTGGACTGTCATCGGTAACAAACTCTAGGATGGGACTGTGCACTATTAGGGGGCACTGCAAAGCATAAAAACAAGCAGCATGGGCTTTGCATCCTCTGCTCAGCTTCCTCTACTTCAGTCATGAAACTCCTCATCCCAGTCAATACTCCTTATGGATTCAAGGGAGGGATTAGCATTGGCTCTGTGCTGTGTTGGGGCAAATAATCAGCTTCATGCCAGGATTGGGGTGAGGCCCAACCTTGCTGATTAAATGAAGAACCCACATTGCAGTCCCTCCCCAATATCAGTGCCTTTCTGTCTGACATCACGCTGTGGCATCATGGCATGCATTCTTGTATTGTCCCCATAGTTGCAATTAGTGAGTAGAGCTCCATGGTGCTTCTCAATAAAGTAATTTAAATCCCCCTCTAGTCCATACACAAGTGGAGCAGCTGTTCTCCGCCAGGTGTTGACAAATTCCTCTTGCTACAGCCTGTCCCATGTTAGCCCTTCTCCATCTTGCTCCCTTTCAGGGCTCAGGGGCTGTCTCTGATAAGCACCAAAACAGCCCAAGCTCTGAGTGTCTAGAGGCAAAACTGCAGCATTAACATGAGGCGCTAAGTCCACAAAAATCTCTTTTCCCCCCACTTTTTAAAATAAATTGTGTGAAAAGGTTAGATTGCAGGATGCCACAGGTGAAATACGCATTTAATCAACTAGGAAACCAAACCAGGGTAGAACAATCATGTTTACTGTCATGTTCATTTTTCAGAACATGTAAAGGGATTAATCCTGCTGTCAGTCTGCCTGACTCCCCACAATGCACTACAAAAAACCCCAAAGCCTCCCAGCATCATGAGATACCTAGCAGCAGCCATGGCAATGTGGGAGGTAACTTTTAAAGTCAGGGAGGGAATATGGAAACAGTTAAAATGTGTGATTATTACAATCTGATGCAAGAAATTGAAGAACTGTAAGAAAAGGCTTGTGTGAATGTAGGCTGCATCTCAGGGTGTTAACAAACAAGACGATAGCCCCCTGGAGCCCAGGTTTGGTCCGTACAGCCTCATCTCACATGTTTAGTGTGTGGAACCTAATAAATGGGCAGCCCCCTGCGTGTATTTCTTGTGCGTTTGGGCAGCCCCCACTTACAGGTTTAGCAAGACAAGCCTAATACATGGGCAGGCTTTCTTCCCCAACTCACCCCGCCCACCAACCCCCTCCCCTTCTCGGTATCCTACCCCCTATAATGATTCACACCCATGGTGAACCATGAGTAGAAGAATCCACACCTGCTGTTTCTTTGGCTGTTTTTAAATGGAGCAGGGGAGGACATGGGTGTGCAGCCACAGTGGCTGGAGGTGGGTATGTGCCCGTTCCCATGGGTGCACACCCACCTCCACCCATCCCCACCCACAGAGCATCAGGCATTGGAGCCCATTGCTCCATGCATGGGTGATGGGTGAAAGTGGGTGTAGCATGGGAGCGTGCATGGACCCCCATTCATCCCCCGTATGTACCCCACCCATCCTCCGCAGCTTTCACATGGGTTCCTCCGCCCATCTCCACGCAGTGAAACTGCAAGGAGACGGGTGGGGGCATCTTGAGTGAAAAGGGCCTTTCTTCCTGGCTATTATGACTCTGGGAGGCGTTCCAGCACCTGCTAAACCCACCCACCCACATGCGGATGTTTATACCTGGGAGCACTCTGCAGCTGGAATAACCCTTTGCTATGCACATAATGCTGAGTTTGGATGTTTTCAGACGTGACGATAACACAGACTTCCACGCTTTGCCAAGCGTGGGGAAATCTGTGCTGTCATTATGGCTGAGTGCAGCCTCCACTGTTAGCCTGGGCCAAAGCCTGGGTTTGCATGGGCTGTGGCAGTGCTTAGTCTGGGCTGTTCCTTGGGACCATTCCCCAAGGAACAGCCCAAGCTAAGCACCGCCACAGCCCATGTAACAGACACCAGACTGGGATAAAGCAGCCATCACGTTTGATGGCCCACTTACTCTTACCCCAGTCAGGGTCCACAGCACTTCCAGGCAGCCATGGGCTTCCAGGCAGCCATGTCAGGGAAGGGGGCAGGTCGCTCTGAGCAGTGAGGGGGTGGGGCCATGTGGACACACATCTGCGCGTCACCCCGCCCTCTTCCTGCTTCCCCCCCAGGCTGCTGTCACTCTTGTTTAGTGCCCGGACCTCACTCTGGGCAGGATTTAAGTGTGATGGCACTGAAAACACCCTTTATTGAGCAAATGGCATACTTTACTGAGTGCCTATAGTGAAAATTGAAGGCAAAAGTAAAAATTGTAATCAAAAGCAATTAGTCTTTGAATGTTGTTGCCACCCAGTTTCTCACATCCATGGCTCATAGCAATGTACTGACAGATAGCAGCGCATGGTTTTATTGTGCTCTCGCCCACTGTGGTGTTGGAAATCCCTCTTGGTTCACATAAAACCCCCAATCAAACCTGTACCTCTTCTCTATCCTCTTCTGCTTTGCCATACAATGGGGGCAGAAAACATCCCTGCTCATGAGGGCGCTCTGCACTTCTCCAAGTGTCCAAATCTCATATAGGCAACAAGCTCTCCTTCAGTTGGTTCACATTCCCTTTACCTTGAGTTGCTTGTTTCTTCTAAGAGTTTCCTCTCTGCCAATCGAGACACTCCCAATGGCCCTGTGGTGTATCCTCTCTCTGTCATCAGGACAGTGATGAGAAAAAACAGCAGGGATGGTCCAGCCCCCGTTAGTGACTGCCGTGCTTCTGGCAGTGCACAAACATCCAGAAAAGTCACAATCTCCTTCTACTCTTTCATCTGATCCGGACCTGCTCCCACTCTTCCATTCTGGTGAGCTTGAAACTGCAGCAGGGTTGCACAGTGTCTGTACTCCATCATGCATACATAGAACCCCATTGTGTGCATATGCCACCCTATTTTATTATTTTTTATTTTTAGAATTTTGCTACCCCACCCCTCCTGCCATAGGCAGCTCGGGGCAGCTTACAATTTGCAAAACAAATATTAAAACAACAATTTAAGAACAACTAAATGGAGGACAAAAAGAAAAATAACCCCTACTCAACAACCCACTCCCTCACCAACTCCCCCACCAAATGCCTGGCGGAACAGCCAGATCTTACAACTTCTCCGAAAAGAGGGGAGATCCGGGGCCAAACGGACCTCCACCAGAAGGGAGTTCCACAGCCATAGTGCGGCCACCAAGAATGCCCTCCCCTGCGTGGCCACCTGGAAGACTCGGGGGACCTCGAGCAGGGTGCTGCCAGATGACCGCAGGGGTCGGTCCAGCACCTGGGGAGTGAGGTGGTCCCACAGATAGGTAGGACCTAGGCTGTTTAGGACTTTATAGGCCAAAACTAACACCTTGAATTGGACCCAGAAAACCACCGGCAGCCAGTGCAGAGAGTGGAGCACTGGTGTAATATGCTCCTGGCTGCCCAGTCCATCCAGAAGACGGGCTGCCGCATTCTGCACAAGCTGCAGTTTCCGAGCCATCACCATGGGTAGCCCCACGTAGAATGCGTTACAATAGTCCAATCTGGAGGTGATGAAAGCGTGAATGATGGTGGCCAGGTCAGAGCCTGAGACAAACGGCTGAAGCTGTCACACCAGATGTAATTTCCTTGCCACAGCCTCCACCTGGGCATCCAGGCAGAGCTGCACATCGAGGAGCACCCCCAGACTCCGTACCTGGGTTACCAATGGAGGGCAGACCTCACCAATAATGGGGTCCACCATCTCCATCGCCTTACCCACCAACATCCCCTCTGTCTTGTCGGGATTCAGCCTCAGTTGGTTAGCCCTCATCCAGTCCCACACACCTGTCAAACACTGAGTAAGCACTGAGACTGCAGGGCCTGGGTTTGTTGAAAAAGAGAGATACAGCTGGGTGTCATCAGCATATTGATGACACCGCACACTGAACTTCCTGATCACATCACCGAGTGGCTGCATGTATATGTTGAACAGGAGAGGGGACAAAACAAAACCCTGCGGAACTCCACACGAGAGGTCTCGGTATGATGAAAAAGACTCCCCAAGGACCACTCGCTGTGTTCTACCGGTCAGGAAAGAGCGGAACCATTGGAGAACAGTCCTGCCCACCTCTGCACAGTCCCACAGTCACGTCACCAACATCCCGTGATCAACTGTATCAAATGCAGCTGAAAGATTTAATAGAACTAACAGGGTCAAATGACCCCGGTCCATTTCCCAGCGCAGATCATCCACCAAAGCCACAAGTGCAGTCTTGGTGCCAAACCCTGGATGAATTCCTGACTGAAAGGGGTCCAGATAACCGATGCTGTCCAGATGCCCCTGAAGCTACTGAGCCACTACCCATTCAATAACTTTCCCTAAAAAGGGAAGGTTAGAGACAAACCAAGAGCTGGCAAGGGAGTCAACGTCAAGCGATGGTTTCTTGAGCAGAGGCCGAACTGCTGCCTCTTTGAGACAGTCCGGCATTCTGCCCTCCCAAGCCAACAACGGCCCCATTGTCTCCGGACAAGATTTAATCAGCCAGGACGGGCAAGGATCTAATTCACAAAATGTGACCCTAACAGCCCCAAGAACACCAACCGCATCGGCGGGTGTCACCAACTGAAATTGATCCCACAAAACTGGACAAGTTGAGGCTTCCATAACCTCCAGTTCCCCATATGTATTAATTGTGGCATCGAACTCATGGTGAATCTGAGCAATTTTATCCACAAAATAATCCACAAATATGTCACAGTGAGCAGTAAATGACTCCACTCCAAGGCAGAGGGAGGCTGGACTGACCAGCCCCCGCAACACCTGAAAAAGCTCCGCTGGAAGGGATTTAGCAGATTCTATGAGGGTAGCAAAAAACTTCTTTTTTGCTGCCTGCATAGCTACGGCATAGGCTCGTAAACTGGCTCTATGATGCAATCTGTCGGCTTCAGCACACGAACGATGCCACCGTCGCTCCAATCGCCACCCTTCTCACTTCAGCTCCTGCAGTTCCTCGGAGAACCAAGGAAGCCTGCGGAGTTGTTGCCTGGGCAGCGGACACCTAGGAGCTGTCCGATCAATGGCCTCTGTCAGCAAGGTATTCCATAACAAGATGAGGTCATCGATGGAACAGTCGTCAAAGTCAGAGAGAAACTCCCCCAGAGCCTTCCGGAACCAATCTGGTACCATCAGCCTCTGCGGGCGAACCATCCAAATCAGTTCTGCACCTTTCTGGGAGCAGACATGCACCAGGAGCGAGGCCTGCATGAGGTAATGGTCCATCCATGACAAGGGTACAGCTGATAACTCCCCCACAAACGGAGCACCCGCCTCAATGCCAGTGAAAAACACAAGGTTTAAGGTTTAAGTCAAGCCAATAACTCTCTGGGACAGGTCTATGGTTGCCATGGTGGCCATGAACTCATGCTCCGCTTCCATAAGGTCAGCGTCAGCGTGAATGTTGAAGTCCCCCAAGACTACTGACTTTGGGGACCGCAACACCACTTCTGACACCACCTCTGCCAAAGCATGTAGGGAGGCTGCTGATCAGGTAGGTGCATGGTATACAAGCAGCCCTCCCAAACTGTTACCCGCCAAATCAAACACAAGGTGAAGACCCTCAATACCTGATACGGATTCCACCGGATACCTCCTCACAGTCCAACCCTCCTTAAAAATCATGGCTATACCCCCCCCCCCCCGGTTCCTCCAAACGCAGCTGATGCTGCACGGAATACCCGGCCGGAACAAGGTCAGCCAAAATGGACCCCGACTCATTGTCCAGCCAAGTTTCTGTGATACGTATGAGATCGACGGCATGGTCCAGGATTACCTCCCGGACAGTTGTTGCCTTATTCACCACCAATCTTGCATTTAAGAGTGCATAGACTGTCAGTTCTATCTGTAAATCAGGCCTCATCCAAATGTCCACAAAGGCCAGGGTATTCATCTCTGGGCCCTATATCCTGGATGGTCACATCATCCACAGGCAAAATTCAAAACCATTTGGCTTTCCTGGGCAAACAATCTTTCTATGGTGTTATGATCCCTTGTGCTCATTGCAAGCAAAAACCTATTTTCAAAAGATAAAAAAATATAAGAGTAACTTTTAACCAATGGGAAGCTCTGCTTCCACATACATTCCAACCACAGTGACCTTCGCTGCCTTGCAGATCCCCCCTGTAGCAGCTGCTTCATGCTCCTCCTAAAGAAGGGCATAGGTTTCTGGGGAATACAGCTCTCTGCTGCTGCTACACTAAAGCCTCCTTTTCATGGCCCTGTCCTATTGAGGGAGTATTTAACACACAATGTGTGTTAAGTCTGGCCTCCTACAGCCAGCCCAGTTCTCCAAAAGGGAATTCTCCCACATTAGTGGGTCCCCAGCATAGTCCATGTAGCCTCCAAGGAATCCCCCTTGAAAATCTAACATGAATACATTTCACCTTATATTCCTATGGGTTCCTTATAGATCATCCAGTTAATTCTGTTGTTCTGGAGTGCCAGACTGGGCTTCAGCCCTGCCCAGGCTTCCTGGCAAGTTAGCTAGGTTCCAGTCCTCTGCTGTAGGAGTGAGCCTTCCCTTCAGGCTCCTGTCCTCAAGAGACTCCCCTTTTTCTACTGGGCTTCCCTTCTTATATACCCAGGAGTCAATGGGTGTTTCCTAGGTGCTCCACATTAGACACTGTCCTTTGTGCATCAGCACCTGCTTTCCTTAGCACAGGCATGGGCATGATCTTAGATTCAGTCCTAGCACCTTTTCTTTTCTTGTTGGTGCTAAATACCCTGCCATACCCCCACCTGCCCATTTCTTAACGTTCAGTGGTCTCCCCATAATTAGAAAATGGCATGCTTCTGTTTTGCTAACATCTGTAATATTTTTGATTGATTGATTAAAAGATTTACTATCCTGCCCCCTCCTGCCAAAGCAACTCAGGGCAGCGTACAATATAAAAACACAGAGTAAAATATAACGTAAAGATCTAAAGATTCAATAAAAACAGCAATCCCCCCCCCCCCCCAACCCAACACCATCCCTCCCCGTCTTCCTCATCAAACGCCTGTTGGAACAACCAGGTTTTACACTGATGCCTGAATTGGCATGAGTTGGCATGTGCACTGACGTGCTTGTGACAGAAATGTCTATGCAGTTTAATAGTCGCCTGGATTGACAGTGCCAGTTCAGGAACATACACACCCCAGCATAAGCTTTGCAAAAACTTTTTCAACCAATAGCCGGCCTGTAACCAATAGGCGCTCACACTCAGCATGCAGCTGTAAGAACATAGGACCAATAGTGGCTAATAGCTCCTCACGTGTGGCACACACAGTCAATCCTCTAGGCAACCATCCAGCTTTTTAAGCTTTTCAAAACATTTGGCATGTGGTATGCAGAGTTCATGAATGCCAGAGCCACAGCCATGGAGATGCATGCTGAGAACTTCCTCGTGCTCATTATCATTCTGCAGGCCTGGCATGAGTGATCCAACAGATCCAAGCCTTCTGCTATCATGGTGTGATGTGATATCAAGGCATAACAAGGCTCTTGCTTGATCTCTTACTGGGATAGTGGGGTGCACCACACCGCAGAGGTGGCTCCTGCTTCAGCGCTCTGCGCTTGCCTACTTCTGGTGACAACAGACCGTGCTGGGGAGGTTCAAAGCTGTGCAAGGGTAGCCACTGCATGCAGCAAAGTGGAGACATGGCTCAGTCACCGATGCCCATATGAAGGGCTGTTCCCACCGAGAGACTTATCTGAATGAAGGAGAAAAGCACAGACTGGTGGAAGAACATGCTGTCCTTCTAGGAAGACACTGAGTGGGTCACAAACTTCAGGATGCCCCATCACCTCATCCTGCAGATAGCTGGAGCTCATCCTCCAGGCCACAACCGGAGAAACAAAGCACAGTGATGTGGTTGGTCACCCATTCCTGTGGAGAATTGCATTGCCATTGCTGTCTAGAAGCTCGCTACTCCAGACTCCTGCTGCTCTGTTGCCCAGCAATTTGGCATTGGAACTTCCATGGTGGGCATCATACTAGTGGAGGTTTGCACAGTGATTGTGGAAGTGCTGTTGGACCGGGTGGTGCAATTGGCTGATCCCATGGAGGTAATGGAGGGGTTTTGGTGAGAGAGGTTTCTGAACTGTACAGGGTTGATCAGTCGGAGCTATATTGCCATCATCTGCCCACCCCATAGCAAGGACAACTACCTGAACCTAAAAGAGCTTTTCTCTGTGGTTCTCCAGGCTGTAGTAAATCACCATGCCTGTTCAGTGGATGTGCTGACTAGCTGTTCTGGGAAGAACCACGATGCCTACATCTTCTGTCAGTCCCCCTTCTTTGGCTGCATGTACACTGGAGACTTTGGACCCTCCACTGAAATATGCATTGAGGGGGTGCTCATGGGGCCTGTTGTTCTCAGGGGCCCTGCCTAACCCCTGAAGCCCTTGCTCATGAAGGCATACAGCATTGCCCACACCCTGGAACAAAGGTACGTTAACTGTCAGCTCAGTGCCACCCATTCTATTGTGGAGAGAGCTTTCAGGCTGTTAAAGCAGTGTCAGAGATCAACTGAGGCCAGAATTAATTTCCAGTTACAGACTGCTCTACTTCTAATTATCAGTGCCTGCCTTCTCCATAACATCTGCAAGACTGGTGGGTCCACCTTGGAGAACCCCCCACCACTTAGCTCCAGCAAGCCAATGTCCCTGTTCTAGGGTCAGCTGAACCGAGTGGAGCAGCACATAGCTGGACAGCGGTCCAGGACACCTTGTGCTGACATTTCAACTGCAATGCTAGCCCTAACACCATCGGCAACAACAGTTTAATGAGCACCAGTGAACTAATTCAAATGATCTTTTTGTTATATCAATAAAGCCTTTTAGAATATTACCTGTGCATCACTGTGCTTTCCTCTGGCTCCTCCCCAGCACTGGGACAGCATACTTTCCCTCCTTGGACTCCCTCCCATTCCGTTTCCCACCAGGTGGCCTTTCCCTGTGTGTTCCCTATTGGCATTCGCAGATTAACTGGCTACAGGCCCGAACCTCTACATTTCGTATTAGCATATGCAGGCTAGTCAGCTGTAGGCCTGAACACCTATTGGCATTTGAAAGCTAGCCGGGTCTGGGAAAGGCAAAAGAAAGTGCAGAGGCACAGGTGTGCAGCTGGATACTATGCCCCCCACCCCTCAAGTGCAAGTGTATGTCCAGCAGACTCTCCACCCCCCATTTTCATTGCACCTGCCACCTCCCCTTCCCGAAGCAGCTGATCACTATGCCTTACTGCCATTCTCCAACACTTCCTCCCCCACCCCCGGAAATGCCCCTTCTTTCCCAAAAGAACCACAGAAACAATGGATTATGAGAAATTAAAAAACTTTATTTAACATAAATAAAAGAAGAAAAGAACATATTTTTTTTTAAAAAAAATAGAACTATTTCTTCATGCACCTAACTCTGTTTGGAGGCAGTTGGGAATGATTGCTTGGGTGGTGCAGATCCGGCTTGGGTGGTGGAGAGCCTCCTCCCACAGCTCCAGCTGTGGAAGAGTATTTGTGGGATGCATGTGGGAATGATTGGAGCGGGGGGGAGGCATACCTGGCCCATGAACTGTTTCTTGGTGTGAGCGCAGTGTGGAGGGATTTGGGGGCTTTCCCTGGGGGTGGATTGCCTGCTCCTGAGGAACAATGTTTGTGGAGCTCTGGAGCTGAATGGACTGGGACAGGCTGCTTTGCATCTGGGCTCACATCTCCCGTATCTCCTTGCTCTCCTTCTTGAATACGCTGACCGATGGCTCAGACCGCTGCCAGAGGCAGGCCCAGTGCCTGTTCTCCCGCTGGCAGTCTAGTTGGTCCTCAGCAGCAAAGGCCTTATGTTCTGTGATGTTCTGCTACACCAGCTGCCTATGCTCCCTGGCCATGCTGTTAATGATATCGCATAACCTGGCTGCCTGCTGCGTGGTCTCCCCAAGCGGCTTCCTTGCCAAATCCTCCCTGTACTGCTGGTTGCAGACCGCAGGTCCTGGGTTTGTTGGGTGCTTGCAGCAGGGGCTTCCATGTGTGCCTGTTGAACTGGCAGACCTGTAGCAAGGCAACAAGGAAAGCCATTAGTTCACACGACCCCACCCACCTTCCTGCCCAGGTGTTTCAGCCCCCCAAAACCCCACCCGAAGGAAAGCAGGAATAAGTACCCGGCCTATGTGGAATCCCAGAGTCATGCAGTCCTCGTCCCATGATCACTGTAGAGGAGCGAAGAACATACAGAAATCAATCACTGTCATTTGCTTTCACCCCCCGCCAGCCCACCGTTCCACCATGCTTCCTCCTCCCCTGTCAGCCCACGGGCCCACCATGGTGCCTTCCCACTAACTTTCCATGTCTACTGTTCCCATCTTGTGGAGCTATGTCCTGGGAATTTTCTTGCTGCTCCTCTGAGTTCTTCTGGCCACCTGACAATACAGTAAAGAATTTTTAAAAAACAGAGAGAACAATAAATGGAAGCCTTTATCATGCAGCTGTGTAAATGCAAACACTTCCCCACTCCAGGTGCATTAACTTACCATTCTCCTCCACGGCCTCCTCTACAAAGGTGGTATCAGGTCCTCCATGCCCTTAGCCAGAACCTTGGGTGACTCCTCAAATAAAGGCTGGCTCTCGAGCTCAAGGGGATATAGTGCGAGAGTCCTGGTGTGGCAGGGAGCAGCCCATTGGGGCTGCTACCCCTCTAAGAGTGCCAGGGTGCTAGCTGGGACTGGATTGGCTGGGTGCGACAGACTGGGACAGTGGAGGAAGGGCTTGGAAGGCTGGCCCTGAAGCAAGAAGAAAACCCAACAGGGAGTGTGGTAGCGTACTGGTCCTCTAAGGCTTGAGAGTGGAAGCCTGGCCATGTCCACTCTCCCAATATAAGTAAAGGTAACTTTCTCAGGAGAGTGGGCCTTTGCTTGGAGACCGAGGTGGAAGGAGCTCCAGCAGATTGCTGTCTGGTGCTGAAACTCTGCTAGGAACTGCTGGAGGCTGAGAGCTGATTGAAGGAGACTGCTGTCTAAGGAACCGAAGAGCCAAGCCTGAGAATAGCCAGCCTGAAGACTGTGTCTGGCTAAGCTGGGGTATAGTTAGGGCTTGGGGGCTGGAGGAGTTGCATGCCCAGCACTAGACAGAACCTGGAGAGAATCAGATGCGTGTACATAGGTGAATAAAGACTGTATGAGCTGATCACTGTGAAAGACTACGTTATTGGGGCCCTAATCCTGCGGGGACTTGCCCCAGGAAACCATGCCCTGCTACACATGGTGTCTGTGTCTGCATTGACCCGCGCTGGCTCCAAGTTGGGGACGGGCATGGAGGGATGTCCACTAGTGATCGTGGCTTCCGTGGTGGGGCTGAGAGTGGTTGCATCAGGAGCAGGCAGTGGGGAAGCCATATCCACCCGCTTCTGGCTAGGGTGGAATGGAACAATGGCTCCATCTATGCAGAGAAACTGATCAAGGAGGCTGTAATAGGATGTTGTTTGCCTCCTGCGGCTGGAGGGTGAAGTTGTTGTACTGGATCTCCTTGTACCCGCACCTCAGATCTTTAGCCCGATGTCAGTGCTGGTTCATGCTCTAGGGGTTTGGAGAAGAAGATTGATGGACAGGAGGTGGGGATAAAGGATGGGGGGAGTGGGTTGGGTGATGCTGGGGTTATAAGAGATTTTATTGTATTTTGAGTATTTAATGTTGTAAGCTGCCCTGAGTCTGTGGAGAAAGGGGTAAAAATGTGAAGAATAAATAAATAAATACATTTCCTGGTTATAGCCCTGCAGCACCATTTGTACTGAGATCTCCTGGAACACCACCTCATTCCCGTAGCACTTCATCAGGGCATATTGAACCTGCTGTTCCGTCCTGCTCTCCATAGAGTGATGAAGGCCTTGGTCTCTTCCTCAGTCCAGGGAATGCAGCTTTGGTGGGTAGATCTGTAGGCAGCGAGTGGCTGCGATTGTGCAGTGGTGGTAGCAGTGCTGGTTGTTGTCTGTCAGTATTAGCCATGGTCCAGGCAATGTAATCCTCCGCAAGTCGTTCCTGAGAACGCAGTGTCTGGGAAACAACAAGCACTGGGCACGTGCTGCTAACCAAGACGAGTTTGGAGAATGCGTGTCTGAAGATGGCTGGTGGGCTATTAAGATGGATGTTACGTGTGCGCCAGTGAGAACGAGAGTGGAGAGAGGCGGCACAAGTGGTCATTCCTTGGAGGAATTGCAACGGTTAGCCGAGGTGCACTCCCGCGAGCTCTCGCTCACCAGGGAGCTCATCAGAGGGGAGGGGGACAGGGACCAGGAGATCCTGTTTGCCATGATGTCCTGATCCCGCACCGAGCACCTCTGGGACAGGCGACAGGCTGCCACTCTCCGACACGAGCAGCGGCACACCTGTGATATGCTCTAGGCTCTTCGCCCATGACTCTATGGTGCTGGCGGACTTCTATGTGCAGAGCTGTTGTACGCAACCTAATTGATGGGACATGGACATATGTGTGCACATTAGCCTGCATTCACCCACATGGTGGGCTCCACATCCTCCAGGACCCTGCTGTGAGTGGAAGCTGCATGTCCGGTGGATGGTGGCCACATGGGTGGTAGGGGAGAACACCTAATCAACAGGCAGACCCACCTGGTGTGGATTACTGTTTTATTTGCTAACACCTTCAGTGTCTCAGGCCCTAGGGAAGAAGAGGAGCTGTTGCTGCTACCTCTCCTTTGCAGCCCCTTATAGTCAGGGCTAGTGCTGAGCGCAATGACTGGGCTCCACTAATACTAATAAAAACCAGACTAGAAAGCGTAGCTGTGCAACTGCTTCAGCAGGGCAAAGTGAGATCATTTGCATAATGAACTGAGTCCAGGCAACCGAAATCTGCCTGATGCCTTAAACAGGATGATAAGAAGCCTCTCCCAAGTAATGCTCTAGTGTCTCCCTACCTTATCTGGGTGTGCACACTGCACAATTACCATTAGAGGTTTCCCATGTGCAGCAAACCTGTGTGCGCTCAGCTGGAAGGCTACACTCCATTCCAGCCACCCTATCTGCATAAAGACAGAGCAGAAAATTAAGGTAGCCAGACTGGGGTGCAGGGCAAAAAGAGTTTGAGACACAAAGAAAGTGTTTGCTTGTAAGAAGACTATGGCCACTTTTACATGGACGCCACCCACCCACGAACACCTGGAAACACTCATTGGATGAGTGGGAGCGCGTTCGTGTAAATGTCTACGGGTGGGTGGGAGCGTGTGCACGACCCACTCGCCAACACCCACGGAGGAGCCGGCAGGGAGCCGGAGCCCTTGGTGGGTGGAGATGGATGTTCAACACCCAAGCATCCGTGTAAAAGCCAAAACACCCACACCCACACGGAACGGACCGGCGGAGCGCCACAGCACCGGCGCCATGGGGCACGCACGCACTGCCACGCAGCCATGCCCGCAGGATTGGAGGACGCCAGACATCTGGCTGAGAGCCCGTAAAGGAGGGAGGAACCGCGGCACATGCGCGCAGGCTCCCACAATGGCAAACAGGAAGGCTTACGAGAAGGCCAAGGGAGCCAACGCTGCCCCACATGGGGGAAGGGGCCGGGTGAGTACGGGGACCCTGGGGTGCCATGGGGGGGAAGCACCCCAGGGGGAACGCGCCAGGAAGTAACACCGCACACATGTCCCAGCAGAGGGGCTGCACTGACAGGCCCCCCAGAAGATGGGCCCCCAGCACCTCCCAAGGGCATGGCCCAAGGAGCAGCAGCAAGAGCTAGGTGAGTGTGAGGGAACCCACCCACCCCCTGGGAGGGGAGGGGAGGGCCGTGCCCCAGGTCCGATCACCGGGCCCGGGGACACAGGGCAGGGGGCAGCAGCATAACCCGGTCCCCTGTCCCCCACAGGACAACTCCCAGACAACGGAGCACCACACGACTGGGACGATGGCCGAGGAGGGCCTCCCAGACAGTCAGGTGAGCAAAAGGGAACCCCGGGGGGAGGGGGGGCAGGACCCAAGGGGGCCAGCAGGAGCCGTAGTAACCCCTATTGCACTACCCCAACAGGTCACAACCACCACCACGGTGACCACATCCACAGGGCGGGCCCCATGCCACCAAGCTGGTCAGCCCCCCACACGTGGGTCCCAAAAGGAACAGCCCTGGTCCTGCCAGGAGATCAGGGACTTCATACGTGTGTGGGGGTCCGAAAGGGTCCAGCACGACCTGGTGCACAGCTACAAGACCAGGCAGGTCTATGAAGCCATTGCCCAGGAGATGCAGTGGCAGGGGTACAACAGGGATGTATCCCAGTGCATGCAGCAGGCAAAGGACTTGAGGTCCGGATATAAAAATATCAGGGACAACAATCTCAAGTCTGGCTGGTCCATGCTCACAGCCGAGTTCCGGGAGGAGATGGACAAGTTCCTCTGCATGGACGGGGACATTGTGGCCTCCCGCACACACGGCAGCACCTTCACCAGGGGCAGGCGCAGGGCCACTGCTCAACCCCCCCGATAGACCCCACAGAGAAGGGGGGGGAAGGGTGCCTCTGGCGAGGCCGACCACGAAGCGGAAGGGAACAGCCCCATCCCACAGGGGGAGGAGGTGCCCCGGGGATCCGAGCGCCGGACCACCACACTCCGCGCGCGCCCACAAGACCCATAGGTCAACCGGCCACAGGGACAAGGGGTGCATGTGGAGCAAGCGGAGACCCGGGACAGCCCCCAGGAGGTGGAGGAACAGGATCCAGGTATGAGCGCCCCAGTGGGGCCGGCGTGGGATTGGCCCGGACAGATCCACTGCAGCCGGGGCCGGACAAACACTAATAATGGTACCCCCTCCCATTGCAGCACAAGGCAGCCTGGAGGTGCATGAGGTGGAGGTCGCAGAGGAGTTGGAGGAGGACAAGGGGGGCCAGGCAGCACCCCCACCACAAGGTGGGCCATCCTCCACTGCAAGGCTCATGGGCCACGGAGGGCCCGGGTGCGGAGTGGGCTGGAGGATCATGAGGCGGCCATGCAGGGGTGGGAAACTGCACTCAGCAGGGTCCAACACGGGCGGGGGGGGGAGACCGGTGGACCAACAGTGGGCCACATGAAACACAGGATGGACACGGACCCCACCTGCAGTGAGCTGCACCCGGGGGCTGATCCCACAAGAGGGCAGGGTGGGGATGGGGGTCCCAAGGGGGAGGGCAAAGGGGGGCCACCACAATATGGGGGCTGCCCCACCAGACACCCCAGGACATGCGGTAGTGGGCAATGAGCACAGTGGTTGGGGGCACTAACATTCTGTCCAACCTCCCGTTCACAGACCAGGTGCACGCTCGCATGAGGGAAGCAGCTGCCGGCAGTGTGGAGCAGAACCAGGAGATGCAGGCCAGGAACCGGCACCGGAGGGAGGACCTCGGCAGGGAGCTGCTGGCAGAATCACAACGGTTACTGAGGTGCACTCCCACGAGCTCTCGCTCACCAGGGAGCTCATCAGAGGGGAGGGGGACAGGGACCGGGAGATCCTGGTTGCCATAATGTCCTGGTCCCGCACCGAGCACCTCTGGGACAGGCGCCAGGCTGCCGCCCTCCGACACGAGCAGCGGCACGCCTGTGGCAGGCTGGAGGGTCAGGCCGCATGGCTCATGGACCTCATGGGGGAGGCCATGGAGGCCCTGCAGCATGACCCCCAGCCTGACAGGCCATTTCATGCCATGGAGGGAGGGCTGGCAGCTGACCAACACCATGGCGGCTTCCCACTGGTGCAAGTGGGTCCCCCCCTGCAACTCGGCCACCTATGGTTCCCCCAGCAGCAACCCTATCTGGGCCTGGTACACAGGGTCCCCCTCCCCCACATGGGTCTGCCGGATCAGCTTGCGGGGCCTCCTGTCCAGACTGCACCCCCGTGGCTCCACCCACACCACCACTTTGACCCCTCCACCGGGAAGTGATGCCCCCACCCCAAGACCGTGCACCCCAGGTCGAGCAACCGCGCATGGAGGCCACTCCACCCCCACAGGTATGGCCTCAGCACCCCAGGGCCCCGGGGGTTGTGGGGTGCAACATGGGGGGGGTGATGGGAAACCAAGGACCTGCACAAGGCAGGACCCCGGTGGGGACCACATTGTGGAACCCTCGCTGCGCACACGCAGTACACAGGATGGGGAGCGGAAGCCACTGCCAGGGGCATGTGTACCTGCCCGGTGCCTCTGTAAGTGACGGGGCAGGTGCCATGATACCATGGGCAGCCCATCCCAGGGAGGGGCTCTGTCAGAGAGCGCCCCATGGCACATGCCTTGCCCGTGTGTGGAGGACGGGGCTCCCCGGACCCCTATGGGGTACGCAGGCACCAGTGCACTGACAAGGGACAGCGGGGAGTGCATACGGTGATCCCATAACCCATTCTTGTTCCCCCTAGCAGGGAACAAGAATGGGAACAACAGCAGAGGCCGGTGTGGAGCAGCCAGTGGATGACATCAGCCCGGAGAGCCCTGCGGTTGGCTGTGGCCAGGGCACGCCATCCAGCGAGCCCTGGTGGTGCAGCCAAGAGGGGGAGAGGCCACCCACGATGTTGAGCCCTGCCCCATCCATTGTACATGTCCCCCCAATAAAGGTGTTGTACCTATCCCTTGCTGTTGCTTCCTCTGTCTGGGGACATGGGGGTGGGTGGGTGGAGGTTGGGTTGTGGGGCATGCAGGGGGGCACCGGCAGTTCGGGGGCTCCGTTAACTCCCTGGCCTGCTGGGGGCTGGGGGGTACACCAGCGATGCCTCATGCAGGTGAGGTGTCCGGATCCGGTGTGCACCGGACCCACCCATACGACCCAGCGTGTGTTGCCCGCTGGGCATGTGTGGGGCAGCACAACCCAAGGCCGAAAACAATGGGAAGGGCTCTCACCGCCGTGCAACCCATGGGAACCTTTCACTGGACGCAGCATGCCACACATGGACTGGAGGGCCGGCTGCGGGTAATGGGTAGGGCCCTGCAGTGTGGAAGGGGGTCCCAGGCCTACAGACACGGGTATGGTTCTGGCACTGGGCGGCGGTCGGTTGCCCGGGCAGCAATGGGGTGGCAGATGCCGTGCCGGTTCCACTCAGAGCTGCGCGGGGCTGCCCCTCCCTGGACCCGTTGGTACGGGGGCACTGGCCCAGCCCAGCCCATTGCAGCACAAGGCAGCCTGGAGGTGCATGAGGTGGAGGTGGTGGTGGAGGAGGAGGANGGTGCAGGGACACCGCGGAGCCCAGCAGGGCATGGTGCCGGACAGCCACCCGCCTCACCCATCGCACAAGCGCTGCCCTCCTGAGGTGTGCTGCCCTCCGCCGCCGTGCCCCCAGGAGGGCAGACCGCTGGCTCTGTAGGCGGAGCAGGGTAATCTGCCAGAGCAGCATGCCCAGCAGCAGGAGGCCCATGCCCAGGAGGTGCAGCAACATGGCCCTGGGCAGTGGGTCCCTGTTTCCCGGCAGCATGGTACTGCTGCTTCCCGTTCCCTGCCACACACCGCTGGCATGCGCCGTGAGCGCAGTGCACTCCGCTGTGTGACCTGTGCCCACAGCCCACTCTCCCCTGGTCTCACGGGAGCTCTTCAGTGTGCAGCCAGCCCGGAATCACCGTTCTCTGTGTGCTGCACGGTCCCGTGCTGTAGCCCCTCTGCCCCACGCCCTACCAGCCGCAGTGTGTCCCTTTATGTACTGGGTAGGCCGGTGGGGGCCGGGCACCAGTTGGTGCTGCGCTGGGGTTGTGCTGGGCCAGCAAGCAGGTGCTGGGACCGCGCGCACCCCTGCGTACCCCTGCCCCTGCAACCACACTGGCGTCCCCCCATCCTGGGTCCACCTTTGCAGGCTGCAGCAGTGCCTGCTGTGGATGCAGTGCCTGGCTCGGCTCTGAGCCCTGGCGCAGTGCCTGGCTGTGTCCCCCTTTCCTATCTCGGAAGCTGTGCAGCATCCCTGCTGCCTTGTGTGTGGGTTGCAGCGCCCTATCCACAGCGGGCCTGCGTATCTCAGGCATGCAAGGCCATCTGTGTGTGAGGGAAGTCGCTCGGTGTGTGTCTGTCCCCATTGCGGCATCCCTCCGTCTCCTGGCTGTTGCTTCCCCGGAGCGAGCCTCACTGATGCCATGGCCGGCCCTTCTGCGGGGCCCTCAACCGGGGATGTCGGGGAGGGGTGGTCTCCCTGTGTGGACATGCTGTTGGGGGCCCTCTGGCTGAGCCCTGAACGTGCAGCTGTTGGTGGGCGACCCCCAGTCTGCGGGGGATGGCTTCCGGCTCCTGTCGCGGTACATGTGGACGATGGGTCACCAGGTCAGGGCCTCGGCATGCTGGGCCCATTCCCTCGAGCTCATCTTTGCCCCTCTGTGTCAGCCTTCTTGGGGGCACCCGCCCGCCATTGTAGTGCCGTGGACCGCTGCGGAGGTAACGGTGGCTCGCCTGCTGATGGAGCTACCGGGTATGGACTCGCCTTGCTGTCCGCCCCCCCACTGTTGCTGCCTGGTACGCCAGCAGCCTCCTGCATGCGCACAGCATCCCGCGTGCACCCTTGGATGTGGGGGTCCTCCTTTTGGGACCTGGGATTGCTGTCCCCCGAGATTGGTGGCCCGCTCCGGAACGGGAACCCCACCGCAGGGGAGCTCGTTGCCCTTCAATGGGTGAGGGACCTTCCAGCTGTACGGGCTACAGCCGCAGGTTCAGATCCTCTCCTTCCGTGTTACCTGGTGGATGCTCACATGCGCACCTGTGGCTTCCGAAGCGGCCTGTTCGCCTGGGAGGGTCTGGCCCGGGAGCACTCACCGGACCATCCCTGAGCATCCCCTCACCGCCACCCGCTCGCTGCCACCCTAGTGCCTGGGACGGTGCATAGCCCCCCCCCCCCCCACGGGCCTCCAAGTGGGCTGTGCGCTGCCTCCTGCTTCGCTGCTGGCTGCCGCCTGGAGATCCTGGACCACGTTGCCCCCTCTTTGTGACCACTGCCCCTTCGCGCTGGTGCTGCCCATGTGCCCTCACCCTCCTGTCATCCCATCTCCCTCCCGCCCTGCCCGCGCGGGTCCTGGCGGCTGGGGGGGTGGGGCGGGCTGCGTTGCACTGCTTCGTTTGCCCTCAGTCAGCCATGTTGTGCTGTCATGTTGCTGGGCTGGGCGGGGCTTCCCCTCTGTTCCCGGTCCCGTCCGTCCATCCGTGTACTTGCACGGGTGTTTGCTGGGTATTTCCCGGGATGGGTGTTTGGGCGTTGGGTGTTTGTGGGCCCCTCCCTTTTCCTTCCCACAACCCCCCATGGCTCTGTCCATGTAAATGTCTCCCTGCTTGGTGCTCACCCACCCCACGGGTTGGAGGTCCGCACCCCCACTTTACCGGGTTTGAATGACTCGGTTTCCCTTGCGCACAGCCCTCTTGAATTAGTTTCTCTCTCTGGTTAATTCAAGTCTGCCACAAGAAAACTCCTTTGTCACTCAAGGGCCCGATCCTTCCCGTTTACAGACTCTTTACTCTCTGGGTTCGCAAAAACTTGAGGGCTCTTGTTGCTCACTTGTGTTCCAATGTTAGACACAGACACTTCTTCATAAAGATAAGAAGTAAGTTTATTGATTACATAAGCAAGATAGTTGGTACAGAGTGGTTACTAGAAATCAAAGGTAAGCATAACGCATTCCTGATCTATACTGGTTGAGTTCCTAAATTAGCATCTTACCCTATAAAGGTCCATAAACTTCTGGTTCCTCAGTCATAAAGGTAGAATGACTGGGCACTGGCTTCTTGGTTGGCAAAGAGTAAAATCATGCCTCTCTGCTCATGGTTTCTCCAGCCTGCTGCTGCCAGGCTTTTCGTATGCAGATGTTCAAGATGGCTCTGGGAGAGAACTCCTAAATCTCACTGGTCTCTTTTATATAGTGTCTCTCCCTCTTTGTCTCTGTTCCCGCCTTTGGGGAGACCAGCAATGTCATGTACGTGACCCGGGCAAACATAAAGGCCCATCTACATCTCCACAGGGTTCCGTCTGGCAAGTGTTCCCCAAAGACACATTTTTGGTATCTCTTTGCATTTCCTGTAGGTTGGTCACATGTTACATCTTTGATTTGGGTTTTACAGTTCTCTACTGTCACATTACATACATGTGGAACCTTCTGTATTACATATTTGTCAGACTTGTAGTCTACATGTATTGCAACATTGCATACATGTGGAACGTTTTGCATTACATATTTACCAGACCTGTAGTCTACATGTATTGCAACATTGCATACATGTGGAACGTTTTGCATTACCAATTTACCAGACCTGTAGTCTACATGTGGGCCTGTGTTACACGTGTGTGACCCTATGTTTCTCCGTGACAGTCTCCCTGCTCAGTACTCACTCACCCACCCATCCACACCCATCTCCACCCATCGGCGCTACTGCGCCATCCATGTAAAAACAGCCAAACTGAAAGAGCTAGGACTATTCAATTGAAAGGAAAGATGGCAGGAGGAGTTGAGTGAAGGGCACAAAGCTGTGGTATGTAAAATAGAAGCTGGTACAAGGCAGGCAAACTGAGTACCTTGTCTGCTTAATGGATCTCTTACCACAAGAAAAAAAATCCACTTAACAAAACTACAAGGCAACAAATTTGGAGCTGAGCAAACAAAATACTTTCATGCTTGGTATAGCTTTGATCTGTGGAACTCACTGCAGCAAGGTATGAAGATTTTTAGATTGTAAGCTTCTTGGGCTGGGGAACTGTATCGAATCATGACTGTACCGTACCAGGCACATTGCTAGTGCTATAATCATAATTAATATTTATTTATTTAAATGTATTACGCCGCCCTTCCCACCAAGGTGGCTCAGAGAAGCTTACAATATTAAAATTATTAAAATATTAAAACACACATATAAACACACAAACGTGTGTATAAAATACACATATTAAGACACACACATGAAACAAACCAAAAGTACAAAAACATAAAGCCCCATCAAATCTCCTAGAACTTTTCTAAAATGATGTATACCTAGGCAATTTCTTTCCAGTTCTACCCATTTTACCATTGGTGGGGTGGGTAGCAAGACTTCACTGCACTCATTGAAGCCGCGGTTTGGGGGGCAGCAGCAGTGACAATGAATCCCTAGCTCTCACAGCCTCCATGTTGCTCAAGCAGCCAAAATGGTGTCTCAGCTTCTCTTGTTCCTAAGGGAGCCACGTGGACACATCTCAGACAGGCGTTTCTGGCGAGAGCCGCAGAACAAGTGCCTGAGAGCTGCATGCAGTTCCTAAGCCACCATTTAACCTACCTCTGGTCAAGATAAAGTAAAAAAGCTTATAAGGGACAATCCTCATTCTTCAGTGCATAAGATATCCCTGGAGCAGGAGGAAGAGTTGTCATCTCCCTCTGAAAGGAAACCTCGAGTGGGCAGGGACTCATTAGAGAGGGCTGGGCATAGGGGCTGCACCCTCTTTTGTGACATAATCCTGACCCTTATAGAGTATCGTGATGTCAGTGTTCCACAGGGGCAGGGACACATCAGAAAGGGGGTGGGGCAAAGTGGCTGCCATGCCCCCTTCTTGATGAAACCTAGCCCTTGCAGAGCATCATGACATCACAGCGCTCCATAGGATGAGGCCATGTCAGAAAGGGAGCAGGAATGAAGTCCCTATGGCCCACCCCCTTTCTGATGTGGTTGCCCCCGGAAGCCCTGATTCTCCAGGTTAGCCATGAGTGCCCCTGGCTGACCCAGAGAAACCAGAGCTTTCCAGGTGGAACCCAGAGAAGCAACAATCCTACTACTAACTGATGGGGGTAACGGCCAAACCCGGTTTATTTGTAGGCAGTTCCATTAGAGAGGGTCTTGTGCCTTTCACTGAAGCATTGGGCACTAGAGTCCACTTTCAAAGACAGGGTGTCAGACTGAACAGACAGCTGTACTGGTCTTTCTGCGTAAAATCTTCTTGTTTGGAATATTTGTCCTGGTCACTCAGCAGTCCAGCCCCACCCATGTTTATGCCCAGTGAGCTATTGTGCCCAGCTCACCACTCATGGAGGAAATGGTTCTCTGCTTATCCTACCCTGTGTGGAGCTATTCAGTATGGCAGCATGAGGCTGGGGGACTGAGCTGCGCAATGTTGTGTGTAATGCGAGTCTGGCTCCAGCACCGCATGAGAGATTGCTGATTGAAAGGCAATGATGATAAAGTCTTGAGTGTAATTAAAAAAAAAAAATCCAGTTGGTGCAATAATGGGGAGGAGGCAGCTGGCAGGGCTTTTTCTAATGGGCTACCTGTTGTTGTTGAGATAAGATTGACTGTAGTTCTAATCATAATGCGCATTGAGCCATCTCACTCCCAGAGCTTGATATAGTTGGGGTAAATCTATTAACCGAGGAATAAATCAAAGGATGTTTTCACTTTTCCGTATTTGTCGATCCATCTGTCTTACAATCCTGTCACTAGTATTGTCAATGCTGAGCTGGCATTTTCTGCGTGGAGAGAAAATTGAACTCATGCTTCCAAATCCAGGGACCAAGGTTGCTTATGTTTTACCAGTGAGGCTGTAAGAAAGTGGCATTTGAACTAGTCTGCTCTAAACCAGTAGAGAGGAGCAACATTTGATGGAGAAAAATTGCAAAATTAGTCAGAAAGTGCCAGTCGGTCCTAACCCTGTTAAGTTGCTGCTGACTGCACAGTTTTGACGTCTAAAGCGTGGAATGCCAAAACATTTGCGAAATAGTTTCTTTGTGAGGATGCTATGGTGGGTTATTTATGCCCTGAACCTTTGTTAAAGTGCTTTGGGCTATATATGAAAAGTGCTTCTGTAATATAAAAGCAAGTACCACTTCATTCAGTATAGCTAGGATATGATATATCAAGTGATTCTACCCTGCTCAAAGAGCATATTAAATACTTTGCAGCATTCTGTCACTGATGTTTACATAGCAAAGGTGTGTTGCAAGCCACTGTTAGCTGCTCTAAACAGATCATTAAGTCAATAAGAGTCTTAAATGGAGAATGCAGATACTTCAGCAAATGGACAGCAGAAGGGATTAACGCTTGGCTAACACTTTACAGTGTGATCCTGAAGTCTTTGGTGCCAGCACTAGCCAGAGTAAGTCCTATTCATTTCAGTGAGATTTGTGCTGGTGCAAAGGGGTAGCCCTCACGCCAATGGCTGTCTAAAGCGGACTCAGAGGGGGGCTCGAAGCAGGCAGGCGAGGAGGGTAGGGTGTGGTGGTGCACTTTGGGAGCATCTCTGGGGGTGGGTAGCCCATTGTCCATCTAAAATACCATTGAATCCTCCTGGTTTTTGTCAGTCTGTGAAGCTGAATGTCACAAGGGGTAGACATTCCTCTGGGAAAAGCCATTCCAGGGTTTATCTGTAGAGTAACATGCAAGCCCAGGTTTCCATCATGAGGTGCTGCCCTGGTATTCTGTGTAGGTCCCTTGACTGGAATTCCTTCCCCTGCTTTGTTTCACAGGGCCTAGGGACAAGTTGTTACTGTGCTTCTCCAAGTCCGTTTCCTTCCATTTGCACGCGGCAGAGAAACGCAGCTCTGCTGATGTCAAACTGGAGGAAAAAAGTGCTGAGTCGCACCCCAGTTTTGCGGGTCTCAAGGGCAAAGGTTTGTTCAATGTCCTCTGCACATGGGGTGGGAGACCATGTTGGGGACTAGGCACAGTGCCTTTCTAAAATACACACATCAGCTAGACACAAGGGGGTAGTTCTGACAAAGTAATAACCTGGAGGGAATTCCCTGGCCTGACCCACACTTGGTCCTGTAGAGGGGGCAGGCTAGCTGACCTCAGAGGACCACTACTGATCTTAGAATCTATTAATTGATGGGAATGTTGTTCATGAGGTGAGGGAAGTCATTAGGCATGTGTGACCAATGCACCACATGGGGTCATGCGCTATTTCTTTATCTGAATTTTTATCCCACCTTTCGCACTAGGAAGGGCTCCATCAGGGTCTTGGAGTGCACTCAACATCACTGTTCTAAGAGGGGTCCACCAGGGTCTCTGAGTGCCCTGACTCACAATTGGTCTTGTACTAGAAGGAGCCACACAAAAGGCTTTGAGTGCACTGACCCTCAGTGGGCCCTATGCTAGGAGGCCTGTTGTAGTGTCTGACAACATGAAATATTTGGTGTGCATTGACTGCTCATATTCAGAGGCAGGTTGCACTGGGCACTTTTAAATTAAATCTAAGTAAATGTATGTAAGGGGGAGGAACCCAACCCTGTTTTTCCGCCCTCTGTGAAATTGACTCTGTCTGGCTATAAAACTGGCAAAGCCCCGCCTGTATTGGGCCCTCAGTTTTGGTCTGTATCCCATGCCCCAGGTAGCTCAGAACATCTCCCTGAGGGGACCGTTCAAAGGGCTGTTTTGTTCTCGGTAACAGAGGCTGTGGCATGTGGTGTCTCTTGCTGTGGCCTGTTTCCCAAGGCAGCATGAAGAGCAGCCCAGGGAAAATCTGGTTGATTTGAATCCTAGTTTTATACATTCAGGTACCTGCCACCATCCCGGAGAATGAACTCCACACACCCCCCAACCCCCCTCGAGTCTGATGAGCACTGAAATGGTCCTATCATAAAGCTGCCTAACCTGGACTGCTGGATTGTTTAATGGTCATTAATGACTTTACACTCCTGCTGTCCTCATCACCTGGGAAAATGGCTCTTTGGATCGCTAGATGGTTTCTGTGCTGATAATAAGTCTCTATTGATTTCACTTTTTATCGCTGCATCTTTTTTTGTTGTTGCAATTTCAACGTATCCGGTGATGCTCTCTCTGCAACAATGGGCAGATACAAGGCTTGATCCTGCAAGGTGCTGGCAGGCTCCTGGTACAGCGTCAATTCTGTCCTGTATTATTATTATTATTATTAACAAACATTTATATAGCACCAGCAGTGTACCTGGCACTTTACAAAGTAATAAAATAGACAAGGTCCCTGCCCCTAGGGCTTACAATCTGAGAGACAGGAGCTGGGGGAGAGACTTAGGAAGGGGAACAGAGGGAGAGACAAGGGGTCTAACATTCATGAAGATGCGAGGTCTCAAGTGCACGTACTTGGCTTGGTTACGATGAGAATGACAGCAGGCAGGTCCATGTTGCAAGGATAAGGGTAAACCGATCGTAGGTATAGGAATAGTGGCTCAGCAGGATAAAGAGTCAGACAGAGCAGAGCGAAAGAGGTGAGTTTTAAGGAGAGATTTGAAGGTATGAAGGGAGGGGGCAAGGCGGATGTGGACAGGGAGGGAGTTCCAGGCATGGGGGGCAGCAAGTGAGAAGGGCCGAAGGCGCTTAGGGGAGCAGGGAAGGCGTGGAAGGGCGAGAGAGGGGACAGAGGAGGAGCGAAGTGCACGGGCTGGAGTATGGAGGGCGATAAGTGCAGAGAGGTAGGGGGGAGCAAGGTTGTGAAGAGCTTTATAGGCTGTAGTGGAACATATTCAGGGTAAAAGACCTTAGATGCACGGAGATATTTTCTTTTCACTAAGTTTCTCTCAAGGGCCCATTGCCGTGGTGTGATGGAGTGGTGCAGGGCTCTTATACACAGCTGAGAATCACAGTGTATCATGCTGCTGTAGGGAACTTGTAAATTGGGGTCTTTAAGTTGAGGTCTGTCAGCACCCCTAAGTTGTTGCAGGGTGCAACCCTTCTGAGGGAGGCTGCAGCTGAGCCTCTTGGGTAGGGTTCCCACCTCCCTCTGGGCTTTCACCTGGATGAGTGGGTCCACATCACTGGGTTAGGGCAAAGGGGCTGTTGTGCCCCTTTTAAATGTAACCCTGCCCCTTTGCAGAGCCTTGTGATGCCATGCCATTCCACAGGGGGTCGGACCATGTCAGAAAGGAGCTGTCACTGGTGTTCCATAGGGATGGGCCACGCTGGAGAGTGGATGGGAAAGTCCCTATGGCCCACCCCCTTTCTGTCATGGCTGTCCCATGTTTCCCTTGGAAGACTTAGTTTCTTCTGTTTATGAGCTTTGGTTGACTCAGAGAAATCAGGGCGCTTCCTCAAGACCTCCGAGATTCTGGGCCAAAACCCAGAGTCTCCAGGTGAAACCTGTAGAGATGGCAAGCCTACTCTTGGGATGGAAGATTGATCGAACTAGTTGTGAGCAGGCTGGAAGCTGCTGGTCAGAGGGGGGAGAAGCCCGTGAATGGAGAACCCCAAACTCACAAGGGCATACCATCAGGGAAGTGCAGAATAGTGAGAAGGCTCAGGGGAGCCTCACCCATGTTGGGGGCAAAGGGGGTGAGGATGGAGCAGAAAGCTTGACTCAGAAGTTCCCAATCCCTTGCTGGAAAGGGGCTAGCGCTGAAGGAAAGAGATTACTTGATAAAACCAACAGAACTCACTGGAGCCCTGTGCTGATAAGGCTTATCTGTCAGGCGGCAAGTGGTAGATTGTGACCAGATGAATTGGGAAAGGCTGGATGGTATCGTGGATTGTGTAGAAAACCTGTGTGGGTTGCGTTACTCCAAAATTATTTTTGCTAGGATAAAGCTTTGGCAAACCAGCAATTTGAAGAATTATATTTATATTATTGTTATTATTATTATTATAAGCATTTGTATAGTGCCAGCTGTGTACCTGACACTTTACAGAACAATAAGATAGATGCAGTCCCTGCCTACGGCTTACAATCTAATAGACACGGAGGGGGGACACAAGGAGAGGGGACATAGGGAGAGACAAGGGATAAATAACATTCAAGCGGATGCGAAGTCTCAGGTGCACGTGCTTGGCTTGGTTGCAGTTAGGCAGGAGTCTGCAGGGAGGGCAGACAGTACATTTTGAGAGTAAATATTTATAACAGTCTTCAAAGTGACCAGGCCCAGAGCTGGGGACTCCCTGGGTTGGAAACTCCTAAGATGCTGCTGTATGACCCCATTTTGAAATATCTGTCAGGAGAGTAACCGGTGAATCTAACTGGAAACCTCTGGTTTAGAGTGCAAATCTCCTGTGTCTGAAATTTGCCCCAGCAGTAGAGGTGCTGGGATAAGTGAGAAAATATAAGCCAAAGTCAGACCAATGCATGGTCGTCGTGGGAACCCATGCATGCAGGACACTGGGACTCACTGTCACTTGGATCATTTAAGTCAAGATCTTTAAACTTTAATTCAATTGAGATTAAGTCTATGAAGCTGGAGTAATTGTCTTCTGTTTCCCCTCCAACGTTACCTGAGTGCTTTCACTTCCACACTCCTGACTTTATGTCCTCCCAGTGACTGAGCAAGATGTGAACTGTGCTTTCTTATTCTTGTGACAAAAAGATTAAGGAGGAAATGAAGTGGAAGACCAACATGCCACCACAGGCCACCACTTAAATAAGTGGAAACATAATTAAAACCTGCACCAGGAAGGACATCATTGTAGGCCACCAGGGACATGACTGATGGTGCATACCCACTGTGAATGGTGGGCAACTTCCTTTAGGGATATTTCTAGGTGCCATTCTGCAGTGAACCAATGAGAGTATTCTTTTCCCTAGGCTGCACTGAGAAGGCAGCAAACTAGGGAGAAAGACCCGGGGATCACCCATGCACTCCTGCTGCTCTGTCTCTACCACCCCACGAAGGCCACCATCTAGTAGTAAAATTTGCAATCTGTGTAAACACAACAGGAAGTGCTTTGTGTCCAGTGCATTTCCCATTCTCTCAGGGAGCACACCCAGACATGCTCCACCGCATGAGGCAATGCCATTGTCTAGGTACACCCAGACGTATATAGCATACCCACAATGCACTTCGGAGAACACACACACACACCCGAGTGCAAGTTATCCATGAGCCAGGGAAATGCATATGCACATGAGGACAGGGACCAGGTCACAGGAGTGACTTCTCATGGACATGATAACAAGCAGACATGTGACCACAGAGCTACATAGATGCTGGTGATGTCAGGTGCATGTCACTCAGTGCTTTGCTACATGGGAAATGTATTATGCAAAAACACTCTGAATGATCGTAATGTCATAAAAATTATTTTGGCCTTTAAAACTATGGTTGTTATTAGACATAATGCTAGTTACATGTTTGGGTCGAAAACACATGGTTAAACTTTATACCTGGATGTGTTTGTTACATGGTTGCACCTCACTGTAGGCCCAAAATGAGGAGCAAGCAATTGCACGTAGCTGCTTTTATATCCGGTAATGTATTATTTTTCTGAGGCATGAAAATTAGCTCCCCCAGCCAGTGGCAAATGAATCCCTTTCATATTAAAGAGGATCAGCTTGTATGTACAACAAAGTTGTCCATTCAGGGTAGAATTAATTGTGTTAATGACCCATTGCTAACACCCTGTGGGAACGAGTTCCAGCACCCTGTGGCTCCTTAACAATACCAGGGTCACCAGCAAACACTGGGCAGATAATCTGAATGGACACAAGGAATCAGGAAGGTCCTTCAAGAGCAGAGGGATGACAGGGTGATTTAAAGGACAAAATTAGAATTTAAAATAGACACCATGTCCTAAGAAAGGACACTTGGAGGCATGGGATCTGTGCTGGGGGGCGACTGGTGTGGGAAAGAAAATTGGATGGTGGGTCAGGCAAATAATAGATTGCCAGGACTCTGAGGATTTGTTTCTGGATGAGAGAAGGAATCTTGCTTAGTGGTTGGAGCAGATGGATACGGTAATGGATTCCTGGGTTCGCTACACAGTCCTGTCACTGGATCAATAGGTGATCTGGGGTAAGTTGCTGGACCTTGTTTCATCTGTCTCAGTTAATCCATCTGTGACATATTTTGGAGATAAATTGAGGCATCGCTTGTGACCTGTGTGTCCCTACAACTCATTGCCAATTTCAAGGCACTAAGCATACTCTCACCTAAAAATTCACTTCTGCCAGGAAGCCCCCTGCCCACGCTAACGCACTCCCATGGAAATGCTGCGACTCTTCCTTATATCCATGGTACCAAGCTGGAAGTGCAGGAACAAATAAAATATTATAAAAAACATTGGCAATGAGTCTAACATAACCTTGCAGTCTCTATGGATGCTCTTTTCTGTCTATCCATCTAGGCAGGGGTGGGGAACTTCAGACCTGGGGGCCAAATGTGGACGCAGCGAGTGTTTCTGTGGCCCCTTTCCAGTGCCTGGATCTGGCCCCTGGATCCAGTTACTACTTTCAGTCCCTGAAAAACTAAGTTCAGGGTAGAGGAGTAAAGGTGAGGGTATGAACACAAGGACAGGGGTCAGATCCATGGCACAAATCCATGATCTTGGGCCTCCTTTTCTTGACTACACTCCTTAAGCATCGCTGCCCATAACTTGTATGTGGATAATGTGACCCTCAGAGCTGGTACTGATTTTCACAGTGACCCTGGGGATGGAAAAGGTTCACCACTCTGGATCTAGGCCCTAATCCTTCAAGGACTGATGTGCTTAACTTTATGCACTAGCCATCATTTCATTTAAGCCAGTGGGGGCACTCTGAAGCACTGACCTTAATCCCATTGGAGTCAAATGAGGTTATCCCATCAGTTACCATGGAAGTTGGCTTGAACCCATCGTGCACAAGCACAAGATAAAATGCGTGTATCAGCCTCTCCAGGATGAACTTGGTGTTAAAAGCTCCATGGAGCAGGCAGCGTGCCTTGCACACAGCTGAGTCAGTGATGTACAATATCTGTAACAAGTGCACAAGTATAACATATAGTGGATAGAGGAAGGTGGGTATATTCTTGTCCACTGTGGCCCTCTGCTTTATGTGGATTCTATTTTGGGTGTTTCCTTGTTTTTGGGTGCTCCGATGCTGTGGCAATGGCTAGTAGCTAAGCCCCTATGACATATTAGATACCTAGGCATTGTCATTAGACAATGCATTTTAGATAATGCAATTCACTGCCTAAAAAATTGCACTGAGTTTCTCACCTTAAGCTTCACCATTCTAACCGCTGCTGCTGTGCCTTTCACTGTTTTCATCTGGGGTATGGCAAACATCAGAAGTGGGACAAGTAACGGCAATGGAGTTATAACCTATAGTAATAAAGCTGGCACAAATATCCATGGTGAATATTTTCTTTGTTGAATTTGTCCACTTTACGTTGTATCCACAAAAATGGATAGTAACTGCTATTTGGTTAACAATAATAATAATCCCTCTCTGTCGGTTATCCTTTTGGAGATTTTGGCTCAGGTATTCAGTTATTTTGGTACTATTCACCCTATTGTGCATGCACAGTAGCCGAATAAATTAACTACTCAACAACAAAAGAACTGAGTAACTGGCCATCTGAAAAGACGGGATATGTGAATATCCATTTTGGTTGCAGATATTATCCAGTTATTCAGATAGCTATCTGAAAATGCAAATCATATTTGTGAATACAAAATCCGCTGTTCATTTCAGCAGTTGGTTATGAAGATGAGGACCAACTTTGTGAAGGCATCACGCAACAAGCTTGTAAAGTGTGTCTGCATCCCTCTTGAGTGCCTGCTCTGCATATAGGATAACCACATGCTTCTATTGCTGGCTAGCGGAGCTACTTCTATAGCTCATTTGGGCAGCGTTCTGGGTTTTGATTCTTGCTGAAGGTCTGGGCTAGAGCTGAAATTGGCAGCTATTTGTTTATCCTCAGGTACCCAACCAGGTATGCCGGTAGCCCCACCATTATCATGCTGTGTCCCTCCCAGGCAAGCAAAGGGTATCCACTCGGATACCTTACAGGCACTTTTTGACACCTGAACCATGAGAGGCTGTTTGAGTACTGCAAATTTGACATGTCTACATTCGCACAGGTACCTGTTTGGTTTCAGCTCACACTTCTATGACATTCTGTGGTCGAGGATGTTATATTTGTAGTTCTATATATTTATTTAATGAAACTACTGTACATTCAATTTATGTTCAATCAGCATAACAACTACAGACAGTCACTAATTTAATCTAGATGCATCCTGTCATCGATATAAATGTGTGTATATGTTTATATAAGTCTCTGTGTTTATGTACATATTTAAAACATGTCCAGCTAGAAATCTGCGTGGTGATAAAATGCCTGTCTCATAGAATGGTAGAGCTGGTGTGTTTGTATGTGTGAGTATTGTGCACACACAGAGCTTTGTGACTATGCTTGTGTTATAAGCATCCCCCTGGCACGGATGTGAGTTTAGGGCTGGCTAATTGCTGTTGGCTGAATCACTTCTGGAGCAGTACACAGAGACTGATCAGATTTGTAGACTTTTGGTGTGTGGACCTAAGAGCTGATTCCAGTGCAGCTGCAGTCGCCTCATACATAGTCAGGGATCAGAATCTCAAAATCCATAGAAACAGGCAGCCGGATCTCTGCTGCTCCTGCTAATTGTGTGTGTGGAACGGGCTGAGGAAGGTGCAAGGGAACTGGGCTCAGGAACAGAAGCTGCCTGCCTGGTAAGTGCATGCTCCCAAAGTTGCTTTCTTAATTTGTTTCTTTCTAAACATGATGAGGTTTTTTGCCTTGCCTTGCCTTTGCAGACTGTTCCTCTATGCTTGGGACTGAAACACTGCTTTTTCATATGGGTATTTTTTGCTGAGACACAGCATGTGCTTTTAGCTACTTCAGAGGCTAAAGGCTCTCAAAACAAAGGCTTTCTCTATTGTTTTGCAGAATGCAACTGGCGAGCTGGTGTTTTTCTCTTTGCATATGTGTTCTTGACACCTTGTGCTTTGCTGAACTACTCTCAGCGCAGAGTGTGCATCACACTCATGCATGCCTGGGATACATTAATGTATACATGTGTGTGGGTCATTTGGAGAGACAGGAATCTCGTTTTTTTCTGACACGAATCTTCATTTAACTTTATACCGCAGATGAGACCAAACTACCTTCCTTAACCCCTCTCATTGTCACCCTCTTCATATTTTCGCTGCCATTCCATAGTGTTCTTATGAACCTCTGCGTTCCTTATCTGATAGGCAGCAGGGAGCATTAATTGTCCAGTTTGATATTTGTTACTTCCTGTCAGACAGGGTGATTGTGGTGCTATTTCTCTTTGGGAATTGTGCAAGCCCGCAAACTTGCCTTGTAACAGCCCTTATCATTTCACTTTGATGAGCTCTGAGTAATAAATAGTCACTAATGACAGCAGTCATTCAGCGGGAGATAGGACCACTCTCTGTAGCATGCAGTGTCTTTAATTATACTTACACATTGCAAAATGGCATCCTGTTGGGATTAAGTATGGTGAGGGGGCGATAAATTTGGAGCTATTGTGAATGAGATTTCATACAGGGCTGGAGGGAATTCCCCTGGGACCCCGCACTAAAGCGCACTGAAGCTGCTAGATGCTAATTAGTGGCACCTTGAAATTGCGTTCCATTTGTTGTGCTACACTGTGCTAGTGTTTGACAACATTGCAGAAAGCTGAGCTGCTGTGAGCACTGCAGGCTGGATGCCAGGAGCCCGGTTCTGTGCATGCCCATTAGAACGACAAACATTTGGGCATAAAATCCAGGGTGATTGGTCCCCTTGGACAGCTCAAAAATTCCAAGCCATTTTTAAAATCATGCTTCCGATTGCCTGCCTGTCATTGCAATGCCTGGGACAAGGCAGTAAACATAACATTCAGATTCAGTGGCAGGTCAGCACCTTAAATGCCACCTTAAATGCTCCCTCCCTCTGTGCGGAGCTGCTTGTCTGTCAGATGTGTGTGACCCAGAATTACCTGACCTGAGTATTGAACCCGTTCTCTGGGTTAGCTGTTCATTTTAATGAGATTTTATGGTGCGTGGCATGGAGTGACACAGATCATTAGAAAAGGGAGAAAGACACTTGCCATCTGCCTGAGAATCTCCAGGATCAGATGATCTGCCTGCCCATGTGAGTGGCTGCTGTGTAGTGCATTCTAGAGGTTAGAGACCTCTCCCTTTGTTGCGAGCTAATGGAGACAACAGCGGCATCTAATGACACAGGAGCGGGGACTCCTTGCTCATTCTGTGGAGCACAGAGTGACTACTGCTCCACCTCTCAGACAAAGAGCAATGCTAGGCTGGGCAGCACACTGAGTCTAGTCTAGGCATCAAGGAGTGATGCTGGAAGGGGCAACGCAAAGCACTTCCCCCTTGCAGAGAGCTGGGTCAGAGAATTCTCCTTCCCCGGGGCCTTTAAAGAATTGGCTGGTATCGCTTTGTGCTGACCTCCTCACTCCTGGGAACCCAGACCTTCTGTACATGATGTCTACCCACCAGGTCTCAGAAACCCTATGCAGCTTGTGGTCACTTGCTGGGGCAAAGGACCCAAGGGGGCAAAAGAAACCCAGTCAAGTATCCTCCCTGCACTCCTAGGAAAAGGCAGATTCCCAAAATATGCCTCTAGTGAGGCTTGGAGAAAAAACACTCAGCCTGCCCATTGCTGGCACAAACTGGCAAAGCATGGGAGTGAAACTGGAGCACAAACACGGCACAGGTCCTTCACTGCTTTGCCAAGAGAGAGCATACCCAGCAAACAGCTAGGGAAGTGCCATGGTTCCAGGGATGGGGACAAAGACACAGCAGAGATGGAGATGAGGAAAAACTGCTCAGCCTCTAGTTAAGGCACACCGACCTTAACTTGGCCAGAGTGAGCCATGCATTTTCCAGCCTTCTCCCTAGTCTGTTTTGAAATGTTTCCACCAGTGAGGGGGCTGCCAGCTCTGCCAGGACCCCCAGGTTTGTAAGTAGCTGCAGGATTGGGTGTGGGCCCAGTACAGGGTCAGAAGATTTCAGTTCCAAACAAGGGCAAGGTACCCAGAGCTGGTTCGGTATGGGGGCATACAGGTGCAGGGCAAATGCACAAGGGTCCAGAGCAAGGCACAGAGGTTCAAGGCAGGAGGTAAGCAAGTTCCCTGCCTCCATCTCGTCACCGCAGGATCCCTTTGTTTACTGAGGGGCTATGGTGTATGAAGCAGGTAGGCAGGAGACTAGAGTGATGCTAGCGTCGGATTCGCTCTGAATCTGACCAATTTCTCCATAGAACCCATTTGCGGTCATATGTTGGGGGCTGTGAGGACAGCAAAGAAGAAATTCTTTGCTGCCCTCATAGCGTCTGCAAGGTCGCATTCAGCGAAGCTGTTCCGGGTGGTGCGGGGGCTGGTCAGTCCGGCCTCCCTCCGCCTGGACGGGAACTTTTCCCAGGCCTGCTGTGAGGAGTTTGCCATCAGATCCAGAGTAACTTCGACACCGGGTTGGATGCAGTAGATGAGGAGCGTGAGGTTATGGAGGCACCGTCTGGTCGATCTTTCTGGAAGGAGTTTCAAGAAGTGATGCTGGCTGATGCGGTGGATGTCCTGGGGTCTGTTTGAGCCACAAGTTGTGAACTAGATCCATGCCCGTCCTGGCTGGTGAAAGCCTCCAGGGAGACATTGGGGTCAGTTCTGGTGGTGAACGCGTCCCTTCGGCAGGGGAGGCTGTCACCCAGTCCCAAGGAGGCTGTGGTGCACCCCCTGCTGAATAAGTCTTCACTGGATGTGGATGCACTCGCCAGTTACCGTCCTGTCTCTAATTTTCCCTTTTTAGGGAAGGTTATTGAACAGGCAGTGGCTCTGCAGCTCCAGACCCATCTGGACAGTATTGGTTTCCTCGACCCTTTTCAGTCTGGGTTCCGCCCCGGCTATGGTACTGAGACGGTGATGGTGGCTTTGGTGGATGATCGCCGCCGGGAGATGGATGCAGGATGTTCTACATTCTTGATCCTGTTAGATCTCTCGGCCGCTTTTGACACCGTGGACCATGGGCTGCTGCTGAGACGGCTGCGAGACCTGGAGGGCC
>QEPC01001417.1:457712-494280 GCA_003113815.1 Sphenodon punctatus
GGGAGAAGCCAGTGGGTGGTGCTGGAAGCTGAAACATTGAGCTCCCGGGCCTTGACCTGTGGCGTTCCGCAGGGTTCGATCCTGTCTCCGCTTTTGTTTAATGTGTATATGCAGCCCCTGGGGGAGATCGTGAGAGGGTTCGGGGTGCGATGTCACCAATGTGCTGATTATACTCAGCTGCACCTCTCGTTTTCAACTGACCCAGGCCCTGCCGTCTCGTTGCTTTCCCAATGTTTGGAGGCCATGGCGGTTTGGATGCGGCAGAGCAGACAAACTCAATCCTGATAAGACGAAGGTGGTGATGGTGGGTAGGGTGAGGGAGGTGCTGGCTCCTCTGGTGGGGGGGGTCTGCCCTCCTGTAGCCCAACAGGTTCGGAGTCTGGGGGTGGTTTTGGATTCGGGCCTCCGTCTGGATCGGCAGGTGGAGGCGGTGGCTAAAGCCGCCTTCCGCCATCTGTATCTAGTATGGAGGCTGTGCCCATACGTTTCTGGGTCCGACCTGGCCACTCTTATTCACGCCTTCATCACCTTGAGGCTAGACTACTGCAATGCGCTCTACGTGGGGCTTCCCTTGGTTCTGGTTCGGAGGCTGCAGCTGGTGCAGAATGCAGTGGCCCGTCTCCTCACAGGGACAAGGCGGCGGGAGCATATAACACCTGTGCTCCGCACTCTGCACTGGCTGCCTATAGCGTACCGAGCCAGATTCAAGGTGTTGGTGTTGATCTATAAAGCCCTACACGGTCTGGGCCCCTCATACCTTGGGGACTGCCTCGCCTTCCGTGTCTCAGGGCGATCCCCGCGGTCTGCCGGGGGCGCCTTCTTGGAGGTCCCCCATGTTAAACGGGGGGCTACAATGGAGAGGCTGTTCTCGGTGGCCGGGCCGTGACTCTGGAACTCCCTCCCGGAGGAAGCTCACCTGGCCCCGGGTCTGATGGCATTTCGTCGAGCCTGTAAGACCTGGCTGTTCGCCCAGGCCTTTGGAGGGGAGGGTGGGAGGGTAGGATAGATTGGGGGGAGGGGTCTACAGTAAATGTTGGGGGGGTTATTTTTTAAAATTATTTTTATTCTGTGATGTTTTTATGAGTTTTATTGTTGTTTTATCTGTTGTGAGCCACCCCGGGATGCCCATGGGCATGAGGGGGCAGCCAAGAAATGTGAAGAAATAAATAAATAATAATAATAAGTTCAGAGCACACAGGGAGTAAATCTAGAACAGAGGGGCTAGCAGCAAGGCAGGCCATGGGAACCAGAAATGTGATGCATTGCTCCGCTCAGCTTCCTGCTGCTGCTGCTAGCCAGCCTTATATACGGGCAGCAGACAGGAAGCTGAGGTGTAGGGAAGGACTGGAGCAGAGGAGACTCCACAGGACAAAATCCAGGTTGTGCCACAGAGCAGACATGACACTGTTCAGCTGTGCATTACTCCAGAACCCCCTGGGTCTGAGTTCTTACAATCCCTTGCCTTGGATGAGACTGTTTCAGACATAGCTTCCATGCCTGATTTGCCTTTGCTGATTGATGTTCAGCTGAGAGTCATTCCTCAAGGCCATCTGCCTACATTGACTTGCATCTCCCCTTGGTTTTCATACCCTACAGGTGCTATTGGGCACATCTCAGTCACACAGGAGCTAAGCTGGACTCCTCCTGGCATAGCAGTTCCGGGTTTCCTTCCTGTCAGTTTAGGTTTGGGATCTGAATTGGGTCCCAAAGACATTGAAGGAACCCTTATTCTTAGCCTTGATTAGGCCTTGTCTTAAGGCATGCCCACAGGAAAGTCAGGCCTACAAACTCAGTGTGACAGCATCCGGCTACATTTAGGCCTAGTCACTACTGATGAAGTAATTCTGACTGAATCCAAGCCTGCAGCAGCTCCATGAACATGTAAGTAACTTTGATTGTCATCTGTTTGTTTGTGTGCATGTGCAGGAGTAGGAATGCTTTTGCTCCAGTCCCTATGCTAAAATGAGATTAAAGCCTGAGCTCTCTGTTTGTGGTGATTGTAGGGGCCTTTATTACTATAGTATCAGAGCCCCTCACAATCTTCAGTGTCTTTCTCCTCACAGCATATCTGTGAGGCAAGAGGAGCCTCCATTGTACAGATGGTGCAACTGAGGCACAGAGAGACTGAATGACTTGCATTGGAAGCTTGCAGCAGAGGAAGGAACTGAATGTGGGTCTCCTCTTTTGTAGGCCCTACCCCCTGGATCATCCACTGTAGGGATGTTCCCTAATACAAGAATCTGGACAGCTCTGATTCTGGCAAGTAGGAAGTGCCGGAAGATTTCCTTGTAGCGAGCAAAGTACTGATCAAACTGTCCTTACATCTCTCACTGCCACCTCAGGCCTGGGCACAAGAGACACAGCTGTGTGGGGGTTATTTGTTGGCACTGATTTAGGGTTTGCAGTTGTGTGTCTCCATCCTGACAGATCTAGCTAAAGCAAAGAGGGTGGAAACTGTGAGGTGATTTAGCGGCAGCTGCCAAACCCCATCCTGGGAAGTGAGTGTGTGCACTCAGCATTATTGAGTCATTTACAGATGTTGCTACAATGCATTCTGGTTAAATGTCATGGGGTTAGCACACAGCCACACACTATAATTATACACAGCAAGGTTTATAATAGCTTATTAGATTGTCATCTGTTAAGCATAAAGCACTGACAACTGCTACTACCACATTTATAACACTCCAGAGAGCAGCTGATTAAGATACAAAGCAGCCTGATTACCACGAGGGAGATTGGTGTATTCCCTAGGGCTGTGAAAACTGGCTTTTCGAGAAGAGGAGTCTTTAACAGTGAGCTTTTGCTTGCATCTAAAGACTACTCTTCTGCTTGCTTCTAGGGCAATAGGAACAGAGGCCGGGTGTAAGGTGTGATGGGGTTGGGGTCTTTACACTGTCCCTCCTCCTGACTGGCCATGACTCAGTTTCCCAACTCACAGTCTCCACTGGCCACAGCTCTCTCCAGTATTGTCCCAGTCTGTAAAGGATTAACTATTCTGCCACCCAAGTCCCTGGAGGGTCCCAATCACAGAAATTGTATTCAGATTTGTCTAACCTGGGATGTCCCCTCAGTTGTGTTATCCAATGCCAGTAACACACAAGCACACCAAAGCTTGTTTAAAAGAATTTGTATTTATAAATTCAGTTTAGCTACAAGACCAAGAACTCAAAAGTAACGCAATCCTAAGACTCACTAGAAATCCCCTATGTAACGTCTCACCCTACTTACAAGTTCATGTTACACAACTAGATGATTTTAGCTGGGCCATTTCCTTCTTGATTTCGTTTTGATGCTTCTCGGTCCATGTCTCAGCTGGATTTATCAAAATGCTTCTGTTTCTCTCTTGGTTTCTCTTTGTACCCTTAAATACTTTCTTGTTGGCTCCCAGAAGATTCTCCCTTTTTCTGTTTCTGGGACATTTGCTCAGTTTTTGGAAGCTACTGGTAACTCAAGTACCCTCCATTAACACTTCATCAACATTGGGTGCAGCCAGATGAGCAGGGCGGGCTCAATCCCACACTGAGGGTCAGCACAAGGAGCTGGCACATGAGCAGCTGGGGGGGGAGGGGAAGGAGGAGGGCATGCACTCCCCCCCCCCCCCCAGCTGATAGGGAAGGGGAGGCCCCTGGAAGAGCATGCATGCCCACGTGGGGAAAAAACTGCTCTGTGATGCGTCCTTGGGATTTCTCAGAGGATGCGTTGTGGAGCAAGCAGATGTTCACCCCACCTCAGGGCAAGGCGAACATCTGGCAGCCCCTGGACACACGAGCCACTTCTGCCTCCCTGTCCAAGCACTTCACATTTGTTTAAGTATGGGAGGGCTGTTATTCCCAATGGGCAGATGAACCGAGGGAGACTAAGGGTGATTTCAGGCGTTACGGGCCCCGTTGGCCCCGTACCGAAAGCACCCTATTCATTCCCCGCCGGGGTCACCCCGTAACGCCGTAACAGATGTGCCGGGGGGATCCCGGCGGGGAATCTGGGAGGGGACGGGGCCGCGCGGTGCAACGTGCGGCCGCACAGCCCCGCCCCCTCCACGCTCCCCACTGCCTGCCCTCTGGGGAGACAGGCGGGGGGCGGGGCCAAAAAGGATGCCGCGTCGGGCCAGATTCGCCACGGCCCGGGGTCCCGCCGGTGATCCCCGGGCCGTGACGCCCGACCAGACGAGACGCCGGGGTTCACCCCGGCATGGGATTGCATTCGACACGCCGCGGCCTCCGGTCTCCCTGCTTCGGCTGCTCACGTGTCGAATGCAATCCCCAGCCATGGTAACATCTGGGGGGAAACATCCGTTTCCCCCAACAGACGTTACGCGATCACAGCCACCACGCGGAATTGAGCGTGGTTCACTGTGATATCGTAACGTCTGAAATCACCCTAAGAGTCAGACTTTCAAAGAGCTCACCTATCCTTTTCTTGGTGTTCTGAGCTCTTCAAAAAATTTGCCCTAGGGGACAGTATGGTGTTTTCAGACAAAGTGCTACCTCGCATGGCCATCAAGAAGTCACAGAGCCAATCGCTTGGCTGAAGGTGGACTGGCTGGAAGTGTGCTCTCATGAGCCTCGGAGCAGCCACTCAGGGAGCACTGTTGGGAAATCCAGAGTGCTCCATGTGCGGCAAGCCAAATAGATCCTTGGCAACGGGTGCCCATGGAGCTCCTGCCCATATGAACGGTGGCAGCCAGCTATGCCAGCAGTACTCATAGGCACTAAGGGCAGGGGAACTGGTCTTTGCAAATGACAAGAACTGGCCAGGAGAGTTGGAGAACCTAGGTTCTCTAGTGCTTGCACCCAGGACATATTACTTGCAAAGGCCAGCCCAGCACACTTCCCCCTCCCCCATGGTCCACGGCAGGGGGAGTGTGTGGCAGTTGCCCCTGTGGCCATTGGCCACGGTAGCCACACCTGTTTGAATCCCTTCTCTGTGGCAGTGCCACTTGGAGACCACGCCCCTCATTACCTTGCTTGTCTGAAAATACCTATAGCTTCACTTAGATTCCCTAGCCTGAATCGCCTACCCTATAACTCCACTCAACAGCAGTACTTCTTGCAATCACTTGTGGTCTTGCGCTCACAGGAGTTGCACCTTCCCATGTTCCAACAAGCGTCCATTTCTGTCCCAGAATATTTATAATTCAAAAATCTTTTACCTTTGTCCAGTCTATGTGTCAATTCGATTTTGCAGCTGGGTGTCTATGGGTGACAAAATCTTATTAGCATATGCCGTTGACTTTTGTTCACCCTTCCCAGCACAGACTGATTAAATGATAGCAATCAAATTCTGTCTGCAAAAAAAATCCCCTTTCAGTCCTCATCTTATTGAAATATGTCTGGATAATGTTTTTCTTCAGAACTTTTAGACTATTAATTTAACCCCAATTATTTCAGCATTGTTGTACTCACAGGCCTGTGAGCTTTTGCTTGGTACTATGAATATATTTCTAAGACACCACATATCGATGTGGCTACAAATTCACATTTTACAGACTGAAACTTAACAAAATGACTATGTCTAAATGTACAGACGTTAGCAGATTCTTCTGCTAGGCACAGATATTCTACAGAGTACAATTCCTTGTTGCAGCCATCAACACATACTTGCTACCAGCATGTTGCAGTCATGCTCTGGGACTGGATTAATGGAAATAGCCTGGTATTCCCGCTAGAGAGGAGGAAATAGCGGAGACTTGCTACTCGTCAGTCACCTCATGCTAAGGACAACTTTAGATCTTATAAAGATTTCACTAGGCAGAGAAAGGGGGAGAACCCAGCCATGGGCTTATGACTTTGCCTGTTTCTTTTCCATGAGCCTTGCTGCTAAGTTGACAAATGATTCATTTTGTCCATGTTGAACTTTTTATTTCTCTGCTCTTTGGCCTGAAGCATCTTTTTCAAACAGGCTTGAGATTTCTTTCTTCTCTCTGATTCTTGCTGCCTTAGCCATAATCTGACACTGGGTTTAGAAGCACATAAGGGTTATGCAACCTACCCATCACAGTGAGTTTGGCAAGATGGCAAAAAGCAGGAGGCTCCTCATTGCTGCATGCCAGACATGATAATCTTCTGATCTCAAAAACTGGAGCGGGAGAGGTGTTAATTCTAAAGGGGAGTTAACACACCTGCCGTGGGATGGACTGGGGATAGGAAGGGAAATTAGGTGGGAGGTTTTTGGAGGGTGGGAGTGGTTTGGGGTTTTTTGGAGGTGGGATTGTATTTTAATGTTTTTATATTGTATTTTATTTTTTAAAAATTGTAAGCCACCCTGAGCCTTCAGGGAAGGGTGGGATACAAATGTTAATAATTTTTTTTAAAAATGCCTCTTGGAGAGAGCACCCTGAACTCAAACTTCCTTGAATGTTGGCTTAGTTTTCACATTGGGCATGTCTCTTTAAATAACTAAAATATACACTGGGTGAGTGTATAATGATGAGGGAATCTGGGCTCCTGGCTGGTGCTCAGTGCAATGTAGTGCATATGGGTTAGCTGCAGAATAAATCCAGAGCGACTGCGTGAAATTATGAATGGGCTTGTAACGGGGCGAGCTGGACTTCCAAGGGACCCGAGGCTCTACTACTGCAACCTGTAGCAGATTCCCAAGGAAAGATAGCAAGTTCCAGAGATCTGGTGATTATCTACAGAGGAGGGGAAAGGGAGAAAGACCTTCCCTTTCTGTAGGGAGCCAGGACATAGGGTATGGCCAGTTCAAAGGGACCAGAGAGTTCAGAGAGCCTGTAGAGCTATGGTGCTGCTCTAAAAAGGACAGAGAAAAGACTCCTGCATGGCAGGTGTGCAAGTAGCAGGATCTTTTGCTTTTATTGCCTAATACTCCAACCCCAGGAGGGGAGTTCCTTTGCAAGTTGTTTGTGTGAGGAGGCTGAAGAACATAGTACAATGTCTGAGCAAAACTCCAAAGGAGAGGCCTTTGTGCTTGGCAGCCTGCTGTATTCTCCTTGCGCCAGGCAGTGGGAGGCAGGGGCATAGATACCATGGAGCAAAAGGGCTTAGCCGGAGCCTTAGACTCTGGGAGGGGGAGACTTTGCAAGGAGACTAAGCAATGCTAGGCCATTTTCAGGGTGGTCAGGGAAGGGAGCAGGGCCAGCACGCCGCCCCCGGCCATTTCTGAAAATTTTCTAGCAGCACTCAGGCTATTTGCCAAGAGCCCTGCCAAGAAGGAAGTTATCAGAGTGGGTGGGGGTGGAGTGCTGATCTCGCACTCACCTATTAATAAAGTTTCCAATCCTTTCAGGGCAGTTGTTCCTGCTCTGGGAGGGGGAGGCTGAGGCTGGCTTGGAGGGTTTTTGCTTAGGGAGATTACGCCCCCCCTGCCTTTAGGGGGCCCCAGGGACATGATCCCAGTCCCACCTTGCTAGTGGGGGATGGTGGGGGAGGTGTTCCTGAAACTTTAGGATGGTTCAGAGCAAACCTGCTTTTCCCCTTCTTGCATTTCCCCTTCTTGCCAGGCAAAGCACTGACCTCCCCCAATCCAAATATGCACCAAGCTAATTAAACCTCCCTTTAGAAATCTCATCTTGTCCCAAGAAGAAGCACCAATGCTCAGATCTGCTGCTGCTTTCTGCCTCCTAAGGCAGCCGGCCCAGGGTCCTTTAGCAGCACTTTACCTGTTTGGAGCCTGATAAGGCAGGGGCTTTTCATATGTGTCACAGGCGTGCAGAATTAAACTGCCTGGTATTTGTTTATGGCCTGTCAGGCAATTAAATCTTGTGCCTCATTCCTTCCTAGAGGGACCAGCCACACTAGAACCTGCTACCCAAGCCCCCTGTTGCTTTGTTTGGTGCATTATTAATTCCCCATTATAATGCTATAAAAAGGGCTGCGTTAACATGCCACTACTTCTATGCTTCCTTCATGCCCGCTTGAGGTGTTTCCCTCTAAATTGCTGTTTTAGCAGGGTTGTGGTTTTTTTGTTTGTTTGTTTGTTTGTTTGTTTTAAAAAAAGAGCCTCAGCACAAAAGCCTGGCTGGCAAGCAGCCCCATAGGATCCAGTGCACTTGCTGTGACTGAATAGCACCTGTCAGCCCGTTTAGCTGCCTTACTGCTCTAGTCTTCCTGAAACAATAGCATCAAATAAATATTGGTTGATCAGGAGTCTCTGCTTTCTGTGTAGATTTCCTTTGCTGATGGGATGCGGGAACACTTAACTCCCTTGGCAGGAGCATTTGCAGGCAACTAAGAGGAGGTACCAGGGTGAGGCAGTGCTGGCCTGCTCATTGGACAAAGTGGAGGCCTTTTGTGGGTGGCACAGAGAGGTGGCTCCTGGAATGCTCCAAGAGAAGTTTGGGCCACTCAGTGGTACTCCCAGAAGCATGATCTGGAAGCCATCCTTTCCCAGGATGCTGGTTTAGAAGCTCTGAGAACGTGGAGATCCTCAGTCATGGGCTGAGGTTAGCATTAGCACAGGCACACTGAGGCCATCCAGGCTGTGAGAGCTCTTGAGGCTCAGATATTTTTTACTGTACTGGCTTTCTGGCTTGGAAAAGGCTCCTCTAATGCATGTGTACTGACTGTGGCATCCCTGTGCCCAACATGTCCATTGAATATGTGTGTGTGTGTATGAGTTTGGCTATTTCAGAACACATGGTGGCTGTTGACCTTGGGTGTCTGATGGCATTTGATTTAGGGTGAATGGGGGTGGCACTGGAGAACCTGCAATGGGAAGTGATTTAGGGAACGGGTGGGTCTTTGGGATAGCAGGTCTTTGACCTGTGGAATGGTGTTTTTATGGTAAGATAGTTGAGGAGGTGGCAACATGTATTTTGTCCAGAGGGGCAAATTAGCTTAGGGACAGTCCTGCTTGGTGGACAGGGTGTTGCTGAGTCCATTGGAGGCAGTTGTGTGGAGAAGGAAGATTTTCATGGGGAAACACATTGCCAAGAGCTGCATACAACTGAAATAAATTGATTTTCCTTTTTGCAAACAGTTCTCTTGATACCCTCCTTTCCTTGCTCCATGCTTTGGTGGGCAGGTCAGCACATGCTAAATGCTGTAGGAATGTCTTTGCCAACGTAAAGGTTTTAATTTCCCTCAAACCTATGTCAGTCAGGTACTGTGTCAGGCCACAGTCAGAGCTAGATTCTGAGGTGTGGGAAGAGCCAGGGGGCAGGTGGAATCATGGTCCAGAAGTCAGAGTTATGGAATCAGAGCCAAGTAGGGCGAAGGTAGGGGAAGGGTAGGAGTGCAGGCTGGAACTCAAGAAGTGAGGGTCTGAGGCAGGGGACTGGAGCAGGACTGGGTCTAGTCATGCAGACAGGAACTCGCAGCCCAGAGCCCCGAACAGCCACATGGATGCCCCAAGGAGGAGCCGCACGTCCCTGCAGGTGTGGTGGTCTTCACACAGAGAACCCTGTGTCTTGTGCAGGGGAACCATGCATGTGGACAGCAAACACACATTCTCCTGGGTCAAGAACACACAGACAGGCGGACCAATCCCCGGGCTGACCTGGCCTGCGGCACTTGCTACCCCATGTCCCAACCAGGAAGTGAATCACAGCCTGAGCACAGGGGAGTGGAGTGGAAATACCTCACTTTTTCTTCTCAGCAGAATCCACACCTTGTAATCAGGGCTTCGTGAATTCTGTAGTTCTATGATTGCAGTCATTTTTGCAGAATTTGTCACTTGATCAAACTATCCCAGAAATTGCCTCTGGCAGCATAGAATCACAGCTTGAGAGGGGAGCACTATGCGCTAGCCAATGGGGTGCTAGCACTGTGACCTGCTGGCCTATATTCTAGAGTGACAGGATTCCCAAACACAACTGCCAAAGAGCAGTAGCCCATTACACGGTGCTGAAGAGAAGCGACTTTGCGAAGAGGTCTTTGTGGCATTATGTCATTTTTAAAGACATGAGGAGCGCAAAATAGAATGAAATAGCATGCTGGGAAACTTATTTGGATTTAAAATTTGCATTATCTTCAAGATTTTAGTTAATTTGCACAATTTCTTCTGTTTATAGATTCTGGATTTTCTACTTGAAGAATGTGAGTTCCTGATCACAGAATGTGTGAAAATATTTTGCAGAATACAGGGGCCTTGTGTATATCCTGGGAGCTGATGGAGGATAGTCTCTGAGGCAGGTGGTTGCTGCCTTTTCTGAGAAAGGGAGAGGGAAGGTATAGCCTAGTAGATGTAGGAGGTACAGAAGGGCTGTTCTGAGTCAGCCAGAAGTTTCCAAATTCATTTCACTTAAGCATCTGCACCAGAAGACTTTGTTTGAGCAAGGATCCATGTTTACAATTAAGTTTCAATGGCAGCTAGTTGCTCAGAAAGTTACTCTGTTGAACAAGTGCATGTTCATCAACCAGAAAAATGTCACAAGAAATTTCTGTTTCTGCTGTCATTTTTCTGAGAATGAATTCTCAGTCCAAATTAGTGGTCCCACGCATTATGCCACACCAGCGAATTATGAAGAGAATTCTCTGGACAAGTACACCAAAATTTTTATTATTTTATTTATTTATTTTTATGGATTTTTATCCCGCCCCATCCTGCAATGCAGCTCGGGGCGGCTAACAACAATAAAACCGTTAAAACAATTTATAAAACCGTTAAAACAATTTAGGCTCATGTAGTTGAGGACTGCAGGGTGAACAGGGTCATTACCCTGACTCATCAGCAGAGGGTTCCCTCTTTCAACTAGGGAAGGATAAGATTGCCTGCCTTCTATGATGCTTTCTTTCTGTGATTGTGATTAAACTAATTAGCTTTTTGACATTCTGTGATTTTTCTGCAAAACTACAAGTTATGAGCTTTAATTCTGTACCATGTGTATCACACTTCTCATAGTTCAAGTATGAATGCTAAGCTTCTAACCATCAACACCATAGGCTTTTAGTATATAGATCTTTTACAGCTGCCCCCTTGATTTTCAGTGCATGATAATCAAAAGTTACCAAAACCCAAAATGTATCAACCACTTAACATTTTTAGGTTTTGGAAAAAAATAATTTGGGGGGGCGGGGGGAATCTAAAGTGAAATACTGCTGTTAGTGAATTTTTTAAAAAAATAATATTGCTGGGGTTTTACTTCAATTTCTGTTCTGAGGTTCAGTTTCAAATCCCAGTCAATCCATAGCCTTCCTCACCCCAAAATCTCTCAGCACTCTAAAGAACAGCAGCTCAAGCAACTTCAGCTACACCATCTCCTATCTCCCAACAGTCTCTATTTTGGAAGGAAAGTCCCTTCCAACACGGGGACGGGCCATTGGGAGCATATTACACCTGTGCTCCGAGCTCTGCGCTGGTTGCCGATAGCGTGCTGAGCCAGGTTCAAGGTTTTGGTGTTGATCTATAAAGCCCTTCACGGTCTGGGCCCCTCATACCTCAGGGACCACCTCACCCTCCGTGCTCCAGAGCGGCTCCTTCAGTCTGCCAGGGGTGCCTTCCTGGAGATCCCCCGTGTTAAGCGGGGAGCCACAATGGAGAGGGCATTCTCGGTGGCCGGGCCGCGCCTTTGGAACTCCCTTCCGGAGGAAGCTCGCCTGGCCCCAAGCCTTTTAACATTCCGGCGAAGTTGTAAAACCTGGCTGTTCGCCCAGGCCTTTGGGGAGGGTGGGGTAAGGGGGATTTTTTTGCTCCCCCACCTGATTTATGATTTATTATGTATTTTGAAGGCCCTGAGCCCTGTTTTAATTAATTTATATTGTTATTGATGATTTTAAATTGTATTTTATTGTACTGTATTTTATCGTTGGAAGCCGCCCCGGGGCTGTTTCCAGGAGAGGCGGGGTACAAATTTATAAAATAAAAAATAAAAAATACATTTTAGTGCTGAATTCCACTGTCCCTCTTTCAGGAGGTCAAAGTCCCTCTTTCAGGAGAGGCAAACCTGTATTCAAATCTTGGGCATCTCTTTTTTGGTTGCCTCCTGGGAAAAGCCCTTGAGAGGAGCATAGAGAGAGGATGGAACAACAAGAAACTAAGTGGAACAATAAGCAGGGAAACTTCTCTCTCTTTGTAGGTGGAGTGTTGGAAGGCGTGTCTGGGTATGTAAGTACATGAGAGGGTTGAGTTTATTTGCTGAAGGGCAGAACTTATTGGCTAAGAGTGTAGGGCTGACCCCTCTTTGGCCATTTGGAATGTTGGAAGGAATGTCACAGGCTCGCCTATCTTGTGGCAAAGTCTGCCAAGGCATATTGAGTATGTCTTCTAAGGAGGCTATTTGCTAGTTCCAGAAACTTGCTCCCTGACTCCAGGTTGAGTCAGGTGTTGAGAAGGGCTGAAGGCTGGGAAGAGCAGCAGCAGACCTGCCAGGCCCTGTCACTGCTGCTTCCCTCCAAGTCCTGTAATTGCTCCTTCAAGGCACTTGATTTGGGGAGGCTCATGCTTGTACTAAGCCAGGCAAACTTCCCAAGCTATTGCATTCACTTCTAGCAGAGAGATGAGGAATTGTCAGCATGGAGCTTTGGTGAAATACTGCTGTTAGTGAATTTTAAAAAAAAAAAAATTGCAGGGGTTTTACTTCAATTTCTGTTCTGAGGTTCAGTTTTAAATCCCAGTCAATCCATAGCCTTCCTCACCCCAAAATCTCTCAGCACTCTTTAAAGAACAGCAGCTCAAGTAAATTCAGCTACACCATCTCCTATCTCCCAACAGTCTCTATTTTGGAAGGAAAGTCCCTTCCAACACTGGGACGGGCTATCGGGAGCATATTACACCTGTGCTCCGAGCTCTGCGCTGGTTGCCGATAGCGTACTGAGCCAGGTTCAAGGTGTTGATATTGATCTACAAAGCCCTTCACGGTTTGGGCCCCTCATACCTCAGGGACCGCCTCGCCCTCCGTGCCCCAGAGCAGCTCCTTCAGTCCGCCAGGAGTGCCTTCCTGGAGGTCCCCCGTGGGCTCCTTAATTAGCCAAAGCTTGATGCAGGAAAATGAGTGGGTGAATTTCTCTGGTCTGTTAGCTGAGAAGTCAGACCATAGGATCATAATGGGTCCTGGCCTTAACATCCATGAAACTATAAATGCTAACCCTAGCCACTGGCTCACTCTGCAACTACTTGTTTTGCCTGAGTGCTTTCAGCTAAGGCATGTGACCCGGCTGCTAGTGTCTGAACTCTCTGATCACAATGGAGATCATTCAAGGTAAAGGAAATTTTAAACCAGTTTTGCAGTGCAGGCACTTGAATACTGCAGCAGTGGTGGCCAGGTAGTATCTAAATGGACTGTCTGAGATGCAAGGGCCAGTTAGTCAAAGGTTTAACTCCAAGAGAAAAGCTGAGGTACTCAACAACCCCTCTGTAACAGGGAACCATGAAGCGGTTCACAGGCTAAGTGGTCTGTGGAGGTGGGGCCAGCTGGCCCCAGGCCACTATAAAGCCCAAAGCCAGAAGCTCCAGAGACAGTGCCCTCAGATATGTGCTGACTTTGTGAGAGGGAATGGATGAGGGGCAGGGCTGGAGCAAGAGTCCCAGCTCAGGAGAAGATGCCTTGCTTTTAATCTTGTGTTCTCTTAGGCTTGTCCCTAGGCTGTCCACTAGTGATGTACAGAAGACACATAATTCATTTTCATTTTAGTTTTTGTTTTCATTTTCGTTTCGTTTTCAGGAGTTTTTGTAAATGACCCATTTGTTTTCAGGGTTTTCACTGAAATAAACTACTGCACATGTGGAAAATGGCCACCAGGGCCATTCTGCACATGCATGGCACCGGCAGGATCATGGAATTGAGCCCCATTCGTTTTCGTAACTAATTAAAATGATACAAATTGCACACCCCTACAATTTAAGCACGTAGCAGGGGTCCCACCTCACCATGGGTGAGTGTTTGCACAGTTTATTTACATATCCATTCACTTCTTAAGCCAGGTAGCAAGCCTCTGGCTAATCTCAGTACATTGGCTCTGCATAATACAAGCCCCAAGCCTAGCCAGGTAACAGTCCACTGGCTAGGTATTCTCACTCATGTCCAGGCTCTTCCAGCCCCAAGATAACTTCCTTAGTGTCCTTCCACTCAGGAACTTCCCACACTGTCTGCATGGTTAACCGAGTCCTTTAATCTTTGCTGTCTGCTGTTTTTACTGTCCAAAATCGTGTTGCTGCAGCTCTGGCTCAACCCAGTTCCACAGGGCAAGTGCTTGCCTCCTAGGGCACAATCCTCCTGCCGCCATCTTGTCTCTGCTCTCCAGGATCCATATCCCACTGTCTGCTGTGGGCGAACCCCCTGGCTCCAACCCTGCTCGAGCCCTTAATCGTTGGGTGAGCTCCTGGCAGAGTCTTTGCTATGCTTTGCTCCTCTCAGGGATGCAATCCTCCAACTTCTGCTGTGGGGCACAATTCTCTTCTCACACCACCTTGCACCAGGACCTAATACCTTGAGGTACACTGACTTGATGACCAACAAGGTAAAGCCTGCATTCTTCACCACTTTGTCACAGGGTTTGACCCCACCAGCTGTAGGTAAGTGTTTGCAGGATCGAGCCCAGAACATGCAGTCAGTCATGGGATTGGCATAAAACCCAGTTTATTTATATAGTCAGTTATTTTGGCCAGTCTCCATATACAACGTAGTCCAGACCCAGTCTCAAGCCCACTTACTCATAGGCTTAACTATTTTGTGGCTTCTTTGTCCTTGCTCAGTCCTTTCCAAAGCAGATCCGCCAATACTCAGGCCGCCTCTACGAGATGCGCTCTCCTCTGTAGCCAGGAGCAGACTGCCCTGCTTCCTGGGGACTGGCTCTCTTATAAATCTAGAGCCACACCCAACACACACTCATTTCCTGTGGTGGCCATTTTGTGACCTACCCAGACCACCATTTTGTAATGCTTCCAGACTCCTGCACCATCTTGCGGCTCAACTCTGCCACAAAGCAAATGCATTATCTCAACAGCTTAAGCCAACAGACCTCTCCCCTTGCCTTCTCCTGGGTCTGGAAGTTAGCAAGCTGAATTGCTGTTTCATAACTGGAACCTGTGTATGAAGGACTGCTGCTGTGTGAGGCCAGTATGACAATGATTCCATGGCCAAGATGGTCCCCCAGGTGGATCCCTACAGCTAGTAAGAAAGTGCTGGGAAGAGAGTGGCTTATAGCTGAAATGGATATTTGTGGCGAATATCATCTCCAACAAATTCACCCACTTCAGTTCAGGTCTAGCAAAGCAGATATGAACTGCTACTCGTTCCTGCTTTCTTAGATATCAATTTTAATTTTCTGGTTTTGTTATTTTGTTTATCTTGGTATTTTTGCGTGGTCATTTTTGTGATTCATTTACTTTGTTTCAGCACTATTTGCACTGTGGCACATGTGCAATAGCCAGAATGAAGTAACCAAAACACCAAAATAAACAAAGTCATTGAATTGGAATACTCAAATAAGTAGATATGTGAATTTCTGTTTCAGCGGCAAACAATGTTCAGATATTTGGAAGACTATCCCAAAATGCAAATATTCACAAATATCAAATCCAGTACTTGTTTCACCTATAGTGTGTGGATAGTACTATATATATGTGATGGAGTAGGTGGTGGTCCTTTAAGAGTAGCCTGTCCATCACTCTTGAGTTGACTCCATGCCCCTTTTGTGGCTATAAGAGTTGCAGAACTAGGAATCCTGACAGTTCGCTACAGGCTGTGAGAGCAACAGGAGCTCTGGCAAAGCAGGCATTTGCTGGGAGCTGTCCCTGGTACTGAAGGGAAGGCCCAAGGGAGATTGCTTTAACACAGAGAGGCTGCATTCAGATGTGCGCGTAATTCGCACAGCAGCGGCGGCGGCATCGTGCGATTTAAAGCAACGCGCACTTCCGGGTTGGTGTGAATGCATCTAGTACGCACATTTCAGCGTAATGTGAACTGTTGGAGTGCGGTTTTAAAAGCTGCTCCGAGCAGCTTTTAAAACCGCACTCCAACAGTTCGTGTTACGCTGAAATGATGCATTCACACCAACCCGGAAGTGCATGTTGCTTTAAATCGCACGATGCCGCCGCCGTTGTGCGAATTAAATGCACATCAGAATGCACCCAGACAGAACTAATTCGCCTAGGTCAGGGTTGGGGAACCTTTTCCCATCCAGAGGTCACTCTGAAAATAAGTACAAGCTCTGAGAGCCACATAGAAGTGGGGGATTTCATTTTAATTTCATTTCATATTTAATTTATATCCCACACTCTCCCACCCGAAGGCGGCTCGAGGCGGCTCACAACATAAGGCAAATACGTAAGAAACATATAGTGCACAATGCACCAAATAATTCCCAAAATCATCAATACACAAATACAATCCCCTTATAATTCAGTAACAACTAATACAATTCTAATAACCCCAATAAAAATGCAGCAATACATCAATACGTCACCCTTCCCCCCAAATCCTCCCCAATAATACCAGCTTCCAACCACTTCCCCCTCCCACCAAACACTAACTCCAGCCCCATCTGCCATCCCCCCCACTTTTCCGGCATGGCTGTTGGCCGCTCCCAGGACTTGTAGGAGCGATCCGGAAGCCAGCTTCCCCAGGCCCCGCCCCCTTCCTAAAAGTGACGGTGGCGGCAGCAAACTCCGGCTGCCAGGTAGGCGTCCCTGAGCCCGCCGACACCTGGGCTCCCAGGGGGGGCGATAAAAACATCCTGTGCCAGCCTCTTCAGGGGGGAGGAGGGGCGATGGCAACTACCCCCAACAAATGTGTTCGTACAAAGGGAGGGCTGACAGTTCTTATTCCTCTCCACAGCCTTCGCAGAGGGGCTCAAATGCCACACCCCCTCATACATAGTCTCAAGGGATGGGGGTGTTTAAGGGGTATGCTCAGGTGACGGAAGGAAGAAGAGGGTCCAGATCATGCATGGATCTATGCCATGGATCCATACCCTATCCTTGTATGCATAGCCTCATCTCCACTCCCTTTCCACTTGAGCTTACTCTTTTAGTACTTGACAGTAGGCACTGAATCCAGGGGCCAGATACAGGAACTGAAAGGGAGCCAAATCTGTGATCTGCATTTGGCCCCAGGGCCTGATATTCCCCACCCCTGCCCAAGGTAGTAGGAAAGGGGGTGTCAAGTGGGCAACTGACAGCATCATTCAGTGGCAAAGAGCTTCTTGTTACAATATGACAAAGCATCAGAGGCAAAGGGGAATTTGAGTCCTGTGCATCAATAAAAAGAAAAACTGAGGCAATGAGCACTTAGGAGGGATCCACCATTGCAACCTTAAGTCTCTGCCCGGTCCCCTGTCTTCCCAGCAATATTGTGTGCTCCCGCCAGTCTGATTACTGAAGGTTGGTGCTAGAAGTCAGCTTTCTTTACATTTCTAGATCTCTCCATTTCTGCCATTCTCCATCTGTTTCTCAGTCTTATCTGGAAGCCTATCATTCCCTGCTTGCCTCTGTCTCTTTCATCTTCCTCTTCCTTCTGCTGTTGTTTCTCTGCAAGAGTATGGCTATAATAGGGACAGGCAGTGCATCTGCTCCAGGGCCCACAAGCCTGAGGGGCTTTTGTGCAGTTTGAAACCATTGTTGTTGGGGGTATCAGGGAGGGCCCTATTCTGTCTTCCGCACCAGGGCCCATTCCAACCTAGCTACACCTCTGCTTCTCTGAATGCTTCCTATAACACGTATGTAACACTGAGTAGTGTTCTGAAACACAGTGTCATGGTCCCTGACAGGGCCCTCACAGCACTTTGGGGTCCCTAAGGGCCGGGTCATATCTTATTAGATTGTAAGCTCCATGGAGCAGGGACTGTCTTTATGTTATGTGCATCTATACAGCACTGCGTACAACTAGTAGCGCTATAAAAATGATAAATAGTAGTAGTTTTACTCTGGGGGAGGGGCTTAGTGGATAAGGAGTATACCCTCTGACCTCCCACCCTCAGCCTACTCCCCCATTCTCTCTAGGTTCTCAGTCCCTTTGCACAGGTGGGCACACCCCCCAAAACAGGGTGCTGCCACAGCTGACCCCAACCTGTTACCTCACGTCCTGGGGTTCCTGTGGCTTTGGGTGCAGTCTCTTTACAGATGTAGTGTCTGGCGGCCTGGTTCCAACAGTGACAGCCAGTCCTCAGTTCTGAGCCCTCCTCTCCTTGCTGCCCAGACGGTTAAATAGCCTCACTGGGCCCGACCTGGCTACACTTCTGGTGATGACATCACTGACCATTGCTCCTGGAGGTCCGTAGCATTCTGGGAGTTGTAGTCCAGTGCTGAATCTGCCACTGTGTCTACTGGCAGCTCCAGCCCCACAGCTGACTCTGGTGGCTTCTCCTCTGCTCCTGGGAAGGAGTATATCCTTGGGCCCCTTGCCATTGCCTCTGTGGGGTCCTAGGCCAACCTGACGGTGTGGTGGTCCCCAGGGTGGATCTCTGATTGGTCACACACACTGCTAAAGTTGGATGTTTATAGTTGGAGGTTATTCATATCTGGGGAAATTGCTATAAGTCTTGGGGTCAGTTTAAATCTGTGGAGACTAGATCAAATCCGTCTTCTGTTGCAAGTGGAACAGGTATGGCCACACAGATCTGGGCTCCAGTTGATGTTTGTATGTTAGAAATATTTGTATGGTTTCTGCATAGACATGGGGAAGTTTACACCACTGATATGGTGGGACGTTGAGAGACAAGGGAAGCCTGCCACAAACATGATTCTGTACAGTCTATCAGTCCTTAAAGGATGGCCATTGGAAGCTACATTCTATAGCACAAAGAGAGGGCTCCATGGCACAAGAGGAACCCAAATGAATATTTATATTTGCAGTCTTGCCAGCCAGTAATCCCACAGACACAAAGTGGGGAGGAAGCTGTTCTGAGCAGCACAGACTCCTGCGCTACTAAAAGCTTTAAGGGCATGCTGCCTTGAAAGTCATTGCAATGGATTGCCCCAGCACAGTCAATTTGGAAAGGGTTATTAAGTCTCTTCTTTGAGGAGGAAGCCAGTCTCTGTTAGGGGTTAGGATGAGATCCTCCTGTGGGCAGATTATCCAATGATGGACAGGAGCAGGTTTCATGCAACTTCCTCTAAAGCAGTGGGTGCTGCCGCTTTCAGAAACAGGATACTGGACTGATGTAGGTAAGTTATGACTATTATGGGTGCTTGCCCACATTACCCGAGCAGGGGAAACTTTTGTTTGGTAAACTCATGGCGGGGAAACAAATGTGTAGCTCTGAACATGGGCACGGGGTTAAAAGTGTCATCAGCCGCATCTCACGTTGTTTTCATTCATGAATGGCATGGCTCAAAATCCAGCCCTGTCATCTGTGATTGAAAACAACGTGAGATGCAGCCAATGACGCTTATAACCTCACACTCACAGTCAGAGCTACACCTTTGTTTCCCCAGCCTGAGTTTACAAAACATAAATTTCCCACGCTTGGGTAACGTGGGCAAACACCCTAAACTTAAATGGCAGAGTCCACTTTCAGCCATATGGAAAAGCCATAGCTGCCTCCATCCCCGGCCTGTGAGAAGAGTCTGAATGTGCAACCAGAAGAGTGTGTCTCTGCCTGAATAGTGTGTCATGAGAAGAAACACCCTTCATTCTGCTTGAGTTCTTTTTGCCTTCATCTCATTGCTACTTTGAATGTCTTTCTGTGCAAAGGTGTGCTAAGAGTTGGCTCCTGATCCTTTACTGTCATATGGGTCATGTTTATTAATTTATATTTATTTATTTATTATTAAAATGTATATGCCACCCCCTCCTGCTACAAGTATCTTGGGGTGGCTAACAACATAACTAAAATACAATTAAAACAACCTAAAACCCCCAGATTAAAATAACCCACACCCAAAGCCTCCCTAACCCAACACAAACCCCCCACCCCCCTGCCCACTAACCATCTCCCCCACCCCTTCCCACTCCCTTCTCTGAAGGCCTGGATGAACAGCCAGGTCTTACAGGCCCGGCGGAAGGCCAGCAGACCTGGGGCCAGTCCAGCTTCCTCTGGGAGGGAGTTCCACAGTTGTGGTGTGAGCACTGAGAATGCCCTTTCCATTTTGGCCCCCTGACTAACCCGGGGGACCTCAAAGAAGATGCCCCCGGTGGACTGCAAGGATCACCCCAGGCCCTGAGGAGTGAGGCGGTCTCTCAGATAGGAGGGGCCCAAGCTGTGTAGGGCTTTAAAGGTTAAAACCAGCACCTTGAATCAGGCTCGGAATGCTATAGGCAACCAGTGCAGAGCTTGGAGCACTGGTGTTATGTGCTCCCTACGGACCAGCCCTGTCAGAAGACGAGCTGCCACATTCTGCATCAGTTGCAGCTTCCGAACCGTCACTAGGGGCAGCCCCATGTTATGCGCAACAGCCGTAGACAGTGGATAACTTCTGTATGGCTGGCTTGGAAGAGTGCTCCAAATGCCACCTGATTGCTAATTTCCCTAGTGGATATTACCTCTCCAGCACTCCTGAGTTTCATTTTGTCCCTCAAAGGATCTCTTCTACCGAGGGACGCTTGGCTGAAGAGAGAACAAGTGCTTCTGTTGCCTCACTGCTGACAAAGGTTGCAATTTGCAGACCACTTACTCTGGTATAGATCCACTGAAAGCATAATGAGAAAGGTGGCTTCTTGATCACAGTCAAAGTGCCCATTCTCTCCATTGTTTGTGTGTACTGGGAAGCAAAGGCCTATTTATGTTTGAGTTCACTGCCATAGCTCCATGTGAGGGCAGAATGCAGCTGCTCTGTTCCTTTGAAAAGCTCACAGCTGATTTCCCCCCTTCCAGGTTGAATAAAACATTTCAAAAACCCAAGATTTATCTCCACACAAAATCCCACTGCGAGTTAAAAAAATCTTTGCAGAGGCAGGATTGTACTGAAAATGTTGTTGATCCAACTGGAATAACATCTTTCCCAAAGGACAGTGGAAGATGTACAGCACTCCGATGTTAACATTCCGGCACACTGAAACATGGCCAGGATCATCCTGGCTGACAAATCTATCCCAAGCAGTGTCTTAATATTATAGCAATCTTTCCTAAAAAACCTAACCAAACAACATGGGGGAAGAAATCACAATACAGAGATGCCAGGTAGGAGCGACAAGCTGCAAAGGAATAAATTCACCCTATTCCACCTCCTTACATCCCTCCCCTTTCCTTTCCCACTGCTCTAACCCTGCAGGGTGTCAGCCTTGCAAGTAGACAGGTCAGAAAAGGCAGAGCGAAGCAGCCAGTGGTCCACAAACAGCACCTGAGCCTTTGCTAGAGGCTCCCCTGACATAGCTTTAGCTATGGTAAATGTTTGTTCATGATGAGTTTCATCTTTAATAAGTGGAATTGCTGCATTTCACCTCTATGGAAAGATGTTAGCAAAACACAAAGCTAATGAGCACTCCAGGCTCCAAGGATCTTCTGAAGAACCATTCTGTTCATTGCTTTAATGTACTCTATTAGCAAGGCACTATTAGGGGAACTGCATTAACCCTGCTCTTCAGTACAGCCTCTTTTAGAGGAAACACAGCCCAATAGGTAAACCACACAAGGGCACTTGTCTCCATTGGTGTGGGCAGTTGCGAGTAACCTGAATGGTTTTATTCCCCACAATCTGCAATGAGCAACAACTTCTAATGCCTTCTGCTAATGCAGGAGTTTGAAACAGGGACAACAAAGGCAGCTAGGAGCCTGCATAAGATACCAGAGCAACAATCTTCTTTTGATAAAAGCTTCTCAGCATCTTCACTGAGAGCAGCTTTTACAATTCTGGAGGCAAGAGGCCAGGTGCATGAAGAAGGTATGTGTATCATCCTTTTGACAATCACATGTGACTAATTCTCAGTCCTTTGCCATCTGAGGCTATGGACACCAATGGTATTTTTAATGCCTGTCATCCCTAGATGCTAGACCTTCTAGATGCTAGACCAATGGGCATCTTCTGGCTCCAGTCCAGTCAAGCACTTCAGCATGTGCATATTGCTAAGCCCAAATAGTCCTACTGAAGGTGTTCCTACATGTGTACAATTTCACACATGTTGATGTTCTCTGCTGCGTGAAAACAGACATGACACTAACCACCCTTTAACCACCCTTGGTGGTTATTTATGCATGTTGCAGGACTGTATTGGTGCCCTATACAGCCCTGCAACATGCATAAATAACCACCAAGGGTGGTTAAAGGGTGGTTAGCATCCCATTCTGGCTATGCTTGTAAACACTGCTTCTCAGAGTCTCAAATTCTGTCACCACCCAGAATGCAAGTATTCTTCATGGGAGCTTTCAGAAACCAAAGCAGAAAGCTTCTCAGTACCTAAAGTACCTCAGTATCAGCTTTGGGAAGAGAACTTTGGAGTCAGGATGATTATGCTGTTCTAATCACGCTGCCTGCTGCAATCCCATGCAACGGGCTAGTGTATAACTTGGAAATGGCAGCCATCTGGTTATTTTTCCTTGCACAGTGGCTTTCAGGTTATTTTTCCTTGCAAAGGTCCCACGTGGAAAGAGCTAGTGCCTATTGAGCATCATGAATGAGATGCAGGAAATTTCTCCAAGCTACATGGTTGGGTTGTCTTCATATCCAACGTGCACTAATGTGAAGAGGGAGCCACATAAGTGTCTATTTCCTACTACAGGTATTTCCAGGACTGCTGTGGGACACTTCCCCACTTTAGCTGTGTACACATGAGCTTGCCAGATCTGGTGTTACTCCTCCAGAGTAACTATGGCCACTTTTCGATGAGTGGGTCGCCGTCGTGCGACCCGCTCGCACGATATTTCAAAATCCCGCGACACGGCTGTCTCGTGTAATCCCACGTTGCGGGATTTTGAAATATAGCGCGAGTGGGTCGCACGATGGCGAGCTCATCTAAAAACGGCCTATAATCCTCCACCTTCATTCTCACAAGCATGGAGAAGCAGAGATTGAATAGTGCCTCCTCTCCTCTCCTCTGATCTCCTTCCTTTGGCACTTTCACGGAACGTCTAGTAAAGGGAGTTGTTGGTAATACCCCCTGTGGAGAGTCATGACATCACAGTGCTTTGAAAGGGGCACAGCTATGTCAGAAAGGAGTGGGAAAATACCTTTGTTTCAGCCCTTTCCATTTAAATCTTTTTATTAGCATTGAAGGCGGCTCACAAAAATATAAAATACAGTTAAAACACTAAAATACAATTAGACAAAAATACCCGCTCCAACCCCAAATGCACCACCTCCCACCTAATCCCTACCCACCAAATGCTTTACTAAAAAGCAAGTGTGCCTACATGCCTTATGAAGCATTGTGACATCATTGTATTCCAAAGGTGTGGGACCAGGTGAAGTCTGGGGAGAGGGGGAAGGCAAATGTCCTCTTCCACCCCCACCCCCTTCCTCCAGATGCCCATGCTTGGAGAGCAGGCACAGTGGAGTTCTCTGCGAGGGATGGGAGAGCTCTGAGGCACAGCAGGCAGAGAAACTCACAGCAGCCCACACCCTCGTTGCTGACTGTGAGTACTCCCCCGGGGCCTGCTCTGGGAGGCATAGGGCTGCAATGAATAGTAAAACTTTTAGTTGCGAGTATTTCTGAGTTTCCGAGGACTGGCTCCGAGTGTTTGACCTTGGTACTTGGTAAAACACTTGGTAAAATATAACGAGGTATTTTCCAAGTAAAGTACCATTATAATCCCCAGCAGACAGCAATCTCCTTTAGTCAATCCTGTCTCTCCCACTGTCCCCTCTCCCTGTCTCCCCCTCCTTGTGTTTGAGATTGTAAGCCACAGGCAGGGACTGCATCCATTTCTATGTTCTGTACAGGGCCAGGCACATGGCTGGCGCTATATAAATGTTTATAATAATAATAATAATAATAACAATATATAGGGGCAGGAAAAGCCCCATATGTTGCTGTACTGAGTATTTTCCGAGTACCAACTACCAGGCTGATTCCTCAGTTACTCAGCACTCAATAAAACCAAGTTGAATACTGAGATACTTGGTAAAAAGTAATTAGGGAGGAGCAAATCCCTGGACTTGCCCAGCCAACCCACCACCTCAATTTATGCTCTCATTCAACTACACGGGGGTATCCCAATGCCTACAGGTGTGGGACATCCAGCCATTGTTGGAGTTGGGGCAAGTCTTTGGGGAGGGAGAAAGCTGGGGGATGGCGGAGGATTTGTGAATACTTAGTTATTGTGTTCATTGTGTGTTAACATAAAATCAAAGTGCCTGGGACATCCCCCGTGTTTGCAGCACTTAAAAAATGCGCCTCCGCCATAATATGCGCATATTAAGCCACTTCTGTCTCATCTAATTAGACCAGGCGGAGGTTTCAAAATATGCGCGCTGCCGACGCGAAACGGAGCGCCGCTCATCTAAAAGCGGCCAAAGTTACAACTCTGTGTAAGCTGACACCCCAGGCAGGGTTGCATTGTCAGCAGTAGGGGATTAAACTGGTGACCTCTCACTCCATCCAAATGAGCCCCAACCCTCTACGCTAAAAGACCTGGGTCTGTTAGTGCTGTAGAGTAGCAGACTCATGAACCTGTGGTTAGTTAGCTACCACCACACCATTAGAGGGAGCCACTGTGCCAACCCTCTGGGGCTACACTCTCCCTCTGGCTGAGGAAGCACGCCCCTGAGCTTCACAGGTTCTCCCAGCTCACATCCCCATATGCGTCACCACTTGTCACCTGACACCCTGGGCTGGGTTGTTGGCAGTGGGGGATTTAACTGGGGACCTCGCTCCATGATGAGCCTCTACCCTCTGAGCTAAAAGACCTGGGTTAGCTCTGCAGAGTAGCAGGCTCATGAACCTGTGGGTAGCTACCCACTAGCACACCACTAGAGGAGGCCACTATGCCAACCCCTCTGAGGCTAGCAACATATAATTCCCAGGTTGGCCTGCAAATGCCAGGGCTGGAAATGGTCATTTTAAAATATGAAAGGGAAGAAAATGAATGGGGTTTGCCACCCCTTGAACTTTGTTGACAGACTTCCCCGAGGTCATGGCTTGTGCCCTCTTACAAACATTCAGCTCTGGCTCTTGCAAGAGGCTAATGTTGACATATTTGGTAGCTATGTGTAAATATGTTGCAGGCCCCATGAGGGCTTTGCGTTTAAGATATTAATTGTACAAATATGTTAGTTTTGGTTTCTGGTTTGTAATTAAAATGAAATAATGAATTGGTTTAGTGCCTGCGAGCATTCAGGGAATAGCACCATATGGTAAAACAGAATTACAGTATTTGCTTCATTTACTGTTAGGGGCTGGTGTGGCTGAGTCACCAATGTGACTGGAAAGGATTGGCAGCACATGAAAGAGATGGAAACTGCCTCTAAATAGCCTGACCAAATGGGGAGGATGGGCCTGAGGGGCTGCCAGTCCAGCTCAGTAGATGGAGAGGCCCTTGTGTGAGCAAGTAATTCTTTACTTGGATACCTCCGGTTCCTTATCCCAAATGTGGAAGTGCCCTTTCTATTGAGTGTGATGGCTATGCCAAGACATGCCCATGTTTTTTCCTTAAACCCCCCCATTTTAAAAACTCACATAACAGGAAACTATGGGTTTTAACAAATATGACATTGCCTGGTTCTGCCTGCTCTGGTCCACTTGGGCCAGTGCCAAACCTGTGCATCTGTTCCAGACCTGCCATAGTTCAGTTCAGACCCTGGAGGGGTAGGTGGCCGGGCCAGAAACCTGTGCCCGGAAGGAACCAGCCCCACAGTCCAGGCCCAAGAGCTGCCCAGGCTGGCCAGAGCAGGCCAAACTGGGCAGGCGCGTCTATTTTCATGCCACCCTGGCCTGTTGTGGGGGGTTGCCATGGCAGCCATGGCTGCCCATCATGGCAGGGGGTGGGGCGCCGGCTGCAGCATGGGGACAGAGCTAGCCAGCTAGGTTTGCAACCTATGTATATTTTTCCAGGCCACTTATGAAAAATACATGTTGCAGGGCCTGCATTGGCAGCACCAATGCAGGCCCTGCAACATGTATTTTTCATAAGTAGTCTGGAAAAATATACATAGGTGGCACCCCTACAGCCAGCTGTGCGGTGTTGCTCCCAGCCCTCCCTCTCCAGCTGGTCAGGCTGGGGGGAACGCGTATTCCATCCCCCAACCTGGCCTGGGGTGGGCCCCCCTTCCCTGGGATATGCAGTCAGTAAGGTGGCTGCACATTTGTTTTTACCCTATGATTAGGGTAAAAACTGCATTTTTTATGGTAAAAATTGTTTATTTCATAGCACATCATAGTCTAAAAATAGATATTTCCTAATTGAGCACTTATTAAAGCAGCAACAGACCTGTATCACATTGAAAATCCATATCTTTTTCCTTATTAATATATGACAAATGTTCTCAGTTACCAGGCTTACTTGCAGTATACATTTTAAATGCCAGGCTATGTCCACCTTTTGAAGACAACTATTTTCACTGTCAGTGAATTTTCAAATAAAGAATTTTTCAATATTTATATATTCTCAACAAAATTATCGGAAATATTTCTGACCTTGGATGCAGCTGGCATGTATTTGGTTGAAGACATTTTAAGGAAAACGTCCGTGGGATGTGTTTTGTCATTACAAGAAGCAGACTAAATTGTGTGTCATTGACAGGTCATGCCTTGGTAAAGAGAATGCTTACTGTAGTTTTAAAGTGCTAAAAATGCATGTTGACCCAATTTTTTCAGAAAAGGGGTTTTTCACATATTGCGCGGCACTGGAGACATTTAGTGGGAATGGTGAATTCTGTGATAACCACGGGGGGAGGAATCAGTCTCATCTATGACATTACTGTAAGAACTTGAATTGAGCTTCTCTATGCACCTTTTAAACATGCCATCAAGTGACTGGCAAATAACAATTGACACAAAGTTCTTAAAACACTCAGTGAAGGCAGATACCTGTGGCCATGACGACTGGTCAGATTACATCAGAGGTTCCCAAACTGGGTCAAGACCCCAAGCAGGGTCACACCATCGGAGATTAGGTCACAATCCTGACTGATATTGGACAGTCTTTGCACGTCTTTGGTGTTTTCACACAAGCAGGGAGGCCGAGCTGCTCAGGGGGGTCCCATTTAGCAGCCACCTGTGGGGACAGTGTGGGGATCCCTTCCAATGGGCAGACCCATGTGTGGGTCCTAGAGTACACAGGCAGCTGCCATGTACTGGTGCTCTGTTGTAACTCGTGAAACCCAACACATGGGCAGGACTCTGAGATTCTGCTGCAGTGGCAGCAGGATCTGACCCCCGAATGAAGCTGCCACCAGCCACCTGTTGGCTGTTAAAGCAGCAGGGGAGGGGGGTGCATGCCCCCAACTGCCTGCCCATCAGCTGTTGGGGGGAAGAGGATTAGCCCCGGTGTCCCCGGCTGCACAAGTAGCCACTCCTCCCCAGGGTCCCCTCTGTTGCTGCAGCTGATTCTCTTCCTCCCTGGGGTCCACTCCAACAGCTGATGGGTGGGTGGGTGGCTGGGGCACGCATATACACCCCCCTGCTGCTCCAACAGCTGACAGGTGGCTGGTGGCAGCTTTCTCTGGGGGCCTGATCCTTGTTGGCACGGCCTTGTCTGAAGGGCTGCCGGGGTCTTTAACATGGGAGGTGTCCCATGGGAGCCCGTTGCCCTAGACTGGGGAAGGTTAACTCACATTCATTTCTGGGGATGACATTGTGTGGAGCTGTCACAGCCCAATCCAGGGCAAATATCTAGTGGCCACCATTCAGACAGGCTGGTGGATCCGGGGGGAAAGGCAGCCAATGTGGTGGTCCTATCTCATGTGATTACATCCTTTGTCTCTCTCTGGAGATTATTTTAAGATCTCAACATGGGGGGAAATAAGGTATCTGATCATGTAGCTTTTATTTCCATCCTGGCTTCTCTGGGAACATTACTGTTTGTATTGGTAAGTAGTTGTTGGACAGAATCAGCCTATGATCTATTCAGCTCAGCATTTCACTTTTTGCTAAACATTTATTGTGGTGCACGATTGCTCATCTAAGCTGCATGATATGATTTCTCCATGCCGATAGGCTGAGTGACACTTATAAAACAGAATAGTTTTAAATAATGAATGAAGCACTTGGATGAACAACCATTTGAGCTGTTCTTGATGAAGCTTTGGGGGATTTGCAAACATTTTTATGTATAAATTAGCATCCAGGCTCACAAGCAACCTCACCTTCTGAATACCAAATGGGGGAACTCCTCAAACTTATAACCATCATATTCATGAGCCAATGTTTCTGAAGCACTATGGAGAGGACTTCAAAGATTCACTGGGTGAGTCATGCACTGGGGACTATCAGTACACCTCACAAATAATTACAGAGATGGAAGTTGCTGCAGCTCCCTGAGGCACAAGGTCCCATCTGCACTTATGGGTGAGATTGTCTCATACACTTTGAGCAGGTGAAGATGGCTGGTTAGATCCAGCCACTGGCACCCCCAACACTCTGTTGTAAGCAGGTGGTCTCCATGCTCAGCCTACCATAATGAGATGGTTTTGATTTTATAATCTAATATAATTACTCTCAGAACATCCACTGATTCATCCTCAACTTTGAAGTCAGTGCTTTGCATTCCAATAAGCATTCCCATTGAAGAAGCCCCATGTAGTAGTGAATTAAAATTTTAAGAGATGATTTCTAATTAAACTGGCAGCTTGGCAAATTCAAGTCCGTAATTCTATGGTGCATGCTTCGGTAGGATGGCAGTACCCTCTCTGGGCAATAGATGGAACACTGCATCAACAGCATCTTCCCTTCAGCTGTGCCACTGAGGTTCAGCACAAGCTCAGCTTGTTCTTCTTGTCTGGTGGCATATATGAAGTAGGGATGGGCGAACAGAACGGAGTTCGTAAATTCGGTTCGGTTCAGTTCGGTTTGAAATTCGAGTTCGGAAATTCGGTTCTGTTCAGTTTGAAATTCGAGTTCGGTTTGGACGTTCAGTTCGGTCAACTGAACAGACCAAGTTCGGTCGAATTCTGAACTTCCAAACCAAGTTCGGCCATTCAAAACCAGGTTTTTTGGTGTGTGTTGCCACTAGGGATGGGTGAACAGAACGGAGTTCAGAAATTCAGTTCGGTTCAGTTTGAAATTCGAGTTCGGTTCAGAAGTTCGGTTCGGTTGACCGAACAGACCGAGTTTGAGCTGAACTCCGAACTTCCGAACCGCATTTGCCCATCCCTAATATGAAGAGAGCAGGAAAGGTGTCCCTTGGATATATCTGCACAGGTGTAAATAGTTAATAAAGGATGCATGCGTTGATGGCACGTAGGAATGTGCAGCAAGGGGCTCATTCACACAACACTCTTGCAGTGTGTCATGGCAGAAGCCCACATTCTGAATGTTGTGTGAAACTCTTACCCCTTTCTGTGCTCTTTGATGATCCCTCCTTCTCTGCCACCTGATGGGTGGGTCATGGAGATGCAGCAGCTGCGTGATTGTATTGCTACAGGACAAAGCAAACACAGATTAAGGAACAAGTGTTGGGTTTGCAAGGGGGAGGGTGTTGTGTGAATGATCCTGTAGTTTCTGGTTTCTGTCAGGTCAGAAAACGGGTTAGTTGTTTGTTGCAAATGGGTTTTGCATGGGGCTGCCCATGGTACCATCTTTTGCACAGCTCCTTGATTTACACTGGGACTATAGGGCTGCTTTTAGACGAGCGGCGGTCCGTTTCGTGTCGGTGGCGCGCATGTTTTGAAACTTCCATCTGGTCTAATTAGACGAGACGGAAGTGGCTTAATATGCGCCCCCAAAGCTTAATTTTTTAAGTGTGCGAATTAAATACCTCGATTATGAGGTATTTAATTCGCGCACTTAAAAAATGTGCCTCTGCTGTAATATGCGCATATTAAGCCACTTCCATCTCGTCTAATTAGACCAGGCGGAAGTTTCAAAATATGCGCGCCGCCGACGCGAAACGGACCGCCGCTCGTCTAAAGGCGGCCTAAGTGGGAATGGTCTAAGTAAAGGGCCTTTTTAGAGGAGTGCTATTTCTCATAGACTGTAGAGTCCAGGAGAAAAAAAATCAGAAGCGCGGGTGTGTGTGTAGACATTTCCCACCCCACCCCAATTCTGGAAGTCAGCTGGCACCACTGAAAACAGTGCACTCACACATGGATGGAGATCCAGAGTTATGAAAGCTCAATAGCAGGGTTTCATAAGTCTGGAACTCCATCCATATGTGAATGTGCTGTTTTCAGTGGTACCAGACAGCTTCTAGAATCGGGAGGGGGGGGGGGAGGCGTCTATCCCCTCCCCAATGAGAGTTTATTTTTCCATGAGAAACAGCGTTTGTTTAAAAATGCTCATAGGCATCCATGCTTTCAAGGGCGAGAGGGTGCCAAGAGCAGAAGGGTGTCCCTTTCAACATCAGTCCCATAAATCTGCCAAGCTTGAGCAAGGGTGGTCTTTGATCCTCCTTCATCTGAAAGAACAGTTCCAGGAAACCTTTGAAGTTTTCCTAGCAGAGATTTCCTTTTTAGAGGGGTGAGCTTGCTATTGTAATACAGTAGTGGACGCTCTTTAGTGGCAGCATTTTGGTGCCCTAGTGCTGTTGCCCCTAAGCAGTTGCTGTTGCATTGAGTTTCTCCTAACAGCAGCCTGTTTTAATTCTGATATATAAAACAGCTATAGTACAAATTATATTCTCCCTCCCCAAGTATATTTCAAGTACATTTGTAAGTTAATATTCTGATCAACCATCAGTTGCTTTAAAATCATGCAATCCAGCTGAAGCAGCAAGGTGAAAGGCTATTTTGTTGACTGCAGGTCCAGAAAGCAGTGCTCTTCTTCCCCATGAACCATATAAAGTGAACCTCATCAACATCATGGGCTTTTCCTTCATGCTTGCATTTACAGAAACTATTTGCAAGTCCATCTTTGTATTCAGCCAAAAGTTTATTCCTCTGCTTTCAGATTCTCCAAATAACTTACCTGTGCAACTCCCACTTGAGTGCAACTTGATTTAATTAGCATCTGGAGCTTGACAGTCTCAGGTAAATTCTACTTTTTCTTTAAGTAGGAGACTTCTTGGCATTTTGGCCGTACAACAAACCCCCTCATGATGCATGAGAGAGGGGCCAACACCATGGAGGACAGCTGCTCAGACAGCAGCTTCCTGCATGTTCTCCCTCCCCAGTATGCACCTCCATTGTAGCCCAGAACTGCCAGCACCTACAGCGGCTCCTGGGCATGAAGGGGTTGCTGGCTGCTGCAGCTTCATGCTTCTATGGTGTCCACGGCTGTGTGTCATGGCAGAGGGTGAGCAGTTGGGTGGGGCTTGGGGTGGGGGGGTGTTGCTGGGTGGGGAGGAGGGGAAACAGCCGCCCATATGAATTGCTTGTACGGCCAGTCTGTGGTGGCGGGAGTGCATGGAGGCTGCTGAGTGGGTGCAATGGCCACCTAGGGAGCTGCCTGTTAGAATCCTTCCCCACTCACTCCACCTGAGTGGGTGCTCCGTGGGTGTTCCACTTAGCGGGCACGAATCTCACCCCTCAGACTTGCTTGTCTAAAAATGGCCTTTGAGCGTCTTTCATAAATGTTGCTCTAAGTGCTGGCTATGTTGTTATTGTCATGTGGGCAATTCGTGGGAGGCAGATATGTTCCCTGAAGAAATGTTGCTCATAAGTGACTTTTCCTCTTACAAGATGTGGCTAAAATGAGCGTCTCCAGTATGTGCTCAAAGTTTGACTTTATTAGAGTGTTTTTATGGGTCATGTTTTCAAAAGAACTCAACTCCCACTTAGTCACCCAAAATAAGGGTCACATTTCCCAAGGTGCTGAGAAGCTGCAATATTGTCCCCCATGTCTGGATTTTGAGAAGAGCTCAGGGTGATGGGCAATGGGGAGTTTGACTTCTTTAGAAAATCCAGCTCCATAGAAAGATACCTCAACTAGCTGTCACTCTCACTTGCCCTCGTGTAAATTTGGAGGTAATTTCTCTGGCTTCTACAGAGTTAACTCTGGATTTGAATTAGGGTAAATGAGAGCAGAATTCATTCCTTGTTCTATGGCTGGGCGCAGCTGAAACCAAGTTTCACCTAATGTAGTGAAGATTTAGAGAGGTGTTTTGATCCTTTGGGAATATAAATAAAACAGCCCCTGAGACTGCTGGAGGCACTCTCCATTGATAAGGCTACTTCCAAATGGGCCCTGGTGCAGAACATGGAAATGCCCCTCATTACCTGCCATCCACTGGGACCTGGGGACCTGGGTCAGGGGTGTGTCAGGAGCCCGGGAGAGATGGAAGGAAAATGCTGGGAGCCCAGGGGAGTGTATGGGAAGTCAGTGGAGGGGGAGGGGGGACATTGGGAGCCCATGCAAAGAGGAGCAACAAGAGATCGGGCAGAAGGGTTCAGGGGAAGCACTGTGGGAGGGAGAAGAATCACCGGGGGAGCAGGGAAGGGTGCAGAGAGGCAGCAGAGCAATACATTTCTAGGGGGGCACACACTAGTGGTCAGTGCAGGGAGGCGGGAATGGATCTATGCGGCCAGGGAGCACTGGAGGGGCTGATCCCCAGGTCACAGAAAGTATGTCTTTCAGGAGGGAGGGGGAAGGTGTGATGGGATTGGGACCTCAGTCTGGGCTAGCTATGACTCAGTTTCCCCACTTACAGCTCCTTCTGGATCAGCTCTCCGCAGAACTGTTCCAACCCATAAGGAGTTAACTCTCTTAATCACCTTTGCCTCAGAATTTCCCAAAGTACAACAAATACTTTGTCAAGTTCATCTGAGCTTACTGGCTCAGAATCGTCCCAAACTGTGTTACTCCAAAGTTAGGAACTCAGTTCACTTAAGCACACAGGCTTAGTTAATAGAAGTTTATTATAAGAATTAAGTTTAATATGCAATACAAAATTGTACTCAGAGTGCAGCAAATCAAATAAACATAATAGATAATGTGAATCTATCTTACGTGTGAGTTCTAGGCTAAAATCCTATTACGCATCAGTCCATTCTATTTCAAAGTTCCTTTTCTCTCAGCTCTGATGTTACTGGAGCTGGGCATTAAATTCTTCTTGGTTGCAATTTCAAAGTTTCTTCACAAGATCTCTTCAAGTGCTGTTGGTCAAAAGAATGGCATCTCTCCTTTTGGTTCTGTGGAGTTTTTGGATGTCTCTCCCCAGAGTCCCCAGCCCCTGCTGGTTGTGGTCCTTTCAAGGTACTCCTATGTTAATTGCTTTGACAAAGTCTCTGACTTACTTTAGAAAACAGATCACACAGTGGAAGCCCTCAAACTTATTGGTAAACAAGCAAGAGTTCAAAAGGGGTTTCCTGTCCCATTCCTTAGCAATCACAATAAATTTCATTTTGGCTCATACAATTGATACTTCATGTCATCTAAGTCATACCATGTAGTTCTATGCATCAGAGTGATTAGTTAGAGACCAAACATGGATACAAAATATTAACATGCTTTGCTCACTCCATATACATGTATGTTTCATATGTGTTATGTATGTTGGTGTCATGATCTTCACCACGGAAGGGCTTCCCCAGCTGAGGGTGCCAGTCTCTTGGGAAGGAGGAGGACAGGCTGCCCTGGCTGAAGGACAGGGTCTCTTAGGACAAAGAGCTCTATCCCAAGCCCCACTGCCTGCTGGAAGCTCTAAGCTAATTTTGATCTCAGCCTGTAATGACCAAAGGCTGGGAGTGGATTGAGTCCCTGCAAGTGCGCCCCACCCCCACCCCCCAGCCTTGGCACTACCCAGGAGCAAGTGTCAGCGGCACGAGGTTCCAGTGTGTGCTGGGAAGGAACCCCGCATTAGCCTGGTGGCTTTGAAGTCTGCTCTCTCCTTGCCTGCGGAGGAGCTCAGGCAAATTTCTCACCCAATTCCTGCTTCCCAGGCAAAACTCTCCCAAGCAGGGGACTTGCTCTCCCAGCTTTCCCACCCACCAGCCATTTGGCCGGGATGACTTGAAGAAAGCATCCCATCTTAACAGCATTGCAAAGGCACAGCTCCAGGCTACAACAGAGGAAAAGAGTTTTGCCTGCTGCATCCTAGAGAAAAAAATATCTCCTGGAAGGCATCTATCAGTGCAATCAAGCAGCAAGCACACTGCAACCCAACTTAGGGGTGATTCCACACAGATCCCACCCAAACACACCTTGGATCGGTTCCTACCCCTACGCCCCCAATCCTCCTGCTATCCCCAGCACTCACTGTCAAGTTGACAGTCCCTCACCTGCCTGCCCTGGGGAAGTGAAGCAGTGCGCGACCCCAATGATGCACTGACCTATGGAATCCAAGTCAGGTTCCTCCAGCAACTCACAATGTAGCATCTTCCCAGGGAGAAACACCCAAGTTCCGGGGTGTGGAGATTCCCTTTCTCAGAGCTGCACTGAGGAGAAAGAGAAAGAGGGAGAAAGGATTAAGGGTGTGGGGAGAGGTTAGAGAGAGGGACATTCAGTAATCCAGCAGGGCAAGCCAGAGCCATCAAAATGTTTGTGGATGTTCCATGGGGAAAAGCATCAGTTTAGGAGCCCTGATGGGGGAGAAATATCTTTGATAGCCCAGCCAGCCTGATGAATGGCCTCTAATCAGATGGTGATGGCATGTGGCAAGGCTCAATGTGAAGCCTATTGTGGAGCTATTATTGAATTTAAAAAGCTTGGCCAATTGCCTCCCAAAAGCGTGTGGGGTGGGGGTGGGGTTAGATCTATGCAATCCCAACACACCACTTCCCCCTGCCATTAGAACATTGGAAACATTTTTCTTATTTAAAGCTCCGGCCTTTCCGCACACCCCACCCACAGCCTTTGGTTCATTACAGACTGAGAATGAGATGGAGAATGGGCTTAAAGCTTCCAGAGGCCAGTGGGGCTTGGGGGACAGCTCTTGACGTTTGCATGGGAAGGGCCATCCTCCCCTAGTAGGGTTGCCACCTAGGCCAGTTTTAAAGAAACACTTATGAAAAATACATGTTGCACCTTAGGCGCCAATGCAGGGCCTGCCACATGTATGTTTCATAAGTGTTTCTTAAAAACTGGCCGAGGTGGTAACCCTATCCCCCAGTGTGGGGATCATTCTGAGGCAGACTGGAGCTAATGCTTGCCTGGGGAGGTCGGGGAGTAAGATAAATTACCAGGTAGCTGCTACCTCATGGCCCTGACCCACACAAGCTTCCATGTTTGTGTTCTACTTGTTTGTGTCCTACTTGTTAGAGGCATGTCTTATGCACTTGACCGGCTGGCTGGCTTGGGGAGGCCAATCAGGGGAACTACCAAGCAAGGTGCGAGGGCTCTAAATAAATGCACAAAGTTACCTGGAATTCTAAAAGGCAACTTTTCAGGAGCCCTTTATGTAGGGAATTGCTAAAGGAGCTGGGTTCCTTCCTTTGAAGGCTGAAAGGGAAAGCAGAAGGGCAGAGCTCTGGCTCTAATAAAGTGGCTGGATTAGGGAAGGGAAAACTGGGATTAGAATATGTGTGGAGCTCCAGGAGAGGAAGAGAATGGGTGATTAAAACTGAATTACTTTGACCATGGACTCAGACAGAGCCAGCAGCATGCCAGCACCCCTATCACTTTCCTTCCATTCCAGGTCCTGCTGCCCCACCTTCTAGAATCTAGAGCGGGCTCATTTGAGTGGGCCCTTTGCCGTTAGGCTCTGCCGCCAGTAGAGGGAGGAGAAGCACCAGGACTCTGTTGGGGTACAGGGGCGTGGGAACAAGGAGAAGTGCTGGGAGAAGCCTGGGATAGTGTGCAGGAAGCCAGGGGAGGGGTGTGAGCACCAGGAGCTGGGAGCTTGAGGGAGCATGGGGGGCACTGAGAGTCCAGGGGAGCATGCAGGGACAAGTGTTGGCAGATGGGGCAGAGGGGTGTTGGAGGAGAACATGGGAAGCCCAGGGTGTAGGGACTAGGAGGCAGGGACTAGAGCAGGACTTACCCACAGGATAGCAAGGAAGTGAGGCCCTGACAGGCTGCTGAGGTGGGTCCTTTGTCACCTACTGGCACAGCTTTCTTTCTGCCCTGGCCAACCAGACCCTACCCCTTTCATGCTCCAGAATCCTCAAAGCCCCATCCTCCTTCTGGCTTTCCTTGGGGCACAGTGCAGCGGCAACAGCAATGGTGGGATGGAGTGGACGCAGGTGGTGGTGCAGCTGCACCAGGGAGTGTGGGCCCCCCAGACTTGTGGGCCCTGATGCAGCTGCATTGTCTGTCCCTACACCGTTAGCACTCTCTCCAGTAACTGTGGCGGAGCCACCAGGCAATAGCGCTCATAATATGATCACATTTGATGTAATTTGTGGAGGGAGAAAGACAAACAAAAGTACAGCAGTAGCATTTAACTTTAAAAAGGGAGACTGTTACAAAATGAGGAAACTAGTTAAAAAGAAACTAAAAAGCACAGTTGCAAGGGCTACAAGTTTGCAAGAGGCGTGGAGGCTGTTTAAAACAGGGGCGGCTGGTGGGTTTTAATGTTGGAGGGGCACTGCGGCAGTAAGGCCGGCGGGCCTAGGGGCGGAGCCAGGGGGACGGTAGGTGAAGCCACGGGGACGGTAGGCCCGTGGCATGACATAACCCAGCAGCAAGGAGTTCCCAGGGTTAACACTGGATGGAAGAAAACACAGTCTACATGCACATCAAGCTTAAAATAAATAATTTGTAAACCCAAAACACAGGGAAACACCCAAAACACTGGCATAACCCAGCAGCAAGGAGTTCCCAGGGTTAACATCGGATGGAAGAAAACACAGTCTACAAGCACATCAAGCTTAAAATAAATAATTT
>QEPC01001417.1:494729-506893 GCA_003113815.1 Sphenodon punctatus
CCCCTCCCGACGGGGCCTCTCAGGGCGACGCAGCCAGATGACATCATCCGGCTGCGTCGCCCTGAGAGGCCCCGTCGGGAGGGGCCAGGAAGTACGAGCGCGCTGGACGGAGCAGCTGCTGCTGCTGCCGTCTCTGGTAAGGCAATTCCTTTTGTTTTTTTTTGGGGGGGGAGAGTCAAGCAAGCCCCAGCAGCTGGGGAGGGCAAGCCCCAGCAGCTGGGGAGGGGAAGCCCTGAGGATTTTACCAGTGCAGGGGGAGGAGGAGGCAAGCCAAGCCCCCCCCCGCATGGTAAATTGCGCCGAGGCACAGAAGTGGGCCCTGACTCCCGCGGAATTTAAAAAAAAATTCCACGGAAGAATCGGGGCCCTGGGCATAACCCAGCAGCAAGGAGTTCCCAGGTTTTTTTAATTTTATTTATTTATTTATTTATTTATTTATCAAATTTCTCCCCTGCCCCTTCTAAAACAGCTCGGGGTGGCTTACAATAAAAAACAACCACAAATATAAAATACATCTAAAAACAATTAAAACATTCCAAAATACAAATATTAAAACAAGGCCAGGAATCATGATTAACACCGGATGGAAGAAAACACGGTCTACATGCACATCATGTTTAAAATAAGTCCCCCCCCCCCACGTTTACTCACCCCCCTTCCCCAGTGTCTCGTCTCCCCAGGCTGGGGGCCTGGGATGGAAGGGGAGGGGAGGGTGTACGAGACTAGGCCAAACACGCACCCCAGGACACACCGAACAAACACCCAACATTTACCGAATGGTGGGGAAGCGAGACTGGGGAATGGGGGGAGGGTGGGTGCACACACACCCTCCCCCCCATTCCCCAGTCTCGCACACCTTCCCCCCCTTCCATCCCAGGTCCCCAACCTCTGCTCCCCGAGTCCCGTTTACTCACCGTTGCAGGACTCAGGAGTTGGAGGCAGGCAGGCACCAGGCAGGTGAGGCTTCAGGGTTCAGTGGAGGTGCTTGGCGGCAAGATGGGCTGCGGCATGCATGCTCAACAGTTCAAGCATGCACGCTGCAGTCCATCTCACCGCTGAGCACCTCCACCGAATGCCCAGGTGAGGCTTTGCATTGAGCCCATAGGGTTCAATTCAAAGCTGCCGTGTGCGGGAAATTTGATTTCCCAGTGGCGGCACTTGGACTGAATGCTGTCAGCTGCCTGGCTCGCATTCAGTTCAAGTTTGTCCCTTCTGGGACTCCAGACTCTGGAGTCCCAGAAGGGAGTGAGTCAGAACCCAGCCCCAGACAGAGGTTAGTGCTCACTGACTGAGTGCTCTGTCTCTGCCGGTGGCTGAAATTGACATCGGAGCACCGCGCTGTTCTGACTGCAGCACTCAGAACAGCGCGGTGCTCCAATGTCAATTCCAGCTGCCCAGCAGAGACAGAGAGCTCAGTCAGTGAGCGCTCTGTCAGTGCAACACCGGAAGGGGGGGGACAGGGACGGGGGGAGAGTGGAGGCAGGGCACTGCCCCAGACGTCCTCAGGGGAGGGCCGCCACTGGTTTAAAAGCACCCTTCTGGAAGCCCAGATTAAATGCATCCCATAAGTTAAAAAAGGAAGCAAGAAGGCCAAAAATCTTCCACTGTGGCTAAATGGGGAGGTGAAGGGGGCTATTAGAGCCAAAAAGGCATCATTTAAGTAATGGAAGGCTAGTCCCAATGAAAATAATATGAAAGACCATAAACACTTGCAACGTAAATGTAAAGTGTTAATAAGACAGGCCAAGAGAGATTTTGAAGAGAGGCTTGCTAAAGAGGCAAAAACAAGCAACAAAACCTTTTTCAAATACATCAGAAACAAGAAGTCTGATAGGGAGTTAGTTGGGCCATTAGATGACAAGGGAGTAAAAGGGGCACTAAGGGAGGATAAGGACATTGAAGAGAAGCTGAATGAGTTCTTTGCATCAGTCTTCACTGCAGAGGATTTTGGGGAGGTACCCACGCTGGATCCTTGCTTTGTAGGTGAGGAATTGGAAGAGCTGTTACAAATCAATGTGACATTGGAGGATGTTCTCGGGCAAATTGACAAACTGAATACTAGCAAGTCACCAGGGCCAGATAGCATTCACCCCAGAGTTCTGAAGGAACTCAAATATGAAATCGCTGACCTACTGTTAGTAATTTGTAACCTGTCACTAAAATTTGCCACTGCACCCAGGGACTGGAGGGTGGCAAATGTAACCCCAATATTTTAAAAGGGATCCAGAGGCGATCCTGGAAACTACAGACCAGCAAACTTGATGTCTGTGCTGGGCAAAATAAATCATTAAGGACAGAATTACAGGGCATGTTGACAAACATGGCTTAATAGGGAAGAGTCAACACGGATTTAGTAAAGATAAGTCATGCCTTATTAACCTGTTGGAATTCTTTGAGGGTGTAAATAAGCATGTGGACAAGGGAGACCCAGTAGATATAGTATACCTGGATTTCCAGAAAACATTTGATAAGGTCCCTCATGAGAGAGACTGCACATAGGGAAAAATAATCCAAACTATGCGTACACAATGCTGGGTACTAAGCTAGGAGTTACCACTCAGGAAAAGGATCTGGGGGTGGTTGTGGACAATACAATGAAATCCACAGCGCAGTGCACAGCAGCAGTCAAAAAAGCAAACAGAATGTTAGGAATTATTTGGAAGGGGATAGGGAATAAAACTGATGATGTCATAATGCCTCTATACAACTCAATGGTGTGACCGCACCTCGAATATTGTGTGCAGTTCTGTTCACCCCATCTCAAAAAAGACATCACTGAACTAGAAAAGTTACAGAGAAGGGCAACAAAAATGATCAAGGGCATGGAAGGGCTCCCATATGATTAGGGGCTTGGTAGGTTGGGGCTCTTCAGTTTAGAGAAGAGACAACTGAGAGGAGATATGATAGAGGTCTATAAAATCATGAGTGGTGTGGAACTAATAAACAAGGAGCAGTTATTTACTCTCTCAGCTAGTACTAGAACTAGGGGACACTTCATGGAACTCATGGGGGGCAAGTTTAAAACAAATAAAAGAAAATATTTTTTCACTCATAATTGGGTTGTGTAATTTACTGCTAGAGGCTGTGGTAAGGGCCAGTATTAGAGCTGAGAGCACATTCTCACATCCAGGATCTCAGTGCATTTTTCTTTTCCCCGCATATTTTAACGCTGTGAGAAAGACTCCATACACTTATTCAGCAGTGCTTGCGGGGTTTTTTCAAACACATTGGGGAGTGGCCAAAACCTACCTTTACAGCAGCGCATCTGTAAAGAGTCGCATAAATCCTGCTGTGAGAATCGTTAGACAAGCGCATATTTTGTGTTTGGTGGCTGGCTGGCAGGCTCCCGCTGCTTGGAGAGGCGGAGTGGGCAGGGCAGCAGCAGCGAGACGGAGCTGCTGCTGGGAGACTCTCCTGCTCTTCCTTGGTGCCGCTCTCTTTCACTCTCTCCCAGCACTGCCTGAAGCCAGAGATCTCCATTCTCCATAGCGGGGGAGAAGGCGAGTCCTCGACATCGCAGATGGGGGGGAGGGGGGTGAATAAACTGTCCAAATTTTCAATTTGCAAACTGACTGTTTGCAATTCAGCTGGTCCCGTCCCTGCTCCACCCTGGAGGGGGCCTGCGCCGCCCAAGACTGTGTCTTCTTCACCCCGGTAGCCAAGCAGCGGTGATTGGCCACTGTCGGAGACAGGATGTTGGGCTAGATGGACCATTGGTCTGACCCAGTATGGCACTTCTTATGTTCTTATGTTAAGCACAGGATTCTGCAGGATGGGCCACATATTCTGACTAACAGCTAAAAGAAAAAATAGTGAAATATCATTGAGAGAGGGAGTGTAGTTGCCGTGTTGGTCCCAAATGTAAGAGAAAGAAGCAAAGTAGTTCAGATGATATCTTTTATTGGATCAACTCCAGTAAAAGCTTGCATATGCTCCCCAACAGAAGTTGGTCCAATAAAAGATATTGAGGTGTGATAAGGAGATACTGGGCTACATGTGGACTACAGGTCTAACAAATATGTAAAGGTAAAGGTTAAACATGTATGTAATGTCAAAGCTGAGAACTGGAAACTCACTTCATGCAATGGAGAAATGCTAAGTCATGATCCTGAGCGATTGTGTAATCAGAAAAAGCCTGAACACTTCTGCAGACACTAGCAGTAGGCCATTGAGTTGCAAAGGGATTTCATTCTGTGGACGTGACTGAAAGCACAGAGTCACCTAGCGGGAAAATCAAACAAAGGGCCCTGGAAAAGTACTTAAGGGAGCTTCATTAGCATCAGAGCTTCATCTTCACCATCACATCTTATCAGCCAGAGAAGGGCTGCAGCAGAGAAACTATGAAATAATGGACTCTTGGAAACTCCCAGTCAAGTTTTCCACCGCTGGCTGTGACATAAACTGGAATATCCTTGGACCTTGATTGATTAGGGTACGCCTAAGTGAGAAGAATCCAAGAGAAGAATGTGTTATTGGTGTGAGAATGTGTTATTGGTTATGTTATTTTGATTTCTGCACTCTTGAGTATAATCTTGTACTGCATACTTATTCATGATTTATTCATTAAACTTCTTTTAACTGAACTTAGTATTGTCCAGTGGAATTGCTAATCCTATCATTGGTGGGACGCAGTTTGGAGTTAAATTCTGTGTTTACAAACACAGGCAAACCTAGAGAGAAAGAGTCTGTGCAGGGGAACTCTGTGGCTGAAAAGGTGACAAGAAGGTTCACCTGTTGCAGGCTCAATCAGTTCTAGAGAGAGCGCTGATCCAGTGGGAGCTGCAAGCCAGGGAAACTGCGTCATGACAGCCTAGAGTGGGGTAGTGAGACCCCAGTCCCATGACATGGGGCCGATCCTATGCCCTGCAGATCCCGTGTGCACCCCTACACCCGCCCATATGCATGCGGTTTCTGCATGGGTGGTGTGGTGGTTTCTGCGCAGGTGCGTACGCGTGGGATCCGCAGGGTATGGGATCGGCCCCATTGTCTGAATTACTTTACCTCCTCTCATGGGAATCTGGGTTAACAGGGATGTTTCTGACAAACTATGAAACATCAACATACAACATACGTGTGAAGCAAAATTGCATCTTAAATTGGAAATTAGTTTGTGAGCCCAATCCTAGTAAAACAGGTTGGGACAGGAGAACCAAATACAATAGCTAGATGGAGTGGGTGATTCGTCACCATGGCAACAAGCCTTGGTGGGTCCAGGCACCTAAAGGACAGATACTTAAAAGGACAATAGGACTAGCCCAAGGGAGGAGGGGCTCCTCCCACAGGGGGAAGAAAAAGGAACCAGAATTCAAACTGAAGGACAGTCTCCATTTTCGGAATGAGCAGTTCACAGCAAGGAGGCTGAAGCCAACAGCATGTACTGAGAGACTTCCCAGTAACACTCTAAGAACTGGACGTGGCACCTCAACATTGGGCTAAGATTGATGGGAACAGGCAGGGAAATCCAGTGTAACTAGCATGCGTTTATGTTACTTTTATTTCGGTTAAGACTTGCACTGTCTGATTAATAAGCCTGAATCTTAAATCATTTAAATACATTTTCTTATTATCAAGTCTTGCATGGTTGTGTGGTTATTTCTGCCCTTGGGTGTTCAGAGGTGTGGGGGCACTCTGGGTTAACACCTGGATGGATCTTTCTCTAGAAGTGTATCTTCATGGAGAGACCTTCCAAGCTACAGGTGGTCAGAGGACCAGAGGGTAGGGATGGGCGAATGCAGTTCGGAAGTTCGGAGTTCGGACCACCGAACTCGACCAGTTCAGTTGACCGAACTTCCAAACCGAATTCGATTTTTGAACCAAACCGAATTTCCAAACTTGGGTCTGTTTGCCCATCCCTAAAAGATAATATTCCATTTAGTTCAATGGGGTTAGAATTTCCAAACTTTGTTTGGAAGTTTGGAGTTTGGACCAAACTCAAATAGTTTGGTTGACCAAACCGAACTTCCGAACCGAATTTCCAAACTCAGTTCTGTTCGCCCATCCCTAACAGAGGGTACATTCTGGACCATGGCTGGGATTGGAGGAAGAAGGGGAAGCTTTGAGGGTATTATGTCACCCCCAAGCCCCAATCTCCATGACACCTCCATCAGTGAAATATCAGTTGCACTCAAAGAAAAGAGAAAGCAATGTATTGTTTGCTGTGCCGGACTGCCCCACAAGAGTGGATATTTGGCAATACTCTCCCATCTGTGTACTTCTAAGAGCTGTTCCTTTTTTAGGAATGAGTGTGCTAGTTGACTGTGTGGGCATGTCTCAGAAGTGGTTGGGCTTCAAAGCCCCATACTTTGCCTGGAGGTGCAAACCTGTGCTAAGTGGCAGATGCCTGCAGCTAAAATGACAAGGGGTAAGATTACACTTGTTGCTGCTGTTCAGGTTACTCATGCACCCAGAGGCTGTTCTGAAAGCCAAGTGCAGTAGGTACAGTCAGAACCCAGTTACCTCTGGGGACGTGCACTAAGCTGAGCTCTCTTGAGTTGAGATGCTGCTGCTGCTGCTACACGGTGGCTGCTGAGCAGAGAGGCTCCTTTGCTTTCCTTATTACCACACGCAAAATGAGATAATTGTCAGAGAGAAGATAAAGCTCTGTCCTTTCCTTAATCATTTTCTGACCTGCTTTCTTAAAAAGTGCTGGGAACTTGATGAAATATCTCCCCATCCATCACATGTGACCTCCATCCCTGTCTAACGAGAACATGGTTCTCAAGGAGCGTGGTTGCTTGGTACTTAACGGCACATCCACAGATAATGGCACATCTCCCTGTCTGCTAGATCACTTGTAGAAAGCAAATCAGCTGCCTTTTAAAGCTTGAAACGTTATGAGGAAATGACCTCTGCACTTCAAGAATGTTCCAGGAGATGTTTCCCTTGCTTGTGGCCACTGAAAGCACATGTCTAGCTAATTATAGATAAGCACATTGTTGAAGCAGCGACACCAGGTAGCCTTGGGGCTTGGTTGGCATCCACAGAAATGCCAACCAAGTAGCCGACTCTTGAACACTGTGCCAACCAACAGCTGCCATTAGCAAATACGGTGGGATGCTGCCCCTCTGGAAGTAGCTGTGTGAATGTTCAGAGTTTTCTCTGGAGCTACCCCTTCCAATCACGGCCCCAGTTCGGTAGTGAGTGTGGAGCTGCTGATGCACCTGTCTGCACTACAGTGAGGAGTCATTTTTTCAAATGGCATTTTTTTTCATTGGAAAGTTTCTCAAAACCACCAGTATCTTTTTTTGAGGGGGCAGAAGGTAAGTTTGGATTCCACTGAAACTTCTTGACACCACAAGTGTCTTTAGACATAACATCAACGGGTGTCTGAATGTGTGTTTTCACCTTGATATGAACACTGGTATGGCCCTGTGTTCACCATGTGGTGCTGTTTAGACACATAGCCCATCTTGGGGCAGATCGGTGCTTTGCTCACCACCCGATCTCAGCATGCAAGTGCTACCGCCTCATTCCCGATGTTGTACCTGCTAACATGATCTATTAGATTCCATCATGTGAAGATGAGATGTCATCTAAATCTTGAAAAAGTGCTGCCTTGGGCATGAAAATGATATAGTGATGGGGACAGTATTATGAATATATTGGCACTTAGATTTAAATACTATACTGAATTCAAATTCAAATTTTGAAAGAGTTTTGCCATGGGGACAAAGTGTTACAAGGAAGGAGATATCGTTGCGAATATATTGGGATTTAAACTTGGGGAGTAATTGGTTAAATGAATAATGATTGTAAAATTGAATTGGCAGCAGCTGGAGTGGTTATGTATCCAAACTTGGGGAGTAGAGAGGAGTGAAAAACAGGTTCAGCAATTGGCTATAGTATATCATGTGACTGGGTCCGTATGTTTAAAAAGGAGGAAGTAATTTGGCTGAACACCTGTATATTGTAACTTTCAGTCTGCCTGCTGGTAGAAGTAAGAATGCAAAGGCGAGGCAGTCCCTGTGTAACCAGAAATCTAAGATAATACGAAGGTGAGAGATAATAGTAAAAATCAAGATAATTGAGATAGAGAAATTAAGGACAACCTTATGAGTATCATCTTTATCTTTATAAATCACAGCAAAGAAACAGGTCCTTGGGGGTGGTTAAGACTGGTGCCCGTGACAGAGTTGAGCATTCAAAAAGAAAAAGAAATAAAAGGTATCTATGTATTACAGTTTAAATTATTTAGGCTGGGGATACTGGCTATGGGGATAAGTCACCTCCTTTAGAGAAACCCTCCAGCTGCTGAGTAATTCAATTAGAAAGACCACTATGGTGTGTTTTATTGTTTGAGCTATCGTAGTTAGTATGGGGGAGCATGGCAATATTTATATCACATACCCAGTTTTGGATATGGGTAAGAAACATTTTGTATCCTGTTTCTGTTCTAATTACATTGTTTATTCTCTTGAACAGTACTAATTAAGTGATTTATCTGCGAGCAGAAATGGTAAAAGGTATTGAAAATCCCTGAAGAAGCTTTGTATTGGCGAAACATTGGATTTTGAATCTTTTGGACCAGATTTGGACATTGAATTTATCTTTGTATTAGATTTTCTCAGTAATGAACTAGGGACATTGCTTTTCTGGATCAGATTATCCTGAATTATTATTTAACCAGTTCACTGGATTGTTGTAAGCACTCTGAATAGATTGTTTTCCACCTTGAATTCTACTCTGATTAAAACATTGTTTCCTTTTTAGCATTTTTTGCATTGTTTGGAGCATTGTTTGATGTTATTGTTATTGTATTGATTTATATTGCTCTAATATACCCTGTTGTTTGTAGTACCTAACATGGCCACATGTTCAGCTGGAACATGCAAATTGTCCTTGTGATGCAGTGTCCACATCACGTGTTTAACAGGTGGCCAAATTGGTGTTGGGATTGTTATGTGTTAGCAGGAGACTCCCTTCCACACATGACTATTGGGGGGTCGGTACCCCAACATACGCTCGATTCTTAAATTTAGCGGAATTAGCCAAATTAGTTGAACTAGGGGTCCCTACGTGCCACAAGGATCAGTCTGAGGTCTGATACGCGCTACAGTCAGGTTTACGTACCCTCCCCAAGAATAGAGGAAGAGAGGGAGACAAACGTTTAATAAAAAAAGGAATGTTTATATCAAAGGGACATCAAAGAAAACCCACAATGAGATACACACACATTCATATACTAATCAACACAGCCCCGGTCTGACTGGCGGTTTACAGGGGAAACACAAGCGTCGGCAGGGAAAAAGAAAGTAATGTGGGGAGTGGGGGGGGGAACTCGGGGGAGACACACAGACAAAGAGAAAAGAGAGAGAGAGAGAGGGAGAGAGAGAGAGAAGCAAGATGGAAAGTGATGCCCAATGGTTACCTCTCCTTGCCATTGAAAAGGGGGCAGGCAGCCTGCGGATCCAGCGAAGTTCGGGGATGAAAGGAAGGGGCAGACCAAGTCTGGGAGACCCCTTAAGACACACACCCGCACAGAGGAACCCGCACGTGTTTGCATCCAAAGCTTTCTCAATTTCAGAGGGGGAGCGAGGAGCAGTTATAGGGTTTAGGATAAAGGATTTGGGATGGGCTCAAAGACAGTACAATAGGCTCATAGGGAGGACAAAAGGGATTCTGGGTGTGTGCCTAACTAAGGGAAGATTCATATGGGGGCTGAGGACAAAGGACACATCTGGATGTGAAAGGAGAGAGGTCCAGGTGTGTTTCCAAGTACAAAAAAGGGAAAATGCATAAGGTAAATAGATTGGGGCTGAGGGGACAAAGGACACATCTGGGCATGAAAGGAGAAAGGTTTTCAGGTGATTTGGGTATGGAAGGGAATCATGAGGGGAGCCCTAGGCTGAAGGGCGACACCAAGGTGCATTTTCATCAATTGGGCATGGGGGCATAGGGTGCTCTAGTTTTCTATGCCTTTGAGGTCATTTCTAGTCTAGGTTCTATTCACTGGCAGTTCCTTAAAACAGGGAGGAGGCCCTCTCTTAACTGTCCTGTACTTACTCAGAGCTTGCTCCACCTAATCACCTTTTCCAAGGGCAGACTGGTTTTTGCACGAAGGGTCTTTTTTCCCCCTAGGCTCCATTGCGGCTCGGCTCTGACCCCACTCAAGCTCCCCAATGCCCACCGACCCATGTCCCATGTGGACTTGCTGAGCATGGGGGTGGGGGAACTGTCTTTTGGGGGAGAATTCCGCCTCTGGCAACATATGGTGCTTACACACAATGGCCAAACACATGCTTAGGGGTTTTGACACCTGATCTGTGTTATGTCTAAAGACACCCCACATTAACTTGTGCTGAAATTTACTAGGGATTTTTACTGCCCTTTTGGCTTTGCACAACTTTCCCAGATTTTAAAAATTATGCTGGCTTGTGGTCAGGGACCCGCATTCATTGCATTTACCCAGCAATGTGGAAAACTCGGTGAACACAGGCCCCTGCTTGTGGTTTGGTGTGCTGTGTAGCTCTGACTGGGGCTGCTTTTAGCTAGTAGATGTGGCAAAAGAAAGCACTGTAAGGTAATTGACAGAAAGCTTGACACAGGACTGTGTTGCAAGGTGAAGGCTCTGCTTGCTAGCACTGAAGATTTTTGTTAGCTCTGCAGCCACAACAAAGTCCTGTGCTTGCCATCATGACTGCAAGGAGGAGACAAGCAGCAATAGCTTTAGGGCTCCTCTCTCTCCGGTGTGGATGTAATCGAGAAGCTGGGTTCATGATGCCTGAGGAGGCTTAAGATGATTTGATTTTTTTTTTTTTTAAAAAAAACTGTTTAAAAGCTCTCCATCTCTCATTCCTTTCCTTCTCAGCCTATTGTCACATTAATCTCTCTTCAGTGCTTTTTGGAGCTTATTTTGAGCTGCCTTCCTATTTTCAAGACCGATTATTGCTTCATCCCTGCACAGCTTGCCATTGCTGCTCCTCTGGGCATTTTTTGCTTATACTTGTTCAAATTCTGCTTCTCTCCTGTATTTTGTTTGTTTCCTTGAGTCTCACAGAGGTGCTGATACTTAATGGAAGGTACTAGCTCTTCACTACCCACATAAACAGAATGTGCTGCTCTTGTCGACTGATAACTCACTCATGCCTGAGGGTCCTTTTGGCATGACGCAAACCCTGCATGACTGCTGCTCTCCCGACTTGTGTTGCTGGTGCTTCTTGATGGAAAGAGAATTAACCTACTAGAGGGGTGTGTGTGTTTGTGTGTGTGTGTGTGTGTGTCCATGTCCATGTGGTCTGCCACAGCAGCAGAGTTTCTCTGCTTCTCCCACAGCCACAAACATATTATCACTGTACCCAGAGGCTGTAGCATTAAAAGCTGCACGGCACTCTGATCTCCACAAAGCCACCTGGATACACCATGAATCTTCCCTGCTGGAAGCCCGTATGTTTTGCTTTGCATCTCACTTGTGCCATCCAAAGTCACTGGACAGGGTACAGTAAAGGTTCATAAGCTATTACCTTTGTGGTGTGGGGAATTTAGATGCTGCTGCTGCTTGATGCTGAGTGTTCTTATTATTACAGGCAATATGCTCCCACTTTGCAGTTGGTTTGAAAGCCTGGAGATGAGGGGCACTGAGGTGCTTGCTTAAAAGCAGTCGTCTTCTCCCCATCTTTCCCAATAAAAGGGAATGAACTCCATTGTTCCTATGTAATTTTTTCTTTCAGCCCAGGATAATCTGGAGCCATTTCTTCATGTGAAAACAAATCTTAACCAAAAACGCATAGGGACGGGCGAACAGATCGCGGTTTGGGTTCGTCCATTCGGTTTGTCCGTTCGGTTGCGTTCAGTTTGGCCATTTGGTTCGTCCATTCGGTTAGTTCGCCGAGTTCAGGTTCGGCTGTTCGGTTCGGTCGTCCGAACAGGCCATTCGGTTTGGCCGTTCGGCTGTTCGGTTTGGCCGTTCAGCTGTTCGGTTCGGCCATTCGGGAAATGTTGTTATGGGTGTTTTTGTTTTTTATATGGTTTTTTGTTTTTTTATTGGGTTTTATATGGTTTTCTTTTGGGTTTTTTGGCTTTTATATGGGGTTTTTTAATTTATTTTTTTAATCAAATATTATATGTATCTATCTACACTAAATCTAACTGCTATTAACTATTCTAAATGCTATGAACTAAATGGATTATCTAATAAGTACACAGGCCTATTCCTACAAACACTAAAA
>QEPC01001417.1:511487-527342 GCA_003113815.1 Sphenodon punctatus
CTTTAACCACCCTTGGTGGTCATTTATGCATGTTTCAGGGCTGCATAGGGCACCAATACAGCCCTGCAACATGCATAAATAACCACCAAGGGTGGTTAAAGGGTGGTTAGCGTCATGTCTGTTTTCACCCAAAGAGACCAGCTATATGTGCATGGGACTTTCCCCTCATTCTGACAGTAAAAAATATAGCGTTCTTCTCTTGGCAAATTTCTGTTCCCACAGGCCCTGGTAACATTTGCTATAGGGGCAACCCTGGCTCCTGTCATTGCTCCACAGTCCTGAATCTGAACTTCTCTGGAGTTTCTTTTGTTTGATGTCCCTGGGTATGTCAGCCTCAGGGACTGAATCAGTGACCTTTTGCACCTAGCTGCAGGAACTGCCACTACTGAAAAACTGTTTTTGGGGGGGTTGTGGGGAGCAGAGGTGAGCCAGCCAGGGAATCCTCTAAATGCAGGGCTTCTCAAACTCTGCTGGTGTGCCCTGTTTTGACCTCGGACCAGACAAAGACAGGCAAAATACATGAACTACCAGTTAGGATTGGGACCTCATCTACAGATGGTACAACCACACTTTAAGTAGCAACCCACAATTTGAGACCTGCTGCATCTCAAGTGACCTAAGAGCATAAGAAGTGCCACACTGGGTCAGACCAATGGTCCATCGAGCCCAGCATCCTGTCTCCGACAGAGGCCAATTTCAGGGTATTTTCAGACATTACGTGATCACGGTCAACCACGGGGAATCCCATGGCGTGATCGTGATCACGGAACGTCTGTTGGGGGGAATGGAAGTTCCCCCCAGATGTTCACCCCCGTGAATCATGGGAGGGAATCACATTCACCACGCAAACGGCGGTCCCGGCGGGACCAGCCCCGTTTGCGTGGTGAATGAGATTCCCCCCCGTGATGAACAGAACCGTATTGTCTGTCCCCAGACCACGGCCCGGAATCCACTGTGGGATTCCAGGCCATGGTCAATGCGGGGTGAAGGTGGGGGGTGGGCGTTGCAGCCACATTGACCACGGTGCCCGCTTTGGCCTCGGCGCCCGCCCGTCTCCTGTAGGGCGGGCGGCCGGGGCAGGGGGGGGGGCTGTGCAGCCGCACATTGCGCCACACAGCCCCGCCCCCCTGGATTTACCGCCGGGATTGGCCACCACGTCTGTTGACCGTTACGCGGTGGCCCTGGCAGGGAATCAAAGGGGTGATTCCGTGTCGGGGCAAATTGGCCCCGGCATGTCTGAAAATACCCTCAGTTTCTTGGGAGAAGTACCCAACAGGTCACAATTGGGCAATTCATTTGTTCACTCTCAGCTCCCAACAGTCAGAGGTTACATCCCCCAAACCTACTTGGCTAATAATAGCCATTAATGGACCTATCCTCCAAGAACTTATCCAATCCTTTTTAAAACCCAGCTAAGCTACTGGCCTTGACTACATTCTATGGCAACAAATTTCACAACTGAATTGTGTGTTGTGTGTTTATTTGTTTTGTTTTAAATCTGCTACCAGTTAATTTCATGGAGTGTCCCTTGTTCTAGTACTATTTGAAAGGGTAAACAATTGCTGCCTTTTAACATGTTCCACACGACTCATGATTTTATAAACTTCTATCATATCCCCTCTCAGTTGTTTCTTCTCCAAGCTGAAGAGCCCTAACCTATCAAGCCTCTCCTCCTATTCCATACTCTTTATCATTTTGTTGCCCTTTTCTGTACCTTTTCTAGCTCTACTATAACTTGTTTGAGATGGGGCAACCAGAACTGCACACAATATTCAAGGTGTGGTGGCACCATAGATTTATGTAGAGGCATTATGATATTTTCAATTTTTTTCGCTATCCCTTCCCGAATAATTCCTAATATTCTGTTTGCTTTTTTGACGGCTGCCACACGTTGAACTGAGGATTTCATCGTATTGTCCATAATGACTCCAAGATCCTTTTCCTGAGTGGTAACCCCTAATCTAGAACTCAACATTGTGTACATATAATTTTGATTATTTTTCTATATGTGATTCACTTTGCACTTGTCAATATTACATTTCATCTGCCATTTAGTTGCCCAGTCACCCAGTCTCTCAAGATCCTCCTGAAATTCCTCACAGTCCGCTCGGGTTTTAACTACCTTTAATAACCTTGTGTTATCTGCAAATTTGATCACCTTGCTCTTTACTCCCTTTTAAACAACAATGGTCCCAGTACAGTTCCCTGGGGCATTTCTCTCCATTGCAAAAACTGACCATTTAGTCCTATCCTTTGTTTCCTAACCTTTAATCAGTTACCGATCCATTCTCAACTGGGTTTTGCTTCTACATTTTCCCCATAAAAACTAGGGATGGGCGAACAGATCACGGTTCGGGTTCGGCCGTTCGGTTCGGTCCGGTTTGGGCATTCGGAAAAAGGCTCTCTGTGCAAGGAATGATGGCCCCAGACCCACGACGGTGGGTCCTGGGGCTAGAGTGGCAGCTTCTGGATATTGGCCACAGCCCTCCCTGCCTGTAACTTGGCCCCAGAACCATGATGGTGGGTCCTGGGGCTGGAGTAGCTGTTTCTTGGTGTGTTGGAATGACATCACCTCTGTGCAAGGAATAATGGCCCCAGACACATGACGGTGGGTCCTGGGACTAGAATGGCAGCTTCTAGATACATATTGGCCACAGCCCTCCCTGCCTATAACTTGGCCCCAGAAGCCTGATGGCGGGTCCTGGGGCTGGAGTGGCCGTTTCTTTTTTTTATATATATATATATCTACACTAAATCTAACTGCTATTAACTATTCTAAAACCTATTGAACTAAATGGAATATCCTAATAATTAACTACAAAGGCCTTGTCCTACAAACCCACTGTATCTCTATCTCTATAAGTAAGCTAACTACTATGTATATCTATCTAGTAACTGTCTATCTATATATACAATATTACACAGGGGAAAACACAAAGAACACAGGGAGGGGTACAAAACTGAAATGAAAATCAATCTAATAATATCCCTACTCTAAATAAATCCAAAACTTAAAACAGGGGAAGGGAATCAGGGATGGAATAAGAGGGAGAGGGGAAATGATTCAATGGAGGGGAGAGGGAGGGAGGGAGGAAGGAAGGAAGATTGAACACAGGGAGGGGTAAAAACAAAAAACACCTAAATCTATCTAATATAATCTAAATAAATGATAATATGGAGGTAAATGGGTTGGATGGATGAAATAGGAGGAGGATGGCAATTGATTAGGAATAGGAAGGAACAAAAATTGCTGGGAGAGAGGGAGCCTTCTGAAATGCCTGCTATTCAGGAACAGTGACTAGCTCAGAAGGTGTTGGGAAGGGGGGAGGCAATCAGTATTGTTTCTTGCTGCGCCCGCCTCACTGCAAGCCCCATTGGCTCCATGCAGCCTAGCCTGTGGCCAATCACAGACTGCAAAGCCAGTGGTCTGAGGCGAAAAGGGCTGGTGATTCGACAGGCTGACTGCTACTCCAAGTCTCTCCACCCCTGGTGCCTGGAAGTCTGCTCCTCAGCTGACTCCCCCTCCCTGCCACGTTTGGTCTTCCAGTGACACATTTTTGCCACCTGAACGCGATCCGAACTGACCGAACATTTCGGTCATTTCAACGTTTGGAATTGAGTTCAGTTCGGACAGTTCGTGTTCGGATTCGGGTTCGGGTTCGGTCGTCCGAACAGGCCAAGTTCAGGCCAAACGCCGAACTTCTGAACTGTGTTCACCCATCCCTAATAAAAACTGTCCCTTACAGCTTAAAATAATAAGAACCAAGAATAACACAGCCATCCATGAGGATGAATAAGACTTATTAGCCAGGATAGTTATGGGTAGAAATGAAGCAAAAATCTGAAAAATGAATATATTCAATTATTTTATTAGGTTTAGGCTTCTCTGAACAAAGCGGATACGAATAAGTATTCTTTCTACGTCTCATTTTTTTTTAGTGTTTTACTTGCATCATTTTGGTCACCTTGATTCTACTGAAATAACCAAAATAATGGGACCGTAATATCCATAGAAATGAATATGCAAATTTTGTTTTGGGTGCAAATACTTATTTGGCTGTGTGAATATGTGATTGATATTGGTGAATGTGAAATTTGCTGTTTCTTTCAGCTTTCATTATGGGGTACAGCCTCATGGTCAGAGTGTCTCTAAGCCCCTGAGACTATTGGAAGTAGGGAGAGGAAAGCACTAGCAGGTTCACTCATGATTGCTCTGTGGCTTCTGGTTGTGTAACTTCTTGCCCTTCCCTGGAAGCATTTGACAATAGCTGCTGTTGAGAGTCCAGGATACTGGGTTGCCTGGACCATTGATCTGTTCTGACCTGGCAGCTGCTCGTATGTTCTTATATCAGAGGTGGGCAAATGGTGACTCAGGAGGCTCATGTGCAACTCTTGGGCACCTGTGCTGTGGCTCTTGACAGATGTGGCTTCCTGGGGCATGTCCATGCAGCTCCCTCAGACGCAAGGGAAGCTGTCAAGCTGAGCTGCCATTTCAGCCACTGGAGTCTCCAGGGGCTGTAGGAGCAGAGGTAATATGCTCTGTGCCACTATTACGACTGCCCAAACTCACCAGACAAATGAGAGCCAGAGCTTTAATGTGAGGGGGGAGCTGGGAGAAGTGGTGCTGCCCATCCCCAGGACTGGAGGAAGTAACAATTGATGTAATATGTGTTGTGGGTGGCTCTTGGCCATATGAAAATTTTGATCTGAGGCTCTTTGGCTTAGGAACTTTGCCCACCCCTGTCTTATAGGGTGTAGTCACACGAGTTGGGGCAGGCCCGATTCCCCATGCATCCCATGGCAGGAAATCACAGCCACCACACCTTGGAGCCAGCGGAGAGAGCACGGCAGACGGTCCATTCCAGTGGGGAAACTGGGAGGAGGGCTGCTGTTGGAGGTCCTGCCACACCCTGGGACGGGCCACAGGTCACACATGCAGACACCCTGCCCTGGGCTGCCCGCCCTACCCCAGCCCGCCCACTGTCCTATCCCCAGCCATGACATGGCCGTGTGTGATTGGCAAAAGTGCCCGCTGCTCAAAGCCCTGTGACAGACCTTGCCACAGGGCAGGGAAGATGAAGGCCTGAGCCACAAGTGGTACTGTGCTACCGCAAGTTGGGCAGCCTTACCCCACTTTGGGTAAGACTACTATGCACTGCATCTCTGGTCTTTTTTGGAGGCTGCAACATGTAGTAGCCAGCTGCCCATCCTGCCCTGGGATGAGATGAACATCTGGTGGCTGCCAGGTATATGATGCACTGCATCATGCAGTAAGGGCGCCTGATGTGGAATAATGCTACCCAAATTGGATTAGTGTCTCATGTGGCTGTACCCATATGCTCCTGTGAAAACTTCCCATGCTTATAGGGATATCAAACTGGGCTTTACACTTGCCCACACCTTATAAATGGTGATCCTGGGCTTGCTTGAGAAGATCATCATTTCTGTCAGTGCTGTTTGCCTGTTTTCCCTTCCATTATCAAGCTATTACCTTGTGAAGCCCCCATCCCTCCTCCTCCTCCTCACACAGTCGCTGAGTTGCCCATGAAGGGGCTGGAGTGGTGGTGTGACTTTAGCACTATCTCTATAGCACATGGATTTTTTTTAATAAGCTCAAGAGAGGGCACAGGCAGTCTTTGAAACAGGTTCATGGGGAAGCTATTCCTGTTTTCAGCTATACAATAATAAGAGAAAATAGTAATTTCAATTTGCAATTACCACACCCTCTTTTCAAGGTTTATCTTTTCAATTATGAGTTGTAAAAGAAATTGCTCCGTTATAAAATGGTTTTTTTCTTAAGTTCCACACAAGGAAACGGAATGAAAATGGCGTAACAATAGCCAAGCAAGATAACAGCCTGATGATTAATTGCCAAAGCTGTGCCAGAACTGTACAGTCTGGCTTCCCTGGTTATGAAATGTCATTCTGGCAGATAAGGTGTTTGCCTTTCATTAATACTTCACTGTTATTGGAAGAGAAAAGATTTGAAGGAAATTGCGATTTTTTTGTTTGTTTATTTTCTAAAAAGGCACAAATCCCCCCAACCCTCATGCTGGCCTGTCAGCCCCATAAGTGTTGAAATGGTAGGAGAACTCCAGGAAACCGTGCTTGTTAGGGATGGGGAGGGAGTGTAGGATCTAAAGTGTGTGCCTAAACTTTCCTGAAATCAACATGCTTTGTGTCAGGAGGAGAGAAGTCTAGCTCCCCCCATCGTTACTGCTAGATCTCGCTGCTTTCCCTCACCTCCTGACAAGCAGTTCTGAAGGGCTTCACTTGCCAGGCTGACGTTAACATATGGGCTAATCATTTTCCCAAGCCAGAGTTCATGTGATCCCATCTCCGTGAGAGAATGGGAGTTTTCAGACAGATGTGAGGGTGCTCACCCCTGGAGCAGATCTGGGGGTGCCCCCCTGCATCTGCCTGTTTGTGGCCTGGGTCGTGTTTAAATTACCTGGAGGCTGCTGTGGCCCATGGTCCTCCTGCATAGTGGCCTCCTCCCTCACAACTCTATGGTGTTGCCTGGGGCAACCCAAGGCTGAGAGTGGAGCTGTAGCAGTTGCCCACTGAGCAGACAGCAGCCCTCAGTGTCCCAGAGTTGGCCGGCCCCCTCTACTGGCCGTTCTCCTGGATGTCCCGGAGCACTGCTGACAGGGCTTCTCGGGAGCAGGGATAGCCTACCCTGCCTCTGCTCTGCCTGCACATCTGGTGGGCCACCTTTAAACAGACAGCCTGCCCGGGGGTGGGCGGGGCAGAGGCATAGGTGTTGTTCATGTGGAAACACCCAATGTCCATAGAAGACCCACCTACTTTGAGTCTCATCCTTTCTGGTTGTGACTAAGAGCGCTTGTGACTAAGAGACTCAGGCTGCTTTTAAACGAGACAAGAAAAGCAGCTGATCCTTTGATCAGCCACGTTTCTTTGCGCTCGTTTAAATTGCCAACTCACAATTAAGCCAGCTCTTCCCCACGTCAGACCGGGCAGGCGATCCTGCCCCGTCCAATGCAGATCGCCGCTGTGCCGGCTTCATGGCACACTTCCAGGCTATTTTGCCGAGCGCGCATGCGCAGAAGGGGGCGCATGCGCACTGAGTCTCTACGCCGGGTCTGATAGACACGGTTCCTGCCCAAGAGCTTACAGTCTAAAGACAGGGGGAGGCAGGGAAGGGGGAACAGAGGGAGAGACAAGGGATGTGACATTCATGAGGATGCGAGAACTCAGGTACACTTTCTTGGCTTGGTTACAGTAAATTGGGAGTTTACAGATAACAGGTGGGGGATAGTCCTGGGTGGGGATGATTAGCAGGAGTTCGGAAGGGCAGAGGGGGAGAGGTGGGTTTTGAGGAGGGACTTGAAGGTGTGGAGGGTGGGGGCAGGGCAGACAAGGGCAGGGAGGGAGTTCCTGGCGTGCGGGGCAGCAAGAGAGAAGGGACGAAGGTGGTTGGGGGAGCAGGGAGGGTGAGGGAGGAAATGGAAGAGGAGCAGAGTGCTTGAACAGGGGTTCGGCGGGAGATCAGGGCAGAGAGGTTGGGGGGAGTGAGGTTGTGAAGGGCTTTTTAAGTGAGGGCAAGGAACTTGTGCAGAATACGCTCAGGAAAAGGGAGCCAGTGGAGAGAGGAGAGGAGAGGCTGCACATGGTCAAAGCGATGGGCAAGGTGGATGATCATGGCAGCAGAGTTTTGAACAGAGATGAGGGAAGAAAGGTGAGAGCAGGGAAGGCCAGCAAGAAGGAGGTTACAGTAGTTGAGGCGTGAGATGACTAGGGCATGGATGAGAGTTTTGGCAGAGGAGACAGACAGAAAAGGGTGGATCTTAGCAATGTTGTGGAGGGAGAAGTGGCAGGATTTGGTCACGGAGTCAACGTAGGGTTTGAAGGTAAGGTGCGAGTCGAAAATTAAGCCCAAGCTATGGGCTTGGGGGACAGGGAGGATGGAGACCCCGTCAATGGCAATTGACAGGGAGGAGGGAGAGGGAGGATTGAGAGGGAAGATAAGTAGTTCAGTTTTCGCCATGTTCACTTTGAGTTGGCGTTGAGACATCCAGGTGGAGATATAAGAGAGACAGTTGGTGAGATGAGCTTGGACAGAGGGGGAGAGGGAAGGAGTGGAGAGAGAGAGTTGAGTGTCGTCAGCGTATAGGTGGTATTGGAAACCATGAGAGGCAATGAGTTTGCCTAGGGATTGGGTGTAGATAGAGAAGAGGAGAGGGCCAAGGATGGAGCCTTGGGGAACCCCAACCGAGAGGGTTAGGGGGGAGGAGTTAGGAAGAGAGACACTGAAGGAGCGGGCAGAAAGGTAGGAGGAGAACCAGTCGAGAACAGAGTCCCATAATCCAAGGGAGTGAAGCGATTCAAGCAGGAGCGAGTGGTCAACAGTATCAAAGGCAGCAGAGAGATCAAGGAGGACAAGAATAGAGTTTAGCCACAAGAAGATCGTTGGTGATCTTAACAAGAGCAGTTTCAGTGGAGTGAAGGGGGCAGAAGCTGGATTGGTGGGGGTCAAGGGAGGAGTTGTCAGAGAGGAGTTCAAGGCAATGGAAGTAGACAACCCGTTCAAGGAGTTTGGAAGCAAAGGGGAGGAGCGAGACAGGATGGTAATTAGAGGGTTCAGAGGGATCCAGAGTTGACTTTGAGGATGGGGGGGGGGGGGGGGNTCCAGGGGCAAGTGGAGGGGTTGGAGGTGTAGAGGAGGGAGGAGCTTTTCTCAAGGGAGGTGGGAGGGAAGGAGGACAGGAGAAAGGTGGGGGGGGGAGGGTGGGGGAAGTAGTAGGGGGGAGAGGACTTGGAAGCAATTTCCAGGCGGATCTTGTCGATCTTGGAGGTGAAGAAGAGAACAAGATCCTGAGTGGAGAGAAGAGGGAGGAGGAGGACAAGGGGGTTTGAGAAGGGAGTCGAAGGTGGAGAAGAGACGGCGAGGGTCCCGGGAGCAGGCTCAATGTGGGAGGCATAGTACTGCTGTCTAGCGAGGGATATAGCAGAATTGAGCAATGAGAGACAGAATTTGAAGTGGAGGAAGTCAGCGTGGTAGTGGGTTTTGCTCCAGAGGCGTTTCACAGCCCGAGTGCAGGAGCGGAGATGGCGAATGGTGGGAGTGAGCCAAGGGTGAGGGTTACAGGAGCGAGCTGGGCAGGAGGAGAGGGGGGCAAAGGAGTTGAGGGTAGAGGCGAGAGAGGAGTTGAAGACGGAGATGACAGAATCGGGGGAGGAGGAGGAGAAGACTGAGGAGAGAAGAGAGGGAGGAGGCAAAGTCCTGGGGCACAATGGCCTGCAGATCATGGAATGGATGGGGAGATGGGGAAGAGGAGGGGGAGCAGTGGAAGAGGTTGAAGGAGGCAAGGAAATGGTCAGATATGGGATGGGGCACGAAGGAGAGAGAACAGTTCCTAGAGAACACGAGATCAAGAGAGTGACCATCAGTGTGGGTGGGGGAGCTAGTCCAGAAGTGGAGATTAAAGGAGGAGGCTAAGGAGAGGAACTTCTGTGTTAACTCTGGTGCTTTTCTCCTGTATTTTATATGAACAGTCAGGGGGTGAATTAGTTCATGAATAAAAGCATTCCTGTCAAGTATGTGGTGGATGCCAGCTCAGCAAAGAGAAGGCTGGACTTAGATCCATGCCACCTGAGTTCTCAGATGTGATAATGGATCATTTCTGAAGCTTTCTCATTAACAGCTTTGGTGTGCTAGCAGATTTGGGCATGCAACATAATTCCATGGTGTAAACACTAAACAGAAATGGTTTAGAAAGAAGTTTCCTGCAATTCAGCAACTTCACTAGAGTGATCGATTCTGCTTGCTTCTTCTTTTAACACCCTGTTGTTGGTTTTAAACAATCAGAAAGAATGCTCATTAGTTTTGTAGATCATAATTTTAAAGAATCGATTGAAGGCTGTGACAGGACAGCTTTCCTGTGGGCCACTGGTCCTTTAAAGAGATGCAGCTCAGGTTGTAGAGTAGGGGCATCTCTGGAGTAACTGGGTCAGCTGTATTAAGGGTGTGGGGCAAAACCAGCCCAGAAAGCAAGAGAGAAGCAGTGAGAGAGGACTGACAGAGGCAGGAGCACAGAAGGGAGTTCTGCCTCAGTGAGAGCAAAGGACTTGGCTGGGCTGCAGAGGAAGTGTGTCTGGCAGCCCAGAGAACCCAGAGGATAGGGGAGACTGGACAATGGGCCTCTGGCCTGAGAAAGATGCATGCCAGGCCAGAAGTTAACTCCTTTTTATTTAAGGCTGTACATGGGAAGAGAGGGACTGTATATTGGAAGAATAAAGAGACTGTTGAGTTAATTCCCTGAGAGAGTGACTGCTGGGCTACATCCTGCAGAGACTCACCCCAGGTACCGTTGACCCTGTTACAAAGGCATAAAGATTATTTTTTTTATTTGTATAAAGATGGAAACAGCACAGTGGGCCTTTAGTTGAGCACACAAAAGACTAAAAGGTTTTAGAGAGTGAACTCTGGTATATGTGAGACTGACTCGGAAGATTATGTGTGAGGTGAGAAACTTGTCTCTCTTGGAAGCAAGGTGTTTGATGACTGTCTATGGGGTATTTATAAATGGACGATAGCCCACAGGAGTCCTGTGTTTGGTAGGGATGTGCGAACAGATCGCGGTTCAGAAGTTCAGTCGTTTGGTTTGGTCGCCGAGTTTGGGTTCAGCTGTTCAGAAATACGTATCGCGTGATCGCGTCGGAAACCGGAAATTCGAGTGCATGCGGAGCTGTGTGGCGAGAGAGTGTGTGTATTGTGGCTGACTGGGTGTTTGGTGTGTTTTGGCTGTGTTTGTGTTGGACTGTGTTGGTTTCGGTTTGACTGTTGGTTTGGCTGGTTGGTGACTGTTGGTGAGTGCTTGTTTAAAAAAATAAATAAATGAAGAAGGTGACCACTAAACGCTGGGCCCGGGGGAAGGCCAAGGTGATGAAGCCGGTGGTGGAGGAGGAAGAAGTTCCTGCTGCTGCTGCTGGACCTTCGGTGGTGGAGGAGGAGCAAGAACCGGCGGGCACAGGAGGTGCTGCCACTCCTGCCAGGTTTGTAAACTTTGAGGACAAGAAGAATACTATCCTTTAGGGCGAGCTCACTGGCGTGTGGGTGGGTGGTGGGCAGTCAGGCACAAACAGTGGGCATCAGCGGGTGGCAGCGGATGTCTGCCACAGAGAGACAGGGTACTGTAGTGTGGGGGGCTCTTCCAGCAGTCAGGCTGCAGGCACGAGCACCCCCACCCAAACACGTGCCATGCTAGCAAGGGTCTCCACTCTCCAGTTGCCACCCCTACGCACCCCCAAATAAGGGCAGGATTTGCACGTGCCAGCCAGGATCTTTCCAGTTGCCATCCACAGCACCCCAAGGAGGACAGGATTTGCACATGCCAGCCAGGATCACCGTCTCCCGTTGCCATCCCTAGCACCTCAAGGAGGGAGGACTAGAGGCATCATCATAAATGCATGATGATATTACTTAGGTGTTTATGTGTTCCTGTTTCAGAGAGGGTGAGGATTCGGAATCCTGCCAGGGGCAGGCGCAGGACACCAAGGTGGAGGTCACCAATGCCACCCCCAAACACTGGGTGGACAAGGTCTGATGTCTGGCGGTGGTATGTGAGGCATGAGGATGGATCTGCAGAATGCAAGGTAAGGCACGGGGGCTGGAACAACAGGGAATGGATTGCCCTATGACCTGTAAGGAAGTCCCCTGCAGAGAGAGATTGGCCACCCACCCGCTTGTGGAGAAAGAATGCAGGCAGGGCTTGACAGACCATTGGTCTGACACAGTATGGCACTTCTTATGTTCCTATCTTTTTATGTTTTTTAGGTCTGCTATAAAAAGTTCCGGAGGCAGCGCGAGGAGACCACATCAGGACTGATAGCCCACAGTGAGAAGCTCCACGGGCTGATGGTGAGGCGGCAGCCGCAGGACTCTGACATTGTGGCCGTGGAGCTGCAGCAGCATCATCACCAGAAGAAGGGCAGGAAGGCACGGCAGAAGCAACGCCATGTAAGCCCTTCCTCTTCCTCCAGCTCTGATGTGGAGTCCCCCAGGCCCCGGGAGTCTGCAGAGGCAAGGGCCTTTTGGGCCAAGGTGGAGAGGCCCACCCGGGACTTTGTGGACGGCCTACGGCTGCATTCAGCCACCATGGAGAACCGCCTGGTGGAACAGTTCCAGGCGCTCAAGGTGGAGAGAAAGAAGGTGGAGGCGTATGGCCAGTACATCTCCGCCGAGATGGAATGCCTGGAACCGTACCACCAGTCGGTCTCTAGGTGGCATGCAGTCATGGCAGGGGCCGTGGACTTCACCTTGGCCCATGGCTACGAAATGACGAAGCACAGGGCGTCCGCCCCTCAGTCCTGTCCTGCGCCCCTTTTGCCTTTCTCCCAAGTTCCAGGGGACAGGCCCAAAAACTAGATAGACCCCTAAGTTAAAAGTTTCCTTTCCTTTTATATATGTTTGGTTTTGGTTTTATACTGTTGTTGTTCTTGTTCTTTAAGAATTGTTCATAAAGGTTATATTTGCTGTTACAAGCTTTGTTTGACCTGACCAATCTTTTATATCTCTGTGCTGACATTCTGGGAGGTGGCAGAATCTCATACAGCTAGTTGATCCCTACCAGCAGCACCTGGCACCTCCACATGTAGCATAGGTAAGGTATTACCAAAGATGTGCCAGCAGCAGGGTCTCAACTTGCAGACAGCCCCCCACGAGGGGTAGGGCTTGTGTCTGTGTGTGCCAGAGAGACCGGCTCCTTGGCAGCGGGCAGCGGGTGCTGGTGGTCAGAAGGGATTTTTTTTCAGCAGCTTCAGCTGGCATCCGCGGCTGGGTGCTGAGGAGTAGGCTGGTGGGGGGGCGGGGGAGGCTGTCATGCGGGCCAGGCACCGGGCTTCTGAATGCAGTGGAATGGAATGACAGCCCCCAGTGACTGGAATGATGGTCCCAGAATCTCATTGATGGTTCCTGGGACAGGCGGGCATGACTGATTCAAGTACAGTGAAATGAGAGCCTATGGGAGCTGAATGATGTCCCTAGAAGTAGTGCATGGTTGGGCACACTTCATTCAATCGTGCGATAGGTAGGTATAGGAACGCACACAGGCAGGCACATAATACGTTCCACATTTTGTTATATTTCATCTCATTCTGGTAGGTTTGCTGCTGCTGGATGCAGGCATAGGGCACAGATGGGAGTTCTTCCTGGTTCTAGCAGGTGGCAGCTTGAGCTGGCCTCCCCTCCACCCCATCTCTCTCATTATAGTGGGGAGCCTCTCTCTCTCTGGCCGTATAGTGCAGGTGACAGTATGGGTGGGATCGTGTCTCTCTCATTCTAGCAGTGGGGAGACTTTCTCTCTCTCTCTCTCTCTCTCTCTCTCTCTCTTGGCAGCAACCTGGGCGGGCAGACAGGCACTTTGGCATGAGAGGCAGGGAGGCAGGCTTTCATCTTGGTGGCAACCTGGGTACAGAACCCTTGGCACAGACAGCATATAGGCCTGGGGACCATTGGCACTAGCATCAGCAGACAGTGGGTTACCAGGGTACAAAACCCTTGGCACAGACAGCATATAAGCCTGGGGGCCATTGACACTAGCAGCGGCAGACAGTGGGTTGCCAGGGTACAGAACCCTTGTCACAGACAGCATACAGGCCTGGGGGCCCTTGGCGCTAGCAGTGGCAGACATTGGTTGCCAGAGCAGGTAGGCAGGCAACGTGGCATGATTGGCAGTCAGGCAGACTGAGGCAGTGTTTGAGCTTTGCAACCTGGGCGGGCAGGCAGGCAGCGTGGCATGAGAGGCAGTAGGGCACGCGGGTTTGGGCAGGCTTTGAGCTAGGCAATCTGGGTGGGCAGACAGACACCTTGACATGGGAGGCAGGAAAGCAGACTGAGGCATGCTTTGAGCTTGGCGGCAAGCTGGGTGGGCAGACAGGCAGTGTGGCATGAGAGGCAGTAGGGCAGACAAGCTGGGACATTGGCAGCAGGGCACTCAGGCTAGCAAAGACTGCAGCGCGAGAGAACAAAAGTCAGTCAGCGTCACATAGGCGGGCCGAGATTGTGTAGCCACTAGCCATAGGCTGGCTGGCAGGGTTAAAGTTTCCCAATGCCACCCTGTGTCATGAGGTCAGTCAGATAAGGCGGCCGAGACCATCTAGTATGAGAGAGAGGGGGGGGGGAAGGAAGGGCGGGCACCAGGCATTGGGAGGGAGGAACAGCAGCACAGCAGCAGTAGTCCTAGCCCAGATTGAGGAGGAGGAGCCTCGTCCCATGACTGCCTCTGGCATGGGATGGCGTGTACCACTGCACCATCAATCCTTCTCCAGGGGCAGCTTGGAGAATCCCAGCAGTGGAAGATTCACCTTAATGAACAGCCACTGCTCCACCAACTTGGCCCCCAGTCTCAGGCAGTGCAGGGAGCAAATGTCCCCTGCCATAGAGAACACGTGCTCGCTGGGGACACTGATTGGTGGGCAGAACAAGATACCCGTGGCCACTTTCAACAGGGCCGGCCGCACATTGGCCTTGCCGGCCCAGTAGGCCAAGGGATTGCTGCTGGGATAAATGCATGACTCCTCCTCCAGGTAGGTCTCCACAGCTGCTGGGTGCCGTCGTACTCATCTCTCGTAGCTGTGCCTGGGAACTGCCTCCATCACTGCCCTCAGCTACGCTGCTTACCCTATTGTGCACGGGGCCATACTCCCAGAGTGGCCTGCACGTAGGCCGGACTGCTTCTGCTGGCAACAGGGGTGCTGCTGCTGCTGCTGGCGCTGCTGTTACCGCTAGGGCTGGGGGCAGGGATAGACCCACCTGACCGAGAGAGGTGGCTGCTCCCGCTCCCACCATCCCCAGGAGTGTCCTGCTGCATAACCCGCTTTGTCTGCCGACTGTCTCCACCAGTGCATCCTTCCGGAGGGCATCGAGTGCTCTCTGGCGTGCCATGCTGCCCTTGACCCTGGGGTCCAGCATTGTTGCCAGGACATATTGCTCCCGCTGTAGGAGCATGTCAAAACGTGCCTCCAGCCCTGACTTCAGCTTCCGCACCAGGCCAAGTACCTCATTGGCCAACTTCCTGCCCGCAGGGCCACAATCCCACCCCGCGAGAATCTCATCCAGCCTCCTCTGGAGACTCCAGACCAGAGGGGTCACCTGGCTGAGGGTGACAGTGGAGACTGGAGCTGCTCACGGTCTCCGTCACGGCCAGGAATGGTCTCAGGATGAAGATCGTTTGAGCCAGGAGTTCCCATTTCACCCCATTAAACCCTTCCCGTGCCCCGCAGTCCACCTCTAGTTGAACCTGATGCAAGGCGGCTTTCTGCTCAAGAAGCCGCTCGAGCATCAGGAAGGTGGAATTCCACCCTGTGGCCACATCCTGAACCAGTTGGTGCCCTGGGGAGCCTTGCTCGGCCTGCTTCTCCCGGAGGAGCTCACTGCCCTTCATGCTCTGGTTGAAGAACCCCGCCAGCTTCCTCCCCTGGTCAATCAGGGAGCTAAGGGTGCCTTCCCCAATCCACTTATCCCCCAAGCCCAGAGCATCCCTGACCACCAGGTGAAGGGTGTGTGTGGCACAAGGGATGATGGTGAAGCCCCCATCATGGACTGCCTTTAGTACATTTGCGACGTTGTCCATCACCACACATCCCTTGGTGAAGGCCGCGTCTGGCATAACCCACTCCCTCACCATGGCAGACAGGGTTAAGTCTATGTTCCTGGAGGTGTGAGGACTGTTCATGACTTGTGCCTGAAGCAGGGCCCACCTATACCTTGCTTTGGGACCTCTCCTGCCACTCCCAAAAGCTGCCTCTGGGTCCTGCCACCAGTGCGCTGTTACCACCAGGTACACGTGCTGGGTGTTCCTGCTGGACCACATGTCCGTGGTGAAGTGGACCATG
>QEPC01001417.1:528715-539618 GCA_003113815.1 Sphenodon punctatus
CCCTGTTTTTTGATTTATTAGAGTAGGATTAGATTGATTTAGGTTTTATTTCAGTTTGTGTACCCCTCCCTGTGTTGTTGTGAGCTGTCTGTGTTTCCCCCCACCTCCATCCCTGTGTAATATTGTATATTTATATAGAGAGATTATAGTAGTTAGGTAGGAGTTAGTTATTAGTTAGTTCAGTTAGCTTAGTTATAGTTTATAGAGATCAGTGATTCAGTTTTAGTGTGTGTTTGTAGGACTAGGTGTTAGATATTCCATTATTTAGTTCCATTGGTTTTATAATAGTTAGATAGTTAATAGCAGTTAGATTTATATATATATTAGATGATAAATTTTTTAAACAAATTAAAAAATTGTTTTTATAAAATATTTGTGCATTCTTTTGGTGGGAGAAATGGAGAAGGGAGGTAGGAGAGGGCAAGACTGGTCTGCTGCCCGCAAGCCAGGCAATGAGACACGTCGCAGAGCTGGCAGGGGCCGTGCCAGCAGAGTGCCAGCAGGCAGAAGCAGCAACCCATCACCACGGCCCAAGCTGCGCAGGCCTGATTATGGGTCTTCCTCTCCCAGCACTAGTGGCACTAGTGCTCCCAGTGGCACTAGGGGCCAGGGGGTTAGGCGTCACATCCTGGCAGTGTCCTCCACTGCCACGCAGGGTACTGTAATGTCTGCATTGCAGGCAGTTGAGGCTGTTTCATCTTTGGGTGCAGGTGACTCAGTGCCTGAAGCTCCTCAGGGGTCACCATTGTCCCCCAACTCCCTCATAATTATAGAGGCAATCTTCCAAAGCAGTCCAGGGCTGATGGATCTCACCCTGGCTGCTAGAGGCAGGGTCCAATCCCCAGGCAATGGAAGAAGGGAGCATAGCAGCAGCAGCAACAGCAGCTATAGGGGGCAGGGGGAGAGTGCTGCTCAGAGTGGGAGCAGGATGGGGAGTCCAGAAGCCTTCGTCACTCTGTTTGGGGATGGGGACAGCGATGCAGAGATTTCTGTGGAGGAGGTCTCTGTATCTGGCGCTGCTGCAGTGATGGCTGTCCCTCAATGAGCTGTGCCGCCAGTGCCACCATGTCCTGCCCCTCCCAGGAGTGCGTCACCCGGTGCAGGCCAGAAGGCAGGAGGGGCTAAAAAATCATGGCTCTGGGAGCATTTTAAGGTGCAGGCAGATGATTCACGGGAGGTGCAGTGTACTTTGTGCAATAAGGTGGTGAAGCATGGGCAGGTGCTCACCAACCTGGGGACAACCATCATGTCAAGGCACCTGAAATCATGCCACAGTGCTGCACTGCTAAGTGGGGAGGCAGGGTCAGTGGATCATAGTGGGTTCCCGACCCAAGCGGCTAGTCATATGCCTCCTTCATTGGGCAACGGTCCTGCTCCAGCAGCTGTGTCTAGCAGCAGGAGCAGTATTGCTGCTAGGGGGGAGCAGCAGGAGCAGAAGCCTTGCCAGCAGCGTCAGCCCACAATGGAGGAGCTGGGATGGGGGCAGCTGCCAAGGCCATCAGCAGCTGGAGGGCGGCGTGGCTTTCAAGAGAAAGCCACGCGCCTGTTGGGTGAGATGATCGCTGTCAATGGCTAGTCCTTCTCCATTGTAAGGGACACCAGGTTTAAGCGGCTGATGGGGTTCCTGGCCCCACAGTTTAAGCTGCCGTCCCGTACCACCCTGAGTTGTACGGTGGTGCCAGCCACCGGTGGGGCTTTGAAGGAGCCGGTGAAGGAGCAGCTGGCAGGGGCTGGGGGTGCCACTGTCCATTTCACCACTTGTGGTCCAATCGGAATGCCCAGCACATGTACCTGACGGCACTGCTGGCAGGACCCAGAGTTGGCAGTTGACAATGGCATGAGGGGTCCTGAAGCAAGGTATAGGTGGGCCCTGATTCAGGCGGAAATCATGGACTGCCCCCACACTGCCAGGAACATAGAAGCAGCCCTGAATTCTGTGATGGAGGAGTGGGTCACTCCAGGTGCACGGTTTACCTCGGGGTGTGTGGTGACCAATAATGCGGCCAATATACTCAAGGCAGTTCACGATGGGGGCTTCACGAGCATCCCTTGCACCGCACACACCCTCCACCTGGTGGTCAAGGACACTCTGGGCTTGGGGGTTAAGGGGGTTGGGAAAGGCACCCTTAGATCCCTGATCCAGTGGGGGAGGGAGCTGGCTGGGTTCTTTAATCACAGCATGAAGGGCAACGAACTCCTCAGGGCCAAGCAGGCAAAGCAAGGCTGCCCAGTGCACCAGCTGGTGCAGGATGTCTACACCAGGTGGAATTCCACCTTCCTGATGCTTGAGCGGCTTGTGGAGCAGAAAGCCGCCTTGCATTAGGTGCAATTTGACACAGACAGCAGGGCTCCTCCAGTTTCATTGGGGCAGAATGGGAGATCCTCTCCCAGATGGTCTTTGTTCTGTGGCTGTTCCTGGAAGTGATGGAGACCATCAGCTCCTCCATGGCCACAATCAGCCAGGTGACCCCTCTGATCCAGAGTCTCCAATGGAGTCTTGAGGAGATTCTGCAGGGGCAGGATTGTGGCCCTCGGGGCAAGAAGCTGGGGCGGTTGGGCTGGCGCAGAAGCTCAAGACAGGCCTGAATGTGAGGTTTGACGAGCTCCTGCTTTGGAGGGAATATGTTTTGGGAACAATGCTGGACCCCAGGGTCAAGGGCAGCGTGGCACGCAAGTCATCCCTCTATGGCCTCTGGAAGGATGATCTTGTGGGGAGGGTCCGGAAGGCAGAGCAGGTACTCTTGAGAGTGCATGGCAGAAGCAGCAGCAGCAGGACGCCTCTGGGGATGGTGGGAGTGGGAGCAGCCGCCCCTTTAGGGGTCTATCCCTGCCTCCAGGCCTAGCAGTAGAAGCAGCAGCAGCACCCCTACTGCAAGCAGCTCCTCCTTTGCACAGCCCACTCTAGGGGGCATGGGGCCCATCACAAAAGGACAGACAGCATGGCTGAGGGCAGTGGGGGCGGTGGTGCCCAGGGACAGCTACGAGAGGGAGTATGAATGTGCCTCAGCAGCAGTCGAGACCTACCTGGAGGAGGAGTCATGCATCTATCCCAGCAGCGATCCCTTGGCCTACTGGGCTGGCAAGACTGATGTGTGGCCGGCCCTGTCGAAAGTGGCCAGGGGATTATTGTCCTGCCCACCAACCAGTGTCCCCACCGAGGGGGTGTTCTCTGTGATGGGGGACATTTGCTCCCTGCATCACCTGAGACTGGGGGCCAAGTTGGTGGAGCAGTTGTTGTTCCTAAAGGTGAACCTTCCGCTGATGGAATTCCCTGAGCTGCCCCTGAACAAGGAGTGATGGTGCATCCCATGCCAGGGCCAGTCGGGACGGGGCTCCTCCTCCTCAATCTGGGCTAGGGCTACTGCTCCTTTGCTGCTGAGGTGCTGTCCCACCTTCCCAATGCCTGGCACCCGCCCTGCCTCTCTCTCTCTCTCTCTCTCATACTAGATGGCCTCGGCTGCCTTATCTGACTAACTTTATGATGCAGGGTGGCATTGGGAAACAAACTGTAAGCCTGCCAGCTGGCCTATGGCTACAAGATCTTGGCCCGCCTACGTGACGCTGACTGACTCTCGCTCTCTCACGCTGCACACTCTTTGCTAGCCTATCTGAGTGCCCTGCTGCCAATGTCCCAGCCTGCCTGCCCTACTGTCTCCCATGCCACGCTGCCTGTCTGCCCGCTCAGCTTGCCACCAAGCTCAAAGTATGCCTCAGTCCACCTTCCTGCCTCCCATGCCCAAAGTGCCCACCCAAGTTGCCTAGCTCAAAGCCTGCCCAAGCCCGCCTGCCCTATTGCCTCTCATGCCATGCTGCCTGCCTCCCTGCCCGCCCAGGTTGCAAAGCTCGAACCCTGCCTCAGTGTGCCTGACTGCTGCTCATGCCACGCCACCTGACTGCCTGCCCTGGTAACCAATGTCAGCTGCTGCTAGTGCCAATGACCCCCAGGCCTATATTCTGTCTGTGCAAAGGGTTCTGTACCCTGTCAACCTACTGTCTGCTAGTGCCAATGGCCCCTAGGCCAGGCCTATATGCCATCTGTGCCAAGGGTTCTGTACCCTGGCAACCAATATCTGCTGGTGCCAATGACCCCCAGGCCAGGCCTATATGCCGTCTGTGCCAAGGGTTCTGTACCCTGGAAACCACTGTCTGCTGGTGCTAGTGCCAATGCCACCCATGCTGTCTGTGCCACAGGTTCTGGGGCCCGTCATTCCTCGCACAGAGGCGATGTCGTTCCACCGTATCAAGAAACAGCTGCTCCAGCCCCACGACCTGCTGCCAGGGTTCTGGGGCCAAGTTACAACAGGGAGGGCTGTGGCCAATATCCAGAAGATGCCACTCTAGCCCCAGGACCCAGCGTCGTGGGTCTGGGGCCATCATTCCTCGCAAAGAGAGCCAATTTTCAAAAGGGTCAAGAAACAGCCACTCCAGCCAACCCTGGTTCTGGGGCCAAGTTACAGGCAGGGAGGGCTGTGGCCAATATTCAAAAGCTGCCACTCTAGCCCCAGGACCCACCGTCATGCATCTGGGGCCATCATTTCTTGTGCAGAGAGCCTTTTTCCGAACACCCGAACTGAACCGAACACGACCTAACCGAATGGCCGAACCTGAACGCAGCAAACAGACCAAACGGACGAACCGAATGGGCGAACCGAACTGGACCAAACCGAATGGCCAAACCCGAACTGCGACCTGTTCGCCCATCCCTAGCTACGAGACTGAATGCTTTTCAACAATGTGGGGGGTCTGTTGGTCTAATCCCATCTCTAATGCAGAAGTATTACAGCAAGAGAATGGATGTTTATTTCATTGGTCCCAAATGTAAGCGATGGAGACAAAGTAGCTCAGATGGAATCTTTTATTTAGAGCTGAACACCAAGAGAAATTTTTTCTTGCAAGAAAACTCACAAGTTTGAGAACAAGGACTGAGATCTCACAAGATCTCGATCCTGGAGCGGGTTCTCAGGCAGGAAAAAATCATTGTGCATGCTCAAAAATGACTACAGCCTTGAACAAAATGGTGACAAATAGCATCACCACCACCATTTTAGTTAAAGGCCGCAGCCATTTTACACATGTCCAAAAACTGTTCGGTGGCCATTTTGTGCATGCACAATGTTTTTATATTATTATTATTTTATTTTATTGCCCCAGAACTCGTTCCAGGTGAGAAAAAAGTATTTGCACATGTACAAAATGGCCACCAGACTTTTGCACATGCACAAAAATGGCTTCTGCCCTTAACCAAAATGACGGGGATGCTATTGCCACCATTTTGGCTGAGGGCATCAGTCATTTTTGTGCATGCACAAAATAATCCAGTGGCCGGTGATTTTTATTTATTTAATTAAAAAAAAAAAATCTTGCCAAGAACTTGATGAAAAGGTCCCGGTTCTTGTCTTGTCTTGGACAAGTTGATAACTAGGATTTTGAGATTCTTGCTTTTTGTGAGATCTCGTTTCAGCCCTACTTTTATTGAACCAAGTACCCATCAACAGTGGCTGAACAGCTGATCCATGGGGAGTAGGAATACCAAGCATGACCTTCTGGACATAGCACCAAGGGGGTCTGTGCAGGTCTCAGAGCATCAAAGGACATCAAGGATCTCCGGCATTCTGCAAAGTTCCTAGTGTCCCTTCACCCTTAGTATTGCCCCCATAAGGACATCAACCTGGAGAAGGTGTTCATCTTGTCTAATGAGGAGACCACCAGGCCTGTGCACTTGACGAGGGTGCCTGGTCAAAGTTAAAGCTATGGAACATCCAGCCCTAACTGCATTCCTCCTGGCCACTTTAGGCCACTGGTCGCTTTAGACTTTCAGACCGAAATCAAGTCTTTGGAGCTGAATTCAGAAGACTTGCTCTGTAGCCCTCATGTATCCATAAAGGTTGATCCAGGCTTTCAGCTGCAAGTGTTAATGATGTCATGATGTCAACATCAGCAACCAATGTTCTGTGTTATTTACCCCTTCAGACTTCGTTTGTGTTGCTAATCACATGAATAATTGTCATAACAATAAAGATGCTCTCGGGGGGAGGGGGGATGAGCAGCAAAGGAGCTCCTTGTCACTGAGGCTAATGTGCACATTTCCCTTGCCAGGTTTGGCGGCCATCGATTTGTGACAAGGATGTGAAGGAACTCTACTGGAAAACCTTTCCCTGATGCAAGGAAGAGTAAAGGGTGAACACGACTGCTTTTCCAAGCAAGTCAACTACTTATGAAGCTGTATTGGACACTGTGAGCTCTGGGAACGATTCCAGAATTTAGCTTACCATGCAGTAAAGCGGTGTCTTGATATGCTGAGAATGCAATTAGACAAATCTCTAAGGAAGTTCTGCCATTTGGCTGATGCAGTCTTACTCACTATTAAATCAGACAATGAAATACAGCCACTTGCCCAGCTGCAATAGAGGCCCCGCCTCTATATGTTAGGGTGATATTGTACAGAAGAATCCTAATGCCTGATTCATACATGGGTCCTTGTATGGGGCCAGAGGGGAGGTGGAACAACTAATTGCAGAAGGTTCTGGTGATAGAAGATGAACATTGATCAACATTTTTCTTCTACACCTAACTAACCTTGGAGGGGGGGAGGGGCCTTTCCTCTGCTAGTCTGTCTGCAAACTAGAAATTGAATACAGTTAGGATGTATTTCCTGAGGAAGTTTCTTTATCTAAGTGGAGATGACTTCTTGCAACTAGAGGCATTCAGTGCTGCATGCACAGGATGTGACTTTGAGAGAGATTGTTCATTTGAGAGACTTTTGAGAGACCCTGTATATCTGACAGTGATTGTGTTTCCCAACCTTAGAGTAAAAGCTGATGATCTGAACGGTCCCTGGTGCACTTGCCACATCACTATGCAAATACAGGAATTTTCATTTTCGCTTTTAGATTTGTCACAATGAAAATTTAAATTCACTTCATGTTTTATACCTTTTTATCTTACCTTCAATGTTCTAACATTCTAATTATGGTTGGACCCAAAGTGAGGCGTACGATCAAAGGGAAGGGGACTCGTGGAAAGAGCTTGTGTTTCAAGGGGAGGCATATTTCAAGGATTATTTTCATAACCGCTGGAATGTGAAACAGATATAAACTGCCGAAAGTCTCTGATGTAGGCTCAGCTACCTGATAAAAAGAGATTTTTGAATGGTTTCCTCTTAAATTGCAGTTTGGTGGGGAATCAAGTACATTTTAGAGCTAATGAAAATTAGAAATATTGGGGATTAACAAATCACAGGCACACTGCAAACAGGCATTGCAGGATCATGCATATTTCAGCGGATGCACTTCAATTTAATGGGTCTTCTTGACCAGCCTTAGCAATTAGCCATGTACACAGAGGGTCAGAATAAATTTCTATAAGTCTTAGCCCTGTGATTAACTAAGGGTGCAAACCTGAAGCTGTTTGGCACAGACATATCCCTGGGACTTGCACTGTCACCAAAAGGGCATCAGGATCGTGCTGTGAAATACAAAGGAGTGAAGGCAGAAGAAAAGCATCCTTGATTCAGCTTCTCAAAGAGATCCCCTTGATGACATCAGTGAGACTGGATTGGACTGTAGAACTGAGAATAATAACTTTAGCTTGTTTACTGAAATTATAGATAGACTTTGGGCAGTGAAGAGCATTGTGCATCTCATTAACAAGTGACTAGCCTCCTCATCAAACTCACATGGAAGTGCCTGACTACGTCATCACCCTGATCCTGGGAACAGTCCTGGCCCCTGAGTCCATACAGGTTACACTTGCTGTAATTTTTGTAGGGGAAAAATCCAGTTCCCACAAAAAATGTTCTTCCTGTGAGAAATCTAGAAATTAAAAACCAGTCTTTATGCGGAATCAATATGTTACAGCAAAACAATACCCCTCATTGTCAGGAAAATTAAAAGCTTGTTTTGTTTTGCAACAAAAAGAAACAATGGGTGTTTTACACACACATTTCTCCTGCATGTTTGTTGTTATATCCTGCACATTCTGTGTGTCTAAATCACTCACCCAGATCTTAAACATCTGTCTCTTTGAACTTCTGTGTAGAACTTCTCCAAGAGCTTTTGTGTGTGTAAAAAGTTCTCCTGGTAAACTGCTTTGTTCCAGGCAGCTGTGGTCACTTGGTTTCCATGGCAGCTTGTCACGTCTACAGCTGTGGCTACTTTAGGCTGCCTCAGGGCAGTGTGTGTGTGAAAAATGTGTGTGAAAAATGCATCTGGAACTTACTTGTGGACTTGCAAACCCAGAAGATTGAATAATTTGGAACTTTAAAGTGTGTGTAAAAATGGTTTTAAATGCCCAATGTTTTCTGTCAGAATGTCCACCTGAAATAACATTTTCCCTCTAGTTTGGTTGAAGCCCTGGCAATGTTTTGATGTTTCCGGATTGAAACATTTTATTACATGGAGTCTTTCAACCTTTCTGTTTTTGGTTCAGTGGAAATTACAGAATGGAAGTCATTTTGAAAGGCCAAACTTTCCTAGGAGAGGAAGTGTTCTGATTCAGCAAGGTCTGTAAGTGCCTTATGCATTGTGTGTTTTAGTGTAAAGAGCTTGAGAAAAGAATGAGACATTCTGTGGTTGTCTTAAGTTAAAAACATACCTCCCAACAGTATCTGTTTGGGACAGTCACTACCTCTTTACGTGCTGAATCCCACTGTCCTTCTTTCAGGAGACAAGAGACAAAAACACCAGTATTCAGGTCTCAGGTAACTTTTTCCTGGTTGCCTCTCAGGAAAAGAACTTGAGAGGACAATGAGGAGATGATGAAATGACAAGAAACTATGTAGACTGATAAGCAGGAGAGTGTCTGCCCCTCCATCTATGCATTTGGAATGGTGGGAGGAGCATGACTGCATGTAAGTACATGAGGGGGTGGAACTTTTTTGCTGAGGGGCGGAGCTTATAGGCTGACACAGGGCATTTCCCCTCTTTGGCCACTCAAAATGCTGGGAGGTATGTAGAAGAGATAGGCAATCTTATACTTGCTGCTTGCAACACAGTACAGCCTAGCTACTATTAACTGGGTGCTTTTAAATGAATGTGGAGCCTGACAAGCTACTCCGGGGGTGCAACCCAACGTTCACCCAGGTTTCCAGGGGAGATTGGGCATGGTGTCATTTCATTTACAGAGTTTAGGGAAACTCTACAGTCTATATTTAGGTTACATGAGCTCCTGGAGAGACAAAAAATCGAAATTCTAATGGGACAGTTGGAAGGGGCCGCAAAGAGAGAGATTCGTACTTGGCCAAGCACGGAGAGAAACTCTGTAGAGAAGATTTTTAGGAGGTTGGGCTATATGTTTGATTGGTGCACCTTGTCAGAACTACAGCAGCAATTCGTGATGTGTTCAGAGTACAAGGGCCCACAGAGAGTCTCCGGGATTACGCACCCAAAGCTGCCATGTGAGCAGGAGGAAGCAGACTAAAAAGAAGTCAAAATAAATAAATTAATTAAATAAAATAAAAAGGCGTTGGGGGCTACAGAAGGCATTAGGAGTTATAGAGAGGCTTGAACCCAGTGCAGTCCATGATGCTGGTAGCATGTTAAAAGAAAAGTGAATAGAAGGGGTGAACAATGGTACAGTGCACAGAGAACTGAAGTTATTCATGTGGCAGGATACTGGGACCTCTTTCTTAGATTTTAAAGAGCAAGTGATAAAACTTCTGGGGACTCAAAAACCCAACCATGCTATTCCCATATTTTCACAACAGGTAGTGGACTATGAAAGCTCCCCATTCTGGAAGGAAGGGGTTTGCAATAGAGTTGAAACTTGGTCTTCAGAGAACTTCGGAATCCACTGGGGATTCCAGTAATTTTCAAAGTTCCGAGTACCAAGGTCAGTGTTCAGAAAACTTCAGAAGCCTCCATTGAGTGCTGGCGCCATTGTGCACGTGACTGGAGTGATCCAGACAGCTGACCCCCTAGCTTCTCTGAGCTAGGAAACTAAATTTAGGCCACTTTCAGACCCTCCCCCCTGCGCATATCCTGGCTGCGGGAGGGAATGCGCAACTAGGATATGCACAGGGATCGGCCAGTCTGAAACACACACACACCCCACGTGGTTTTGCTGGTGGACACATAGATTTCCTGCTCTGCATCCCTGGCACGTGCCTACTGGGGGGGAGGTCTGAAAGTGGCCTTAGTGAGTGCCATAATTGGTAGGAGGGGGGTATGGGAGGGGAGAGTTGAATGATGGACAAGCCAGATAGCAAGTTTTGATTGGCTGGCAGGGGCAAAATAAAACTGGCTCTACAGCCATTTTCTGATCTCTACTGAATTTGGCTGTGTGTGCTACCCTGTAAGTGATTGGCTTGAGGGGTGGTGGTGAGCCTGTCCTGTCCTGTCCTGTCCATAGGGCAATGCTTGGGGAAGAGGGTTAGTTGTTTCCACCATGCCATCATTTAAAAAAATAAAAAAATAAGTGAGTGGCACACTGCTGCTGCCTGCTGCTTGGCACCATGGAGACCAAAGGGATCTCTGACTTGCTCCACTTCCCCTGGTCTGGGCTGTCCATATACTAGGGGCAATGCTGGGGGTTGCCACCAGTGCCAAATATACTTAAAGTTTGGGTGCTGCTGTTGCTTGTACTGCCTGTTGGCAAATTGGCAGCACCCTCAAGGCCAAAGAGGGATCACTTTTGCTGCGGCTTTTGTGGGCACTGTGACTCTACTTTGTCTGTGGGTTCAGCTTTGCCAAGATGTGACTGACCACTGGGGCACAGGGGAGATTCTGGATCTTTCTTTCTGGATAAAATAATATTGTGTGTGCAGAGGGGGCTTGCCTTGCATAGGTGGGCACTGGGCATGCACAATGGAGGTTTGTTGGGGGGGGGGAGGTGTTGAATGTCTGGTTTCTTTCTTGTGGGTGGTGGTATTATGTCTGCTGGACTGGCTCCCCCGTTCCCCCCCCCC
>QEPC01001417.1:562064-576036 GCA_003113815.1 Sphenodon punctatus
ACCTAAATCTATCTAATATAATCTAAATAAATGATAATATGGAGGTAAATGGGTTGGATGGGTGAAATAGGAGGAGGATGGCAATGGATTAGGAATAGGAAGGAACAAAAACTGCTGGGAGAGAGGGAGCCTTCTGAAATGCCTGCTGTTCAGGAACAGTGACTAGCTAGAAGGTGTTGGGAAGGAGGGAGGCAATCAGTTTTGTTTCTTGCTGCGCCCGCCTCACCGCAAGCCCCATTGGCTCCGTGCAGCCTAGCCTGTGGCCAATCTCAGACTGCGAAGCCACTGGTCTGAGGCGAAAAGAGATGGTGATTGGGCAGTCTGGCTGCTACCTCCAAGCCTCTCCACCCCTGGTGCCTGGAAGTCTGCTCCTCAGCTGACTCCCCCTCCCTGTCATGTTTTGCCTTCCAGTGACACGTTTTTGTCACCCGAACACGATCCAAACTGACCGAACTGTTCTGTCATTACAACGTTCAGATCTAGTTCAGTTCGGCCAGTTCGTGTTTGGATTTGGGTTCGGGTTTGGTTGTCTGAACCGAACTGAGTTTGTCTGAGTTTGGGCTGAACTCTGTACTTCCGAACTGCATTCACCCATCCCTAGCTGCTGTGTGAGCAGCTGTGAATCCCGCTTGCAACATCCTTGCTGCCTGTCACTTGCTGTCATGGGAACCTGGCACAGATGGGTAAAGGGGATGTAAACTCTACCTCCAAATCTCTATGGTCTTGGGGTTTAATATTGTTTTAGGCGTTCACACGGAGATTATTCCGACACTGTTTCAATCAGATATAGATAAGACCTTTAAATCCAGGTTGAACTAGAATGGCATTTAACCAGGATTCAATCTGGAAGTAGAACTATTTATACCAGTATGACTGTTCAGACAATCACCTTCAATCCAGATTTATAGGGACTAAAATTGGTATTATGCTTGTCTGAAAACAGCCTCAGTGGTAATTCCCTGGTCCTGTGACTATAGTATGTGAGCACCTCACAATCCTTAATCTTTTATGTATTCATCCTCACAAGGCTCCTGTAAGCTAAGATTCTCATTGTACAGATGGGAAGTCCGGGTGCAGAGATTCATTCATTCAATTTTTATCCCGCTCCTCCCTCGAAGGAATTTGTCCATGCTCTCAGATAGAGAGTCGGTGGCAGTAGGGAGTGGAATCCAGAGCTATCAAATCCAAAGCTCATGCCATATCCACTGGACCTGACCTCCTGTGGCTGTAGTAGCTGGCTCCCTGTCCTGAGATAAGTTCTTGACAGTTGCTACAAAAGGGCTAGTGCACTAACATTTGGCTGATGCCCTCTTATTGGTATTGAAGGATCCTTATCTAGCCACATGTTGGACTCACTGCCAAAGATCGGTTTCTTTGCGAACCAGCTCACATATTAAGCCGATTTCCCCGTGGGCCCATGATCTGAAGCAAAAGATTCAAACCCTATTACTGTGACTTGACCTCATTGTGCCAAGTTGTCGATATGCTTGTGGCCACTTTAATTCTGTTAGGGTGCAGGCAGGCAGAGAGATGTATCAGTGACATGGTGCGATGTCAGATGGAATTAGAGCCTTTTGTTCTCCTTCTTGCTTATGAGGCTCAAAGCAGGAATAATTAGATAAACAGAGTTGACGTGGGGATCACTGCACAGACTGAAAGGAAGCTGCGTTCCAGCGCTCCTGATTCTATTCAGTGCCTCAGAGCCATGCCATCTTCAGATCAAATAGTCCTGCATGGGCCTATGAAAATGAGAAATGGAATCTATGACTCTTTGGATTTAGAGAAGAACCCTACGAAGAAAGGGTTCCCACACGCTTGAGTCAGTGACAGTTGTTGGACTGTGCAACAGTCACAAGTAAAAGCCCATTGGAAGCCCTGCAAGCTTAATATGGAGCTTTTCCAGTAGGAGAAGGGTCAGGGGATGAAACAGTTCCCCCCCTTGCCTCCTCTCTTCTCCTCTTTCTGTCCTCTATCTTATCCCATGCAGTCTGTATAGTATGGAAGCATGTCTTCTGAGCTCTTAGTAAAGTTCTGTTTTGAAGAAACGTCTGCTGTGTATGTTATTGAACAGAAAGCTAACTCTGCAATAGGTTATGGGTCCAGGACATCTTCAAGGCAATTTTGAAGACTAGAAGCAGCCCAGAAGGAGTGCAGACTGTGAAAGAAAACTCCCAGACAGAGAGGCCTACTGGATGTGAGTAAGAAGGCTTAAATCCCAGAAGGGGAAAGGGAGGGAAGCAAGAATGGCAAGCAGCTCAGAGCTAAGAATTTCAGAAGGAAAGCTGAACAATGTAAATTACCAATTGTGGAAGTTTAAAGTGGAAATACTGCTGTCTAAAGAAGATCTATGGGAGGTGATTACCACAACCAGACCAGCAGCAAATCATGAGGAATGGGATAAAAAGGACAGGTTAGCAAAGGCTCCAATAAGTTTATTGGTAGAAGATGACCAGCTAATCCATATAAGAAGTGAGACCACAGGAAGAGGCATGTGGATTGCATTGCAAAACTTGCATGAGAGAATTAGCCTGAATAGCAAACTGTTTCTACTGAGGAAACTATACAAAATGAGGCTTGGCAAAGAAAGTGAAATGCAGGAGCATATAAATGCCATGTTGGAAGTAGTGGCACAACTGAACGGCATTGGAGAAGATATAAAGGACAGCCATGTGGTAGCCCTACTCCTCTGCAGCCTGCCTGAATCTTACAGTGCCCTCATCAATGCCCTGGAGACAAGGCCAGAGGCTGAACTGAAGCTGGAATTTGTTAAAGGTAGACTTGCAGATGAATTCCAGCACAGAAAGGAGAAACTGCAGAATGATCTAAAGCAGGGTAATGAGACTGCACTGAAAACCTCAGACAAAGCTCCTAAGAGGAAAACTAGAGTATGCTTCAGATGCAAAAAGGAGGGAAATTTAAAGAAAGACTGCTACATATGGAAATCAGAACAGCAGAAACTGTCTCCACGAACACCTAAGCAGAGGGCTAAAGTCACAAGCAGCAACACAGTCGCTCAACAATGGAGTGGGTGCTTCAGAGCAACGCAAGACAGCTCATCCCAAAATTGGTGTGTAGACTCCGGGGCAATGAGCCACATGACTAGCGATAAAGGATTCTTCACAGGGATGGATATGAGCAGTAAATAAAGGATTTACCTTGCAGATGGGAGACGCATCATCGCGGAAGGAATTGGGCAAGGATTCCTGTACTGCAACCAGTCACGGGGAGACACACTGACCATACCCATGAAAGATGTGCTCTATGTGCCCAACTTAGAAGGGGGACTCCTGTCTGTGAGGCACCTGGCAGAAAGGGGGCTCACCATCTGTTTCCAGGGAGACGAATGCCCAATTCAAAGTGGGACAAAAGTACTGGCCAGAGCCACTGCAGATGATCACCTGTACCGTCTGAGCACAGTGAAAGAACAGGCGAAGCTCACTGTACACGAGCCACACGATGACTCCATCCACCTGTGGCATAGACCCATGGGACATACACACCCAGACAGCATCAAGGAAATGCACAGACATCTGTTGACCAAAGACCTTAAGGTATCAACGTGTCCCGTGATCATGAAATGCGACTGTTGCATCAAAGCCAAAGCCACAAGGACTACGCTTCCTAAGAAGAGTCAGAATAGAGTCACGAAACCGCTTGATCTTGTACACAGTGACGTCTGTGGCCCAATCAAGGTTCCCACACCAGGAGGCAACCGGTATATGGTAACTTTCATTGATGACTATTCAAGGTAGATGATCACGTATGTCATGAAGAGTAAAGATGAAGTATTCGACAAACTTCAGGACTATGTGACCATGACGAGCAACGAGTTCCATCATAGACCAAAGACACTGCGGACTGACAATGGGGGCAAGTTCACAGGAAAGGAAGTAGAGGACTTCCTGAGACTCCATGGAATTGAGCACCAAAAGACAGTGTCATATACACCCGAGCAGAACGGAATAGCTGAAAGGAAAAACAGAATGCTAACCGGGACAAAGCAGCAGTTGCTGCTACCTACAAAATCGGATGTATTCTAGAACAGTGAGGAAAACTCCATACGAACTGTGGCATGATCAAAAACCTAGTGTGGGCCACATCAGAGTATTTGGAAGTAAGACTTACATATATATCCCAGAGGAGAAACGTACCAAGCTGCAAAACAGAGCAGTGGAAGGCATCCTTGTAGGATACAGTGAGCATTCCAAAGGTTACAGGATCCTGGATCAACGCACAGACACAATAACCATTAGTAACAGCGTGACCTTTGTTGAAAACTCAAGTGACAGTGTGATGACTCTCCAAGGTCCAGGTGAAGGAGAACAATCAACCACAGATGAAACCACTGAAAGGGAACAATCCTCTGAACAAATAGTCGAAATCGGCACAAAGGTAACAGACGTGCAGGAACAGACACAGATGGCTGCTGATGCTGAGCCAAGGCAGTCGACGAGGTCTAACAAAGGCATCCCCCCAACTCGTCTCTCCTACAAAGTCAGCACCAGTAAATTGTCAGAGCCAGCATCCTGGGAGGACATCTCACAGATGCCAGAAGGGGAAGCAGAAAAATGGGTAAAAGCAGCTGAAGAAAAAGTAAAGTCCATGCAGGACAACGCAACATGAACACTTACTCCACTGCCAGCAGGGAGAAAGACTATAGGTTGTAAATGGACATTTAAAATAAAGTAAATGCGCAGGGAAATATTGAATGGTACAAGGCAGATCCCTGGTTATACACAAAGAGACTAAGGGGCAGGTGGATCTTTGTATTAATTTATGCCGATGACCTTATCATATGCTTTGAGCAAGAAGGGTATGAGTGCGAAACAATGAGAGCTCTAAATCTGGACTTTGAAACTAAGGACCTGGGTAACATAACGCACTGCCTTGGGATACAAATTGAAAGAGATGACGGAAGCTATCTTCTCAACCAAAGACAGGCAATGGAAGAGATTATAGAAAGTTTCAGCATGGGGGGTGCGAAGGCAGCAAATACCCCTATGGAAACCAGCTACCCAAAGGAGATCAAAGAACCGAGCTTATTGCTGCCAGACAATAAGCAATACAGAAAGGCGATAGGAAAGCTCTTGTACATTGCCACAATCACAAGGCCTGACATTGCGGTGGCAATAGGTATACTGTGTAGACAAGTCTCAGCCCCAACCCAAAGGGATTGGAATGCAGTGAAGAAGGTCTTACAGTACCTGAAAGGGCCTGTGCACCTCAAGCTACAGCTCCCAGCAACTTCTGTGTCAGACCTGATAGGGTACGTGGATGCAGATTGGACTGGAGACCATTCGGACCAAAAATCTATCAGTGGGTACTTATTTTTGCTTGGTGGAGGACCCATCAGCTGGTGCATAGGAAGCAAACCTCTGTGACACTTTCCTTGATGGAGGCAGAGTATGTGGCAGCGGCACACACTAGCCAAGAAGTTATCTGGTTGTGACAGTTTCTGAATGATCTGGGGCAAAAATTGGACAGACCCACGCCGAACCTGGAAGACAACCAAGGATGTATAACGCTGGTGCAAACAGAAAGAATCAACCCCAGAACCAAGCACATTGATATAAAATACCATTTCCTGAAAGACTCACAGGAACAATGACTCATTGATCTGCAATACTGTCCTACAGAGGATATGACAGTGGAAGTGTTCGCGAAGCCACTAGCAGGGGAACGCCATCGCAAGCTATTAAGAAGAATAAACCTAGTGGGTTTGACTAGTGACTGTTGAGAAGGGGTGTTGGATTGTGCAACAGTCACAAGTAAAAGCCCATTGCAAGCCCTGCAAGCTTAATATGGGGCTTGTCCAGTAGGGGGAGGGTCAGGGGATAAAACAGTTTTTCCCCCTCCTTGTCTCCTCTCTTCTCCTCTCTCTGTCCTCCATCTTGTCACATGCAGTCTGTACAGTATGGAAGCATGTCTTCTGAGTTCTTAGTAAAGTTCTGTTTTGAAGAAAATTCTGCTGTGTGTTATTGAACAGAAAGCTAAGGTTCCCACACTCTTGAGTCAGTGACAGAAGACTTTCAAGTTGCATTTTGGCATTGCCGTGATCTATAGGCTAGGTCAGAGCTGAGATAAGACAGGCAGCACCATTGTAGAGAAAGCTACATGCTGTCTTGGCAGCTGACTGCAGGACTGCGTCGTGTACAAGACACCCAGCTAAACTTCCTGCTTGAAGAGTCAGGAAAGCTGCACTAGTAGTTGGAGTACTGGATTGGGCCTTGGGAGACCTAGGATCAATGCCCTGCTCCATCCCAGGCTTCCCATGTGGCCATGAGCAAGTCCCACAGAGGGTAATTTTAAACGAGCAATGGGTGGGGTGGGGGGTTCCATGGTCGCTGAGTGGCACAGCTGCGGAGCAGCCACTCAGGTGGAGTGTGTGGGGAGGGATTCAAACAGGTTGCTTCCAGTATGGCTACTGCAGCAGCCAACTCGCACTCTTTTTGCCACGCACCATGGGGGATGGGAAATACACCAGGCTGGCCTTTGAAATTGACATGTCCCTCACCCCTAGTGCCTATGAACAGGGGACCTGTCTGCTGGTGTGGGTGGCAGCCCCAGTTCATACGGGCTGGGGATGTGTGGACACCCATTGCCACACACTTTTTTGGCTTGCCCCGCACAGGGCACCCTGGATTTTTCTGAAGTGCCCCATGAGTGGCCATAAGTGGGTGCTGTGTAGTGCACAGGAGCACGCATCCCCCTGTTCCAGCTTCAGATGGGCATTCAGATGAGTAGTTACTGGGTTCCCATGCATGGTAGCATCTTGTTTGAGAACACGCTGAGACATTTGCCCCATTCTGAAAATCTGCCCCCAAGGGATGCACTAGGGACTTAGTCCTATAGAAAATCTGGTGTTCATTTTGGTGCTTGAATGGGAGGGGAGAGGGGTTTGGAACATCTCCACCTCAGTCTCTCTGGGCTTCGGTTCCACATCTGTACATTGGGGATAATAGTCGTGCTGTCCCTCAGAGGTAGGGGTATGAAGGGAAAGACTGGGGGGCACTTGGATACCATGGTGACAGGTGACAAGAACTATATAAGTATCGTAGGTAGTTAATACTAACCCTGTGACAACTGGAATTATGCCATCATGTTGTCTAATTTAATTGCATTGCTTTGGGGAAACACACACTCCCTACTCCTATAGAATTATCTAAATACATAAGAAAATAAAAGCCCAGTCAGCCCGAGTCAAGGAGGACAGCTCTAATTTCAGGTAAACACAGAAAGGTGTGAAGTCCACTTTCTTGACTGAGATTTCTGGCCAGGAAGTAGCATACCGTAGCTTTATGTGACTCTGGGACCTAGAGCTCATCTGAGAATATACTGTGTCAGAGACAATCTGTGGTCTCTCTCAGGAAGCTTCCTATTGGAAACTAATTCTTTCGGCATTGGAAACTCTCCCCAGGAGGAAGGGAATGCACAATGTATGTTTAAAAATTAAAAAAAAAAAAATACAAAGCAAGTTATTAAAATATTGTGAGCCTCCCCTGACATTTAGAATGTTTGGTGAAGGACGGTATTGAGAAGTCAGGAATGAGTCCACCCTTTCCTCTCCTCCTTTCCCTTAGGAGAGGTCTGGCATTAGGAAACAGGAATGACTGAAGTGACCTCAGTCTGGTATTTGGGCATCAGCCAATGCACCATGGTTAATTTCTGCTCCTGATTGAAATAGCCAAAGAGCAGGGATGGCCAAAGTTCCCAATGCCAAGAGCCATGTACCAAAATCTTCATATGGCCAAGAGCGACAAAGCACACACACTCACATGCACACACAAACCTCTCCTGCTTCTTGATTGGCTGGCAAAGCCAGTGCTCAGCAGTCCAAGTTGCTGAGATTCTGAGGAGCAGCTGCAATTCAGCTGCTGAAACTAAGATGCAGTGAGGTAAGACACAAGATCATAAAGGCAGCATGGGGCCCAGGAGTAGGGCTGGTTTGAACCAGCCATTCTGTTTTTGCATAACGGCTGCTGAAATTTCAATCAGAATTCCTATTGACCCATTTTGCACATGCGCAAATGGCGATGGCAATGCGTGTGAGCAAAATGGCCGCTGTTGTACAATAAAATGGTGATGCCCATATGTTGCACATGCTTAAAATGGCAAAAGGTTCTTTTATCATTCTGATCTGAAGTTGAAATGGAATGTCATCTGTTCTGATTGAAAAATCTCAGTTCTGACGGAATCAGAACCAGGGCAAAAATTCCATTTCAGCCCTGCCCAGGAGCAGCCCCAACCAAGAGCTGCACTTAAACTATCCAAGAGCTGTGATTGGCTCCCGAGCCACAGTTTGGCCACCTCTACCATCGAGGATGCAGTCTGTTGAGGTGCATGGGCATCTATATTCAGATTGCAGGGCTGGAGAAGCCACAGGATTGAGGTGTGTTTGTAGAAGTGTATGTAAAGCCTTCCTGGTGCCCACCTGCCAGCGTTCTCCATAGTCATGCGTGTCCTTTGCACTCATCCTTAAGATGTAATGAGGGGGGAATGCAACTGAAATCTGTGTCAAACTCCATTAACACAGCTCTCTCAGAAGCCAGGAATTGCTGCTTGTGTTAACGAGGCAGGTATGTCACTGATCTCCTTCCTCAGCCTCCATCAGTTGTGGGCTAGGGATGAAACTGCAGCAGGAAAATATCCATTAGGCACACAGCACACTGGGCCTGGTTGTGCTTGTCCTCCAAGCCCATGCGTGTTGCAAGTGTTTGCAAGTTAGGCCATTTTTACACAAGACGCTCCCCTGCATATCCACCCAGTGGACACACAGGGGAGTGCCCGTGTAAAAGTGGATTCAACGACCTACAACCCACCCATCTCCACCCACCTCTACGCATGGAGCAACTGGCGAAAAGCCGGTTTGCTCTGTGCGTGGAGATGGGTGGAGCTGGATGTGCATCCAAATGACACCTCCCCCCCACGCACGGCCCCCGCAGCAGCGCACACACAGACTTCCCCCCCACTGCAGTCTGTGTAAAAACTGCCTTAGTGCAAAGCTCCAGAGACAGGGAGCAGGGCTTTGTCATTCCCATATCACATCACAGCTGACTTTTTACAGCCTTGTGTTGGAGCCAGAAGTCAGGCTACGTCTGCTTGAACAACTGTCCTGAGGCCTCCTCCCCACACCGAGTATGACATAACTTGGTGTTTCCCCAGAGCCAAAGGGCACTAATGGGTCTGGATGGTCAGATTGGATGTGCTAGTGCTGTGCTGTGGGGGCATTAAGCTAAAGCCTTTAAAGTGTCAAGGGAGATTGCGACGGCAAGCACATTCAGCAAGTGAAAGAAACCTCCCTGAGAAGCTGTGAGATGAGCCTCACAAAAGGCAGTGTGAAGGAGCTGCAGTTAGAGTTAACGGCAGCTGCACAATCCCATTAGGGAGCAGTGGAAAGATAGGAGAAACCGGTTCTGTGGCATCTGCATACTTTCCCTTTAAACCATGGGTAGGAAACCTTTTCCTTCGCAGGGGCCACTTTAAAAATTAATACAAGCTCCAAGGGCCACACAGAAGTTGAGGGTGGAGGTGCTTAAGGGTACACTCAGGAAGAGGAGGGTCCTTCTCATGGATCTGTGCCATAAATTCTGTCTTTTCTTCTCCTCCTCCCTTATCCTGTAACCAGGTCTTTCAATGCTGGGGGTAGGATCTGGATCCAGGGGCCAGATCAAGCAGCTGGAAAGGGGCCAAATGAAAACTAGTTACGGACTGTATTTGGCCATTGGGAGTTGGGACTGAGGTTCCCCATCCTGCTTTAAATGGAGACACAGGAAGGACATTCTAAATAGCATGAAAATTGTTTAATGCTGAGGTCAGTTTGGGGCCAGAGGCAGCAGAATCCAAACCGCCAGATTAGCTCCTATCTTCCCACCAAGTACCCACTGGGGAAGTCAAGTCAGCCCTCTCAGCTACCTCCACCCCTGGTTCTTGGCTTTAACAATCCTGGGAATTCATGGAGGTGAAGGAAGCTTAGAAGAAGAGCCTGGCAATGGAAGAGAAAATGGGCAAGAGTGCCTGGGCGATGCGTCCGTCTGCCCGTTCTTGCAGGGTCTAGCTTGGCAGAAGGGTGGATTTCCTTTTGTCTGAGTAGGAGGGACTGAGTTCTATGGAGGGGAAGCAAAAAGAGAAGAGGCCCAGTGTCCCATAAGGCTGTCAGACCCCAACCTAAAAGTCAAGTTGGCATCTTTGAGAGCTAGAGAGTTTTTTGGATCATTTCTACTTAGGACTTAGCTCAAGTGAGACCCGTCCCTCCAATGCTCCTGGTCCATAAATAGCTCAGACCAAGACCACACATTCCCTTTTCTTCCTTTCCCCTCTTCTCATGACATGTCCTGGGATGGTCTCCGGGTGAGTGCGAGGAGCATCCCCCAAGCATCATGTGCGCTGTCCTCTTCCCTTGCAGGCATATTTCCTTCAAGAGGCACTTGCCCCGGCAGATGCATGTCTCCAGCATGGACTATGGCACAGAAATGCCGCCTGTGGCTGAACAGCCAACCAGCATTGGGCGGATAAAGCCAGAGCTCTATAAACAGAAATCCGTGGACTCTGAGGACCCCAAGAAGGAGGCAGAAAAAACCTGTGGGAAAATTAACTTCGCTCTGAAATATGACTATGAGAATGAGACACTGATCGTGCGGATCCTCAAGGCTTTTGACCTACCAGCCAAGGACTTCTGTGGTAGCTCTGACCCCTATGTTAAGATCTACCTCCTGCCCGACAGGAAGCGCAAGTTCCAGACACGCGTGCACAGGAAAACATTAAACCCCACCTTTGATGAGTCCTTCCACTTCCCCGTGCCCTATGAGGAGCTACCTAATAGGAAGCTCCACCTCAGCGTATTCGACTTTGATCGGTTCTCCCGGCACGACATGATTGGGGAGGTGATCTTAGAGAACCTCTTTGAGGACTCGGACCTCTCCCGTGAGACCTCCATCTGGAAGGATATTCAGTATGCCACAACCGTGAGTACCTGATATCGCTGCTGCAGCCCCTGAACGGGAGGTATCAGAAGGGATGTGCAATTCATTTCGTTTTTAAGAGATACCAAAACAAATGGAGCCCCATTCATTTGAGTAACTAATGTTCCGAAAATGAATGAATAAGCAAATGACATATGTTTGCTTTCATTTGTTTTTGTTTTTGTTTTTTAGATTAATTTAATTAAAAATCCCTGTACATGTGCAAATGGCTGCATGCGTGCACAGCCCTTTTCCAAAATGGCACCAATGCTGCTGGTGCCATTTTGGAAAGGCATGTGCAGGATGGTCTGACAACCATTTTGCGCATGCGCAGTGATTTTTAAAATTTTAGTTTTATTCAAATAACGCCTCCCCCTCCCCCCCAAAATGAAAGTGAAACCCCTAAAAATTGAGGGGGTTTGAACCCATAAAACAAAAAAGGTAAGTGCTGCACACCCCTAGGTATAAGGCATCCATACACAATGCAGTTCAAATACACTTGGGGGAGACTAGATGATCAGGTACTGATGGAGGGTTTGCCTTGTGCTTGCATCTCCTTTCAGTGTGTCTCTATATTGTTAGCGTTCTCATCCAGATCCTGCATTTCAGCAGGAATCTGGGGAGGAGTCCACAGGCCATGCCTGGTTCTGCTACTTCTCACCTAGTAATGTTTCCCTGGCAACTTGTCAGCCCCATGATTACAGGTGGGGCCCAGGTGCTCCCTGAGGCTTGTGTGAGCTATGATGCTGCTGGGCATCCTTCGCCTGTGGTTTATGCGTCATTACCATTCACCCACTCTTTGACAAAGCAGCAACTGCAGCCACTACTTGCTCTAGCTGCACTAATTACCTGATCTTCTGTATGAGCTCTGTGGATGAAGCAAATAGGCTTATATTATTCAGAACTAGGGGTGGGACTCTGGGCAAAATTTCGGTTCTGGTTACTTTCGGTTCTCATGTATTTTGGTTCTCATATTGGTATCGGTTGTATTGGATCTTTTGCACTGATTTTTGTATCGGATTTTAACATTGCGGTTTCCCCATTGAAGTCAATGGGGACAAACCACAATGTTAAAAATCTTATACAAAAACCAATGCAAAAGGTCCGATACAACCGATACCAAAAAAGAACCAAAATTTTGGATTAATCCAAAATGGCCTTTATTGGGTACTTACAGTTCTTTCCGAAACTGTAAGTCCCATCCCAATTAAGAACTGACAGCAAACAGCTGACAACCTTACCTTAACCCACAGCACTGCACCCTATTAATAGGGGGGTGATCCTTCCAGGAATGGGAAATCTCTTTTGCTGACTTGGTGGTCAAGGTGACTTGTTCCCATCCTTGATATAAGGAAGGCGAGAAGATTTCTCTAGCGAGATGGGATCTAGAGTGTGACCCTGAACACAGTATAAAGGGAGGAACCCTCTGATCAGTGAGGACTGAGGAAGGGAGGAGGTTTGACCAATTATTTTTTTTTAAGCATTTCTGTAAATGAAACCAGGAAGGGGTAAGCTCTACTGGAAGGGAAAGCTGTCTATCCACATTTGTTTTCAGAAGAGAAGTAGCAATAATAAATTCCACCCTCCACCCCCAAATAGCTTGGTTTGATTCCTGCTAACTCCTGGGAGAATCTCTTTGAGGGTGGTTAGTGAAAGCTCAGAGCTAGAGAGCTCATTTGGTTTTGTAGCTTTTGAAGCAAGTTGCTCTTTTGCTCTCTCAAGTCACATCCTTATTTCTGATGTCGCAGATTCAAGGGTTTCAGCTTCCCTTGGGGCCCAGTAGTGAAACCTTTGCTGAGTCTTTCCTGGTGATTACCATAACACCCTAACTTGGAGAACAGACCATGTACACATATGTTTATTCCCTCTCTGGATTCTCCGCTGTTGCATGTAAATATCAGGTCAGTAGGGGATGGTGCTAAGAAAGGACACTGGTTTGGCACTGCCCCATCTGCTAGCAGTGCTTCCCTAACCAGTCTGGCCGCATGCCCATGCTTGCTATCGTTGCTTATCCTCTGCTGCACAGAGCCATAATCTTCCATCATGCTCCTGTCATGCTGGGACACACTGTATGACCCTCAAGCACAACATCATCCACCGACCTCCGATACTCAGGGAGAAGCTGCCTTATCATGCTGGGTCAGATTTAGTACTAGCTTCTGCTTTGCCCCTTGCACCTGACTGCGGGGTCTCACAGGGTTCCATCTTGACCCCCTTCTGACTGCGGCAGCGCCTCCTCCTCCCCGGTCCCATTGTTACTCCGTCCAGGCAGGAGCCGGGCTCGTTGTGGAGAATTGCTGCTGGCCGGACCCTGAGCAAGACTTACCAGGGCTTTTCCACCTTCCGGACCTCCGAGGGGGCTCATTGTGCCTCTATTGCTGTCGCTGCCACTGCTGGGATGCTCTGCCACTGCCACTGCTGTTAGTCCCCGCTGAAGATCTGTGGGGCAGCAACAACATGGATAGTTAGTGCGGGGGTGGGGGCAGGGGAAGCACAGGAGCCGTGCACCTGGGCCGACTTGTCCCCCGACCCGGAAGTGGCTGGAAGGATGGGGCATAAAGAGGATCTGCCAGCAGCTCCTCGGGGAACACACTTACCGGAGCTTTTCAACCTGCCGGACCTCCGAGGGGGCTCGTTGTGCCGCTGTTGCTGTCGCTGCCACTGCTGGGATGCTCTGCTGCCGCCACTGCTGTCAGTCCCCACTGAAGATCTGCGGGGCAACAACAACATGGACAGTTAGTGCGGGGGGGCGGGGGAAGCAAAGGAGTCGCACACCTGGGCCGGCTTGTCCCCTGACCCCGACCCGGAAGTGGCTGCAGAGGGGGCATAAAGAGGGGCTGTCAGCATCTCCGCTGCAAGCCGCAGGACCGTGGCCGCGGCCCTTTGGGACCCTTCGGGGATTATGGGGATCTGGGGGGGGACAGTATTCCCGGTGAGTTTTGTCTGTTTTGGGGGGAGTGGGGTATAGGATAATAGGATATGTATTAGGGGGTAGTTATAAGGATGGGGGGGGG
>QEPC01001417.1:576079-597473 GCA_003113815.1 Sphenodon punctatus
CCTCTGGTGGCAGCAGGGGAAGGGATGGGGGAGGGATTATTATTGTGGTGGGATTGGGTTATTTTGTATTTAATAGATATATAAGTTATTGTTATATATTGAGTAACAAATATTATTGTATATTATTGTAAATTGCAGTAAGAATGGGCCCCTTCTCCTGGTGAGAACAGGAGTCTGGGCTGAAATTGGTTTGGTTCTTCCCTGGTGGCAGCAGGGATAGAGCAATAGGCTGGTGATGAAAGATTATGACTGTGATATACTGTGATAAATTGAGCGGTTATTGTGTTATGTTTTTTGTATTGAACTGTAGGTATTATTTTGTATGTTCTACCTTTGTTGTTAGCCGCCTCGAGTCGCCGTAGGCGAGAGAGAGTGGGATACAAATAAAAGGTGAATTGAATTGAATTGAATTCTTGTTCAATGTGTATATGAGGCCACTGGGTGAGATCATTCGAAGGTTTGGGGTGAGGTGTCATCAATATGCTGATGGGCATCTTTAGACATAACAAAGATAGGATGTTGAAACCCCTAAGCATGTGTTTGGCCATTGTGTGTAAGCACCATAGCAATCCCCCAACACCAATTTGGCCACCCGTTGAACACACGATGTGAACACCATTGCATCACGAGGATAATTTGCGTGTTATAATTTCAGCTGAACATATGACCAATGTTGTGTCTAATGATATTGTGTGGCGTGTTAGCAGGTACAACACAGGGAACAATGTGGCAGCGCTTGCATGCTGAGATTGGTGGTGAGCAAGACTGATTTGCTGCAAGATGGGCTGTGTGTCTAAGCAGCACCACATGGTGAACACAGGGCCAAACCGGTGTTCATATCAAGGTGAAAACACACATTCAGGCACCCATTGACATTATGTCGAAAGACACCTGATGACTCCCAGCTTTACCTCTCTTTTTCATCTGACCCAGATTCTGCAATCTCGGTGCTTACCCACTGCCTGGCAGCGGCGGGGGACTAGATGACAGCGAGCCAACTGAGACTGAATCCTGGCTATTTATTTACATTTTTGCCATGCTGTTCTCCAAAGACTCAGGCAACTTACAATATCAAAAATATCAAACACAATAAAATACATTAAAATCCCTTAAAACTCTTCATCCCAACCAGCCACTCACAACCCGAACCCTCCTCCTCAAACCCTCTACCCAATCCCACTCAACTCTCTTCCGGCTTGCCAAACTCCTGACCAAACAAAAGGTCTTACATCTCCTCTGGAAGATGAACAGACTCAGGCTTAGGCAGACCTCCGGGGTGGGGGGTGGGGGGGAGTCCCATAATTGTGGGGCAGCAACCAAGAATGCCTCCCTGCACACACTCATTGTAGCAACTTCATGGGAAGTTGGCACTCGCAAGAGGGCACCCCTGGCCAACCTCAGAGGCCATGTCAGGACTTAGGGGAAGAGGTGGTCTTTCAGATAACTGGGGCCCAAGCCATTTAGGCTTTTATAGGTTAAAACCAGCACCTTGAATTGTGCCTAGAAAACTATTGTCAGCCAGTGCAGACTCCGGAGCACCAGTGTAATGTGCTCCCAGCAACCTGTCGCAGACAAAAGGAGGTCTGCTGCATTCTGCACCAACTGCAGCTTCCAAACAGTCTTCAAGGGCAGCTGCACATAGAGCGCATTGCAGTAGTCTAGCCTTGAGGTTATGAAGGCATGGATGATGGTGGCCAGATCTGAATCTGATAAAAAAAGGTTGCAGCCTTATCACCAGATGAAGTTGGTAATAAGCGTTCCTGGACACTGCTGCAACCTGACAATCCAGATGCAGCAGTGGATCAAAAAGCACCCCAAGACTCTGAATGTGAGTGACCAAGGGAGGCTGGACCCCATCAATGACAGGGGTTTCCACATCTCCCAAGTCACAAGATTGCCCAGTCATCTTCACTGTAGTCTTGTCTGGATTCAGCTTTAATCAATTCACCTGCATTCTGTCCCCAATGGCAGCCAGGCACCAGGTAAGCACTGAGACTTCAGGACCTGGGTCAGATGAAAAGGAGAGATAGAGCCATCCACATATTGATGGCACTTCAATCCTAATCTCCAAACAATCTTGCCCATGGGTCTCAGATACACATTGAACAGGAATGGGGACAAGATGGAACCCTGCGGGACCCCACAAGGGAGTTCCTGAGGGGACAACAAGCCTCCGCCCATTACCACCTTCTGGGTTTTCCCAGTTTTCAGTGAGTGGAACCACCCAAGAGTGATTCCACACACCCCAGCTAGGTCCCACAGCCATGTCAACAACACCCAATGGCCAGCGGTATCAAAGGCCGCTGAAAGATCTAACAAAATCAGCAGGGTACAATTTCTCCTGTCAATTTCTAAGTGCAGATCATCAACCAAGGCCACAAGCGCAGTCTCAGTGCCATGCCCAAGAAGAAAACCTGACTGACATTGGTCCAGAAAACTGATAGCATCGAGATGCGCTTGCAGCTGCAAGGCGACCACCCATTCAATAACCTTCCCTAAAAATGGGAGGCTAGAGACAGGGCGATAGCTGGCAGGGGAGTCAACATCAAGAGATCATTTCTTGAGCAGGGGATGGATGACCTGAGTCTCAAGGCCATTAGGCACCCTGTCCTCGCTAAGGGAGGCATTGACAGCCCCAGCCAGCAAAACCCCCAGTGTCTCCTGGCTGGCTTTCACCAGTCAGGACGAGCATGGATCTAATTCACAACTGGTTGCCTGCACCCCTCCAAGCACATCCTCTGCATTGGTGGGTGAGATTAATTAAGCTGATCCTAGTAAACCAGACAAGACCAGGCATTCTCGACCACAAACTCTGACTCTGCACACAAACTAGCAGCTCCCAAATTGAGCCAAATACGTGCGACTCTGTCTGTAAAGTAGGTGACAAACTCATCACAGTGGGCAGCCAATGACACATAACTCCAGGTGGAGACAGCCAGGATTTAATAAGCTATTCACCACCTGGAAAAGCTCCGCTGGATGGCACTTTGAAGATCCTATAACAGCAGTGAAGAAAGCTTTCTTTGCTACCACCACAGTCATGAAATAGTCTAAAAACAGTCTATGCCACAGTCAGTTGAGTGCCACCTGCACTCTAATCACTTAGCCTCTCAGTTTAGCAGCCTCAGGTTCTCCGCATACCAGGGAGACCTGTGCTGCTACTGTGGAGGGAGCGAATGTCTGGGTGCCACCATGTTAATAGCCCCGGTCAGAATGTCATACCATAAATTAACCAGGGAATCGACAGGTAGGCTGTCGAGTCAGTGGGAAAATCCTCCAGAGAGTTCTGGAATCCTATTGGATCCATTAGTCTCTGGAGGCAAACCATACTAATAGGTACACCACCCCAAGGGGGGACAAAGGAGGTGATGATGGTGGGCCAGCCCTGTGAATTGGAGGGGGTTGGGACTCTTGTTATTGATGGGATCTGGCCCCCTCTGGTCACTCAGGTCCACAGCTTTGGGATGTTTCTGGACTCAATGCCGTGCCTCGACCATCAGGTCATGGCTCTGGCCAGAATCACTTTTCACCAACTTCATCTGGTGAGGAGGCCTTTTGTTTCTATTTTGCCACTGTCATCCATGTTTTCATCAATTCAAGGCTAAACTACTGCAAGGCACTCTATGTGGAACTGCCCTTCATGACTGTTCAGAAGCTGCAGTTGGTGCAGAATGTGGAGGCCTGGCTTCTTTTGGGAACGGGTCACTGAGAACACACTACACCGGTGCTCTGCAGTCTGCACTGTCTGCCTATAGCTTTCCAGGCACAATTCAAGGTGCTGCTTTTGACCTTTTAAACCTCTAAATGGCCTGGGACCCACATATTTGAAAGACCGCCTGTCCTACCATGTTCTGTTGCGACCCCTACAGTCAGCCGGGAAAGCGCTCCTGCGCGTTCCACCTGTTACTCTTGTCCATGGGACGGAGATGCACAGAAGGTGTTCTCAGTCATTGCCCCAGTTCTGTGGAACTCCCTTCACCCTGAGGTTTGCTTGAGACCAAGTCTGAGCATCTTCTGGAGGTGGTGTAAAATGTTTCTGTTTAGTAGGGCATTTGGCAGCTAGGGATAGGGATAGGGATTGGGGTTGGTTGGGAGCTTGTGTGTGGTTATGGGTTGGGGGGAGGAGTTAGGGAAGTTTTTGAAGTGGAGGGTTAGGGTAGGGTTCTGGGGGAGGGAATTGGGGTTTTTAATATGTTTTATGGGGTTTTACCATTTGTAAGTCACCCTGAGCTGTTTTGGGAAAGGTCGCATATAAATTTAAATAAATAAATAAAATTTTAAAAGGGAAAGGAGACATGCATACATGGACAGCAGAGCTCTCTTTTAGCAGCCTAAAAGATCATCCTCTCTCCCAGGCTGGCTGGCATTGGCACAGTGGAGATGGCTGAGCAGTCAGTCCCTTATAGATGTGTTTTGAAGGCCAGAGAGAGGTCAGGTGCTCTGGCTTCTGTTTTGTCTCTAGGCTCCCTCCCTCACATGCTGTCAAGCCCCAGTGTAGAAAGCAAGCCCAGCACAAGAGTGACATTGATGCAGTTACTCAGGACTCTCAAATGTCGAGCCTTGGGGAGCTATGGCTTTCTGAGACAGCAGTGAAGCAGGTTGGGTGGAAAAATCTGGTTAGGCAGCCAGTTTGTAACTGAGGAGCCCCTGAACCCAGCTTGGTTACAGCTAGGATTTTCAGTAGGTGCAACTCCTACAGAGCCATGGAGACTTTACTGCCATCTGCCACACTAGGTGACTGCCTCCCTTGCCTTAATGATAGTGCCAGTTCTGAAATGGGCATTCTCTTTCCCACTGAAAGCACTTACCCTTCTTCTCATCCCTTAATTCTTGTTCCTTCTGTTTCACCGGCTCCTTGAACAAGGTCTGAAAAGCAAACAGGATAATTTCTGAACTTCCTTCTCATCTGTCCTTCAACCCACTTCCCCTAGATCATTGCACAATCCTGGCTTGACACTGTATGCAGCATGTGCAGCTGCAGCATCTCCCGGCTCTCTCCTGTAAAGCTTTATTATTATTATTGTTATTATTATTATTTATTATTATTTATTTTGTTATAAACATTTATATAGCACTAGCCATGTGCCTGGCGCTGTACAGAACACAGAAATAGACGTGGTCCCTGCCTGTGGCTTATAATCTAAAAGACAAGGAGGGGGAGACAGGGAGAGGGGACAGTGGGAGAGACAGGGGAGAAGACAAACAAACATTCAGGCAGATGCGAAGTCTCAGGTGCGTGTGCTTGGCTTGGTTACAATCAGGTAGGTTGCAGCAGTCTCGTATCACCACGCCATAAACAGGAGCTTCTCGTGCTCCGCGGTCGGGTTTCCTAGCGACAGGGCACGGCTGGCTCTGGACAGCACCACTGTCATGGCGTAGATATCAATGGCAGCATCAGCCACGCATTTCAGAGGGAACTGCTTGTCTGCAGGGAGAGTCAGGGTGAGGTGTGGGCAGCTCCACTATAACAGCAGCAGCTACTTCGACAGAACCAGCCTCAGGAGCTGCCTGGGTGGGTGGAGCTGCCCTGCAGTCTGAGACCTTGACAAGTTGGTGGTGCTGCAGGGCTGCTGAGGGCACAAGAGAGACCAGCTTCCCAAAGATTCACTGTGACTGGTAGATGCCTTGGCCCTACTGCCTGCTTTGCAAATCACACCTGCTTGCCAGCTGAACAACATTACTAGTGCACTGGAGACTTAGGATATTAAAGCGTTCTCTTGCCGTTTTAATGTTTTCAAACTTGAAATTATTCTGAGGGTCCACTTAGGAAATTCAATGCCCACTTTGCGCTGCAGACATTGCTGTGAAATAGATTTCTTTTCCCACCTTAATAACATGGTTTGATTTCCCTGTGCCCTCAGCTGGGTTTATCTATCTAATCTAATTTAATCTTTACATACTGGACCAGAAGGGAGTTGATTAGCTTGTTTTGTAGCCTGGGTCCTGCCCTTTTTTCCACACAGGTTGGCTTGGAGACTGGTTTGAACTGAATTTTTCTAATGGAGCTTTCCTATAAACTCTTCTTTAGAAAGGAGAGTTTGAACAAAACGTCTTTAAATATGGAGTTACGTAATTTGCCGATTAATTATCTTGTTGGAGATGATGATGCCTTTGTGTGTTAGACTGTTCTGGGAAGGCATCTGCTATCTTTAAAGTTCCTCCATCCATTCCCACACTCAAGCCTTTCTTACTTTTGCAGGATCTGATGCCTCTGTTGCTGTGCCCCTGAAGTGCAGGCTCATTATTTCCATGGAAAGCTCCCTATTTATCATTATAATAGGATAATTGTCTCGCAGGTTTGCAAACACTTTCCTAATAGTGTCGTTATTGCTAAGCACCCAGGAAACAATGAGACCCTGGCACACACTGCTAATTTTACTGGGCCTGGCTTATTGCAGGGGCGATTCTTCATAATTGGCATCATAAATATGCATCAAGTCCCAGCCAGACCGCACCCAGGGATTCTAATGCTTGGCCTTAATGAAGTTCTTAATCTCCTTTTCGTGTGCTGCAAAAAGAAGGCCAAGCTTAACTCTCCTTAACATTGCCACTAAATTCAGGACCTTCCTGGAGAAGAGAGAGAGAATACCTACAGATTAAGACTCCTTCCCACACAACACTTACTTACTCCCTGCCAGGCACAGAGCAAACTGAACACACTGTGTGCCGAAACTCCTCATGCACAGTTCCACGTGGACTTTGCTCTGTGCCACAGCGTTCTGTTGGCTCACATAGGCAGGTGACATGCTGCCNGCGTTCTGTTGGCTCACATAGGCAGGTGACATGCTGCCACTCCAGGATATGGGGGGGGGGGGTGGAATGCCTCTCTTGAGAGAGATGGTTTAGGGTGTGAGTTGAGCAAGTCTGAGGGAGGAAGTCTAGGAAACACCAAACCCAGGGAAAGACTTGAGCTGAGCTTTTTATTGCTGTTACTTTCTTTATTAATATTGTCGGGATGGGAAAGGCACCTGCTCACGCATAGCTTTAACCCTTTGGATGAGGGGGAAATGGTTATGTAGGTTTATATAGTGCACAGCATCATGGCATACAAAGGGCTGCACAGAATTCAAAAGTATAAAAGTTCAGGATCTAATGTTTTCTTTCTCTCCCTCCTTCCAGAAGGAGGACATGTTTTCTCCCCAATCCCATTTTTTGCTAAAGTGTCTTTGGGGATGTTGTAGTGGGAGAGTCGCTGTGGGGGGATAAACAGCAAAGCTGGAGTGGGTCTGGAACAGCCTTATTGTGACAGTCAAACTGCTAAGGAAGGGGAAGGGAGAGGCACTTCTTAAAAAGAATTGTATTTCCATAGTGCCCCCCCAATCAAATGGCACCCAGAGTGCTTCACAACATACCTCTATTTTGTGTTGTTTCTGAGATGGATCTAAGCATTAGCTCAGCTGCTTTTCCTCAATGAGAGAATGTGGAGACTGTAGTGCAGCCCAGGTGCCTCTAGTTGCTAGAATAATCCTGCTGGGGCAGGGACACCAGAGCATTGGCAGGTAATATCTGAGGATGGGGTTCTGAGCACTGAATTGTCAGAAAGGCAGCTCTGGAGAAAAGGAGTGTTGGCCTTGGAGACCAAATCTATGTGAAGAACTGCCTTTGGATCAAATTTGCTGTGTCTGTGGGTAAAATAAATGTATTCACATTTTGAAAACTGCTCCCTCTCTGTGCTCTTTTCCTTCCCTGCTTTATGGGTGACCAGACCTCCTGAACAGCTGTGCTTCGGACTTTGCTATGGAGTAGAAGCTAGTTTTGGAAGCATACGAAAAGATAAGGGTTTCCCAAGGAAAAGATGGCCAAGTTATCTAAATTGCCATGTCTGTCCATCTGTATTTACCTTCTTTCTCATACATAGACTATGGGTATTAATAAATGTGCAGCTGGCGCGCCAGCTACTCATCCTGGGGAGGGAGGGCCACCCCTAGCCGGGTCAGGTCAAGGAACAAAATAAACGTTCCCACTGATCGACCGGGCTGGGAAGGGTGTACGTGGAAGAGATGTGAGTCTGGCTGTAAGGGTAGGAGGGAGATGAGGGCCCGTAGGGGCCTCGGAAGGGAAAAGGGGGGAAGGGGGGGGATCCCACGGGGGAAACGACCCCCGAGCCGGGGACCAGCGTGGACCGGCAATCTCTCTCCCAGAAGTACGATAGGCTCCCAGTAGTCCCCTCAGGTTAGAAGGTGGGCTTTCCTCGAAGTCTACGAGGTAGCCCGGGTCATCATAGGGGGGGAGAGAGGTATTGCCAACCAGAGTAGAGGAGGAGAGAGGGAGAGTCAGCCTTGCACACAGGTACGCTGAACAAGACAGGGGGCTCCCAACCCAGGTGCAGGCCTCGTGGAGGGTAGAGTGATCCAGGTGCAAGGGAGGCAGGACCAGGGGAGGGGTGCAACAAAGGGAATGGGGGGAAGAGGGACGGGGAGGGGAGTGCGGGGGGTTTCGGGGGGGGAGGGGATTTCCCCGGAAGGAAAGGGGGGGTTGAGCGGTCCAGGAAGGGAGCACATGTGGAGGCAGGTCTATTACTAGGGTAGGGGAGGAGGAAGGGCAGCAGGACGTGAGGGGCACACAACGCACACACAGCAACACTGAAGCATCAGAGGGGGGCGGGGCTATCACTCAATGCTTTCTCCCGCTGCTGCGGGGAGGCTTCTTCCTGCCGCGTGGAGAGGAACAAGGGCGGGGCTGCGCCTCCTAATGGGGGCTCTCTTTTATGCGGCGGGGCTTGTGCCCGCCGCAACCTTGATGGTCGCGGGGATCGCCCCGCTGCTCCAGGTGGGGGCCTCTAGGGAATCCCCTTCTTGCCCGCCCCTATCCCTCGTTGCTGGGGGTGGGGCTTGACACTGGCTGGACCTGCCCCTGCACTGCGGCCAGCATCCCCCCGCCATGGCAGGCTGCCATTGTGGCCCCCATGCTGCGGCTGGAATGGTGGCATGAATATGCGTGCTCACCCAGTACCAGTTCTTGGGCCTGAACTGTTGGCCCATATTGTATGGGCTTATATTGTAAGCTGCCCCAGGTTGCCTTTGGTAGGAAGGGTGGGGTAATAAGTTTTTTAAATAAATAAATTACTACGGCATTTGACTATGGTGGAAGCTAAATGCCGTAATAAAATTGATTGAAAATAAATAAATAAATAAATAAATAAATAGTTCCTTTCAGGCCCACAATTTCTGGGACGCCACCTACCCAGTTGGGGGCTGTAGCAGGCCCACATGTGGTGGCCTGCTAACAGGTACACAGGTAAGGCTCTGGCTCAGGCAGGCCAGAGAGGGCCATACCAGGCAGGCATCATCATGTATATTAACACCTGATGAGCTGCACCTTCCAACATTTCAGTTGTCCAATGAGTGATTTAAGCCCTGTCCCATAGCCAGTAAGCCCTGTCCCATGCACACAGTCATGCATTCCCTCATACATACATATCTTGCCTGGTAGAAGAGCGCTCAGCTCAGTTGACAGCAGCCTGTGCCTGTCTGCCTGGGGGGCAGGAATGGGGCCAGCTCCAGAGGCAGTAGTCCAGCTGCATGAGGGTGGGGCCAGCACCAGTTCCAGAGTCAGGGGCCAGGGCTAATGCCAGTGAGTAGGGGAGGGGGCAGGGCTATCTCCAGCAGCAACCTAATTGTGTGCAGGGCCCCTAATGGTGCCCTCGTGCGGGCACTCTGGCAATGTCCACCAGTGTGTGGAGATGCTCTTGTGGCCACTGAGGGTGCTCCCACCTAAGGTTGGCCTGCAGGGATGTATTAATCTGGTTGAGAAAGTTTTCATTCTCTGAATGTATGATACTTAGCAGTGTGGGCCCCTGCCCCATGACTGAGGATCCTTGGAAGTGCCCAAATAAAATATTAATCAATAATATCAAGTAAGAAAACGGCAGCAAGACCCTAGCAGAGGGATGGCTAATGCCAGGGGCAGATCTAGGAAAGTGCAGACCATGCAGCTTCACAAAGCCCATGTGTTAGGAGTCCAGACTCCACAGAGCATTTCCCCAACCCCATATATGGGGTCTGTAAATAAACCTCAAATGACAACATGAGTATGAGAAGTCATGACATAAAATACAGGTCTGCAGAGTCTCAGTCAGGGGTAGCTCCAGCCTATGGGGGCCTCACAGCAATACAGGTGGTGGGTGGGTTCTGAGTAAACTAAAAATAACAACATATGCATAACCTAAGGGTCTACAATGCAGGGAGTCCTGGTCCCTGAAGGGGATTGATTAAGTGAACATCAAGAATTATTTACAGTAACATTTTCCTTTTTCTGATGGGTGACATAGTGTCTGTCTCGCAAACATTCCTATGTTAGGAGGGGACCCACATGACCATTTTGCAGGGGTCCCAGATTCCCTGGATCCATCACTGGCTAACATGTGGAGGTGGCAGAGGAGTGATATTGGTTGTGGTATGAGCAGAGCTTTTGATCAGATTACATTAACTTTTTGTTTTGTGGTCACCAAACAAGCTTCTTACATTCCATCTGGGCAAACTGCAAATAGAGCCAAGGCTGGTCCCTGGACAGCTTTTTTGCTAGTGCTTTTGTAAGCGAAGGAGAGAGTGCCCTGAGGATGCCCTCCCAGTCCAGAGGCTAGGATATCTCTTCTAGTATCTGTGTCCAAGGCTTTATGCTTGAGCTGCTCCCTGGCCGATGCACTCTGAATAATGTATGACATAAAGAAATCCCAGCTCAGTGCACTGTCTGAATGAGCAGTCGCTCCTGTGCTGCACGGGCATACACAGTATTCCACTCTCACTCAGACCCACAGAGCCTTTCCCATTTATTATTTACCTACTAAGGCGTAGGAAAAACAGGGGTGTAGCTAGGTTAGAATGGGCCACAGGTGCAAGAAAGGGACTTGACCGCCCCATCAACATCCTCCCGCCTGTTCCTCACCCTCCCTTCCCCCAGTGCTTATCCCCCCCTCTGTTTACTGCACCTGAATCCTGGAGGCTGCAGCTGAGTTGCCTGCCTTGTGCCACTGGCTTGCTCCGTCCCGTGCTGCCCGCTCAGCTCAGTCACCATTTGGCCATGCCACAACAGGACAGGATTTGTGTCTCCTTCCACCCCCCCAGCCGAGCTTACCACAGGGCAACCTGGGGGGCAGTCGCCCCAAGCCCCGCCCTTTCTGAGGGCCCCGTAGTGGCCTCTATTTTCACCAGGACAGGTTGTGGGGGAACCACTCCCTCTCAGTGGGGCCCCAAACATTAGCATCTTCAAGGCACCGCAGAGGTTGCCCCCAAGGGGGAGGGGCCACCAGGGCCCCTGCATTTTATCTTTGCCCTGGGCCCCACAAATCCTAAGGCCAGATTTGCCCTCCCCCCAGCTTGGGCCCTGTGACACCCCACCCTCTGCAGCTTGGGCCCTGGGGCAAATGTACTTTCTGTCTCTATGATAGTTATGCCCCTGAGGAAGAAAGCATTTCCATGTTTCAGTATTCCTCTGTAAGCTGTTAGCTCTTTACACAGGAATGCCTGTTCCTATGCTGCTGTGCCAGTGCTGCTTGGAGAGAGCTGAGGGATCCAGCTACTGATCCTAGCTCTGCTGCAGTATTAGCGCTTGTAGCATTAGCACTAGACACATTCAGAAGAATTATCGCCCTTTCTTTCTGCAGAGCTCTTTCTCTCTAGTTGTTTGTTGTCTTTTGTGCTTTTGGAACAGAAAGCTTTTTCTTAAACATACACACTGCTGTCAAACAATACGATTTTATCACAACTCTGAAAGTATTTCATGCTTTGTCAAAAGCCCCAGCCCCGGAGTCCTGTAAGTATTCGAGAACCTCAGCTTCATGAAAAATAAGTCACTGTCTTGCTCTTGTGGTTGTGGGGAAAACGTGAAAGCATGACCAGATTGTGCCCAGAAGACGTGTGCGCACGCAGTCGCACACACACAGGCTCAAAATCCAGTTCAGTATTAGAACAGGGCAGGTGGGGTAGTTACCCCAGTCCATGCAATTACTAGGGACCTCATACTGCCATTGCCCTTCCTGCTACTCCTGCCCCCCACAATGCTCATGCTGGAGCCACCACCACAGGTTCCCCTGCTACTCTTGTCAAGGTCACTGACAGGGCCCCTGACCACTCCTGCCAACATAAAACACGCACCTGGTGAAAAGTGTAACTCCAAGACTCCCACAGAGTGGCAGAGGTGGCAGGTTGAGGGCCCAGCTCTTGCGCCGTCCGGGGCCCATTGCATTGCCTGGAGACAGGACATTTTAATTGCCCCACCTAGCCTCCCTGGGGCACTGTGACAAAGCAGCTCCAGGTGTGACTGTCTCACCTAAAGCAGCACATCTGGTCACTTTACCATGCCCTGTTTAAGTTTTTTAGAAAGATTTAGGTAGTTTTTAAGCCTTGAGCTGTTGGGATGAACATTGTTCTAAAACTGTATCTAGGGCCTGTTCCCCATCACAGCTTGATGCTGTTACCTGTAGATATAAAGAGCTGCCAACCCCACATTCCTTATTTTTGAGTAAATTGACTAGTGACATCTGCATTTACTATGTTAAGAATACAACGGCCTTGTTCATGGCGGGGGTGTTCCTGCAGCATACCTGGGTATGAAGCATTAATCAGATGCTGCTTGATGTGTCTTCATTGTCAGGCTCATTGTTCAACAGCAAGTCACCTGGATAACTTGGGATTAATCGACGGTCATGCAAGGCAGAGCACAAGTGTAGATTGCATCAGAGGGCTGTATCCCTTTCATTCCCCTCAGCAGTTGAAGCTGCACAGAACAGAATAAAACCTGCTAATTCAGCACATGAGCAGGAAGTTTTAAACCTTGATCAGCTCTCCTCCTGTGTCTGCTGGACACAGTTTATAATCAGCTCCCCATCCCAAATATTCCATTCTCGGATTTGGGAATCGGGCAGGGCAATCATTCATCGTTAGTCAATGGAAGTTTTGCCATTGACTTTAATGGTGGAGCGTTGTTCTCTGAGACTAGTAGGGTGGATAGTGACTGGTTAATCTGTGTATATCCCCGCTCTGTTCTGTCTCTGGAGAAGAGAGGGCATAGTGCCTACTTCCATCAAGGAAGAGCTGTGCTGAGTATGGTAGCTGCCCTTTTGGCATCCACATGGCTTGGACCAGTGCTGCTTGCCCATTTAGAAGTGGTGCTAAAATTTCTACTCTGTGTTCCTCAGGCTTTGATTAAAATCTGTTCCAAATAACAACTGGTTCTTGAAACCATGATCAGGAAGCAGGTAGGTGCTTTAAAAAGCTTAACTATGTGTCACAGGGGGCTGGGGGAAATAGGGAGGAGGCCAGGAAGGAGCCTGGAACCAATAGGGATCCACACACTCAGGGCCAATCTTGGGGTCAGGTCCCATTAGCACCGAAGGTGTAAAAGTGCCCGTCAGGTTGGTGTGCTGGCCTAGTGACTCCCGAAGGGTCAGGCCTACATCATCATAGGGCACGGAACGAACTCCAAGATACTCTGCGGCCCAACCACTCACAAGCCAGACACACCACAAAGGAGGAACACAGTGCAGGGAGGGAAACCCCAGTGTAGGGGGGGCCCCCAACAGGGGAAGGACCACGAGTCTCTCGCACCGACAGGGGAGGGAAGGAAACACGTCTGGGGGGGATGGGGGAGACCACACAACACTCAACACTTACACCCAACAATTATACGCAGAAGCACACTGTGGCAAGAGGGGGAACACGAGGCAGTCAAAACTCTACAACAGTCAATGAGAACAAGCACAAAGAGGTAAACAATAAGAATACTCAACGTTTGGGGGCCAGTCTCTGGGAATCTCCGTTCACCGGCGCTGTGTTGTCAGCGGCACTGGCTTTTGTCTTCAAGGCCCCGCCCCCTTGCATGCCTGTAGGTGTGTTGAGCAGCACAGCGCTGGTTGCTGCATGGGAGCACTGGGCATGACCAAGACATCGGGAGGCAAGGCCCCGGCCAGTGTGTCATTCTCTGGGGGCGGGACTGGAGTCTCGTCTGCTGCCGTGCGTATCTCACTGGGGGCCTGGGGTTCCCTGCATTGCTGTCCCATAGGTGGGGGCGGGGTTACATCCCATACCCCGGAAGTGACGTGGAGTGCCAACGGCGTCACCCGTGGGGGACTCTGACACCATGTTGTATCACAGCATAATTGTAGAGAAAAATAAAAATCAGCATCCTAGATTTGCTCTTTGACTGAAGTCCCTTATTATCATGTAGCCTCCCTGTACCTCTTCACCTCATTAATAAAGGCAAAAGAATAAAAAGATCAATAGATTATCCATGAGATTATCCTAGTAAGTTTGGGAACATTAGAGTAATGAATGCCTCTTCCAAATAACAAATGACTAATGCAACTATAACTAGCTTATTTTGTGGAACTGAGAACTGCACCTTTATACTGCAGGGTGAGAGGAAGTGCGGGAGAGCAAGCCAGCTCATCCCACTGAATACTGAATCCTGCTACCACGCAGGAACAGAAATAATCGACATTTCTTCAAGTGTCTAAGCGCTCATGCAATCCCGCTCATTCGTATTCTATCTCTGGGACCAGCAACATGACTCAGAAGTAACTATTATTTCCCAGCTATCTGACAGACTCATCTTTCCAAATAGGATTAGCTGGAATTCACTCAAGACCCAGAGGTTGTAAAATCTCCATGTGATGCACAGAGAATCTTTCTGATACTTTAATATGGCCTCTTGTTAATATTCCGTGAGGTGAGGATTTCAGCTCCCCAAGGAGTCATCAGGAGGTACTAAGTACAGGGCAATAAAAACTGAATAACACTGCTGTTTTCACCTCTCTCATTACAGAATATTGACAATGAGATTGCAACCATTAGGTTGAGATGTGTTAGTGGAACTGAAAGGAGTGTTTGCTAGGAGGCTGTTTGTTCTTTGAGGTGAGATTTAGATCACAGCGGGATAGCTGTACTAAACTCCCTTACAATCAAAGAATATGGCACCTTCTGCAAGTACATTTCTTTAGATTCTTACAAGTCTAGTCATATACCCACTCTACCCACAAAGCATTTACCTATCACTTCTTCTTTCACCTCTTTGCTATTTGAAAAGATCTGGAATTTATTTGCTCATTGAGTGAAGTCTCTGTCAAGAATCATGACTTTAATACATCATTCATAGTATTCTGCACAACTAAGTGGAATAAATATCTAATCTTTGCCTTAGCGTCAATTGAGTGGGAAATCATTTGGCAAAAATCTCATGCATCAACAAGATAGATTCCTCTAACATTTAGGCACTTTACGTTTCTCTAATGCACGTATTTGTCTTGCCGGTTCCGTCATTTGGTTACTAACAGCTACATTTTCTCCTCAAGAGAACATGGAGGGAACTAAATGCATTTTCCCAAAGACAAATGGATTGTATGCCCTGTGGATGCATGATCTGGGTCCAAGAAGCAAGCAAACTTGTACCTATTTTCTGTCCACATTTAGGGACTTTCAACTCATTTCAGAGGCATATTCTTGTCAATATACAGTCTGAGCAGTTAACCTCAATCTATCTAGAAACTCTCTTTGTACTCACTTTCCCCCCTCTTTTTAAAGTCCATCAGCAAGACTGTGACAAATGCCAGAAAAAATGAATTATAGAGGTCAAGACCAGCAGGAAAGAACCATCTTCAAATCATAGAGTTGGAAGGGACCTAAAGAACATCGAGTCCAACTCTCTGCTCTAAGCAGGATACCCCATCCCTTCAGCACAGCAGATTGATGCTTGTCCATCCAGTTCTTGAAAACATAAAACTTCCAAGGAAAGAGATTATGATACATCTAGTTCAGTGATATTCAGAGCACAGCTCCCAAGTAGAAGGACAATCCAGTTATTTGGGTTCTGGACTCCATTAAGGAAGTTCCAAGATCAGTTCGCTGCTTTGGCACACATTCCCTTGAGCAAGTCGTTTAGTCTTCTCCTCTTCAGTTCCCCATTTGTACAGAAGGGATCACAGCCCTGTTTTGCCTCCCAAGGATATTGGGAGGATAAATACATTAAAGATTGCTTGTGAGGTGCTGAGGCTACAGCAATGAGGGTGTGTGTGTGTGTGTGTGTGTGTGTGTGTGTGTGAGAGAGAGAGAGAGAGTTAAATATCTTAGTAGAACATGGACTGGGAAGGGGTTCCTTGATACATCTGAAAATATGCCTTTACGTCGATGCCAGCCTGTAGGAAACTAAGGTAACTGGATCAGCAGCAACTACTGTTTGCTGCATCTACTGTGGAACTGAGGTGCAGGACTACAGGGGAGGCATAAGGGGTCACAGTCTGGGATGAGGGCAGACATCAGGGTTTAGGCAGGTACAGAGTCAGGATTGGGGTCCAGATGGAAGCTGAGTCTGGGCCCAGATCCAAGCAGGAGTGGAGGCAGGGCCAGGGTCCAGACTCAGGAGCAGGACAGACATGCAGGCAGTAAACAGACTCTGGTCGGGATCTAGAAGAAAATAGATCTTGATCAAACTCAGCACAGGAAGAAGGAGCATGCTCAGGAAACAGGGTCAGAGAAGAACAGGAAGAAGTGGCAGAAGCACTGACCCACCCAGCTTCCTGTTGCTGTAGGGGGTCTTTATCTAGGCAGGCAGCCAATCAGGAAGTTGCAGGGTATGACAAGTGTGTTGGAACCAGGGGCCTACTGGACAAATTACAAGCTGCAGTCAAGGTGTGGTGATGACACTGCAGAACCTGCCACCACCCTAGAACCTAGAGATGATGGTTTAAGACCCAATTCCTGACAGGAGGATGAAAGAAAACAACAGCACAATGGCTGGCACTTACTTTCTTTCTTTGCCTCTTTGTTTACAGAAAATATTGAGTACAACCAAATTTTGAGGGATATAGAACTTCCTGTTGCAGCCTGGGCTAAAGCCACTCTTAGAGTATTAGGAGTTAGAATGAGACATTCACAGGGTGGATTATTCCACAACTGTTTATATGTGGGAAGGAGGGCTGCCCCTTCCATTCCGTTCTTCCACTACTGGAGAGGATCCTGAGCTAGATGATATGGTCTGGCAGTGGCCAGGGAGAGCTAGTAATCCAGGCCTTAGCAGAGCTGAGCAATGGCTTATTTGGTGGTGGTGGAAACTAGGGCAGAAAATATAATGTATCAGACTTCTTTGCCCTTCCACAAGGTGCTGCTGGCTGTGATTCCCATGGTGATGGCAGCTCTAGTTTGATTCAGCTGTTCCTAGTAGATTTCAGCATTCATTATGTCAGTGATAAAATAAAGAAAAAAATTTCCTAACCAATTTCACAGTTAACCACTATTAGGGCTGATGCGGCAGCAGCTTTTACCACGCCGCGATTCCGTTCCGCCATTTCGGAACTGCCCGCGCCACACCGCGACTTTTCTGCGGATATTCCGCTAATTCCGCTGGAATTCTGCAAATCGCGGAATTGCGGGAAAATCGTGGAAAAATTGCGGAAATCGCGGAAAATCGCTATTCCGCTATTTTTTTGCGCTGGCGGAATTGCGGAAATCACAAAAATGTCATGTTTCCACGATTCCACTAAGTTGCGGAATTAAATAAGCGGAATCGCGGAACCGCGGAATGAAACCACGGAATGAAAGCCTCTGCCATGCCGTTCCACTAATTGCGGAAACACTGTTTCCGCCGGAAATAGCTACCGCTGCGATATTCCGCTACAGCCCTAACGACTATTCCCCACAGCAGCCAGTTAATTTTCTGTCCTTCTGCTCCAGCAAACTCCTCTTTGGCCACATTTCCTCTAGGATGTGTTGATCAGGTTGCTTTCCCAGGATGCACCACATGTTCAATTTCTGTAGGCTTGTCTCTGTGGAATTGTATTCAGCCTACTGACAACTTCCATACATAAACTTTCATGGCAAACAGAAAATAGATCTAAACAAAAAACCCTGAATCTTAAGCAAATCTTAGATGTGCATTTACGTGGGAGCTGAGAATAGGTAATTCACAATGTAAAGATCCACAGGGACTGAGAGAACGAAGTTCCTTTTCTTCAGGCTTTTTACATATGCTGGAAAGGCACATAACCCTGTGTGTACGCACTGAGCTCCTAATTCAAAAGGAAAAATTGAGGACACTGCAGGATACAGGCAGAAGGTCTGTGCTGATGACATAACAATGTGTGGCATGGGAAGTAAGAGTATGAATAACTTTTGCTGTCCCTGGTGTAAGATGAATAACGTCTTATACTTTTGCTGAGTGACGCATCTTTATTCTTGAAAAAAAGTTAGTCAATTAGCAGCTGCTCCATTTGCTATCACCCTGCTCAGCATTCACTGGAGGCTGAAAATGGTGCTTCTTAGGCTACGTTCACACTTAACGATGGTGCAGCTTGGAAACTGCCGCCAGCCAAAGACAGAATGGGGGGGAGGAAACTTTACTCTCAAATGACAGGACTGGATTTTTTGCCCTGCTATCCACAAGTAAAATTGCTGCGGAACCCCATTCACACTGGTGGTACTTCCAGCATCTGGCTCCTCCCCCTGCCATGTCTTTGGCTTATGGTAGTTTCCAAGCCACGCTGCTGTCAGGTGTGAATGTGGCTTTTACATTTTATTTTTTATTGTTTTTATTTGTTTTGTAAGCCTCCCTGAGCCATTTAGGAAGGGTGGGGTGAAAACTGGAATAAGTAAATAAATAAAATAAAATAAATGTCTCTTTGTGAGAGTTGCAGTGCTGTCATTCTTAAACTGCTGCTGCTGCATCCCACTCCAGAAGTGACTGCATCTCATTAGTGGCTGCTCCATCCCATCCCACTCTGCCAGAGGTGCTGCTATGAGGTCTTGTTAATATTTGTTCAGCAGTTGATGGAGCACGCTGTGGAAGAACGAGCTGTTACTAACTTGTTATTAGTGGTACAGAGAAGGTGGTGTCATCTGTGCAGCTGCTTTGTAGTGTGTTCTGTTTGCCTGTGACTTCTGTTGTGACAAATGCAATTGTTCATCCTGGAGTTTTGATAAGAGAAAAATAGTCTGAGTGGGACAAAATGCGAACTCAAGGGTGGGAAGTTGGATGGAAGGCAGTTTTCTTTTTGGAGAGGAAAGCAAATTCCACCAGTCATGAGAATGGAGAGACTGTGCACCCACCCCTAGGCCCTTGTGGGTATGGAACCTGGAATCTGATCTGAGGTGGCCATGATCATTCTTTGGTGGCCCTACGTGAAGGGAGAGGGTGCCTAACTTTAGTTTTCATAGGCCATCAGCAAAATCATGAGCAACATGGGAAGTCAGTAGCCCCCTTTCCAGCAGCCTCAGTGAGTACTATAGTACGTAATGCTCCCCTCTATGGAAATCCATTGTATGTTGAAATCTCTAACATCATCTCAATTGCATAGCTGCTCCTGAAGATGTTCATACTGTTGCATACTTCCCAACATTTCAAGCAGCCAAAAAGGGACAAGCCCCGCTCCCTTACCCAACAAGATGAACCCCTCTGCAAATAACCTCAGCTCTCTCACGCACTTATGTGCACACGCACATACACCTCCCATCATTCCAAGGGCATAAGGAGGGACAGAAGCTCTCCTGCTTCTCATTCCACTTAGTTTCTTGTCATTCCTTCATCTCCCGCTTGTCCCCTCAAGTGCTTTTCTTGGGAGGCAACCAGGAAAGAGGTGCAAGAGGCTTGAATTCCAGCCTTTTTGTCTCTCTCTCCTGAAAGAGGGACTTTGACCCCTGGAAAAAGGGGCAGTTGGATTCAGCACCCAAAGAGGGACTGTCCATGCTAAATAGGGACTGTTGGGAGGTTTGCTGATGCGTGTTCCAGCAGCTATCCAGGAGTCTCCTTCCACCAGCTGTTGCCCAGACGATGGGGCTGATCCCAAGCTCTGTGTGCACTACATGTGGGCACGCAACCCGCACACACACTCCCACCATTACATGGACTCTGTGTCATATGGTTTGGGATTGCACCCAATATCATGTTTCTCTGGACTCAGAATGGAAGTGGGGCAGTGCACTTACCTATCTATACATAGCAGTGTCTATGTAATATTGGCAAATGTGTGATGCCTGTGACCATGATTTCTGGGAACCTAATCTGTGGTAAGCGTATATAGGGATGTGTGTTTCTGCAAATAGACATAAAATCCAATGAGCGGTTAATAGTTAAGGGTGGGACTTGGTGAGAAATACCAGTTACCGGTTTTACTGGATCCCGGATCTCTGAATACCAGATTACCGGATTAGATCCGGTATACCTGTACCGGATCTTTTCCCATTGAAATCAATGGGCAGCTTTTCCCATTGAAATCAATGGGAGACAAAAGTTAAACCAAAATTACCTGTAAATTGCAATTCAATTACAAGAAAAAAGTAAAAACACAAGTGAACCTAACTGCCAAGCTAGTAAGCTAACCAACCAGTACCACCAGACCACATTTTGTGCCCAGTAGCCCCCACAGCCAACTACCTTTTTTATCTTTAAAATAAAAATAGGGGTTTTTGTCCACATTAGTGGCACTGAAGTCAAAGTCACTGAGTGTCAGCAGGCCATCACACAGGAGCTGCCAGCCCAGTATCAGTATGTATACTACACTTTGTGCCCACAGCCCCCATGGCCACCAGTAGCCCCCAATGCCCACAAATTTTTGTTAAGCATTAGGTTTTTTTCCCCACAGTGCTGCCACTCAGAAATAAGATCATCAATACAATCAGTGATCACTGATCACTATAACAGCAACTGCCAGTAACATAGACAGACTACTAGACTACACTTTGTGCCCAGCCAGTAGCCCACATGGGCCAGCCCCGACGGCCACACTACTAATATTATTATTTGACAATAGGGTTTTTCCCTTTTTTCCCACAGCACTGCCACTCAGAAATCAATCACAAATAAGATTGATTCTATCACAGCAACTGCAGGGCTGAAACCAGCAGCCCAGCAATCACAGTTCAGAGTTTAAGGTTACAACATTGCAGCACTCTTATTTTTGTTTTCCCCCAAACCAGACCCCCCAAAGAGATAACGTTGCCATTGCCTACCTTTATCCAGAACCTCTGAATCCTTGATTTTCAGTCCCTCCTTGCCCATGACTCTGAGTAGTCTTCTTTATGGTACCTTTTAGCAGGGTGATGGGAGTATCCTTTGAACCAGCACCCCCCATTTCTCAATTCACACAGGTACACTCACGCAGGTAAGATTTATTAAGGGATCCTCTTACATAAGGGCTCATTTCCATGGAAGGGAAAAGGAAAGGTTATTTAATTCATTCATTCACACCTGAGTCCACTGGGTCACAGGGTTCAGCCCGAAGGCCTAGTCCTAGACCTGGTCAGCGGTTCATTAATTCAGTCACCATTCACACCTGAGTCGACTGGGTCACAGGGTTCAGCCCAAAGGCCTAGTCCTAGATCTAGTCAGCGGTTCATTAATTCATTCACCATTCACGCCTGAGTCCACTGGGTGGTGGGGGAGGGCAAATTTGGAGTGTGTGTGTGTGTGTTGT
>QEPC01001417.1:609804-624474 GCA_003113815.1 Sphenodon punctatus
CCCCCCCCCCGCATGGTAAATCGCGCCGAGGCGCAGAATTGGCCCCTGACTCCCGCGGAATTTAAAAAAAAATTCCGCGGAAGAATCGGGGCCCTGGCCAAGACACAGTATAATAATGCAGGCTTAGTTGAAGCCAAGACCTATTTCCTGGGAACCTTGTGAAACCTGAAATTTCATTCAATGAAAAATAGAAGATAACTGAGTTTTCAGAAACCAAATAATTTCATTTCCAAGAACCATGAAAAAAAATGCTGGAAAATGAAGAATACCTCCATTTTGTGGTGTTAGAAACTAGTTACATGATAGAAGACTGTGACCAGCCACAGGACCTATAGGTAGCCCCCCTATACTGTGTACTCTTATGGATTACAGAAAAAAGGAAGGAAGGAAAGTTGGTAACAAAATAACTGCAAACATGCTTTTAACATATCATCTTGGATTTGTGATAGCTGTGAACAAGGCTACCATTTGACAAAGTCTGGGGTTCAGCCCCTCCCAAGACCATCTCCTGTATTGCTGTCCTGAATTCTGGAGAAAGGGGAAAGCAATTTGCATGCACAATTCTCCCTTCTCTCTCCCCAGATGTTCTGCTTGTGTAACATGCCTTCATGGATGGAGGGACACAGCTGGGCCAGGGAGATGTGTAGATCACCCCCACCCTCCCAACAACTGCTCTATATTTTTCTGACCCTTTCTTTTCTACAGAGGCAGATGAGCCTGCATCAGGCTGATGGTGAATCCCAGGTCCTCCCCATTCCACTGATACAATGTTGCCCTTCCAGTTCCTCCATTTTTTCCCTGAAATGGCACCTGTGATTGTGAGCCATTAGGATGCAATCCTCACCTTACTGCCATTAAGTTTTCCTTGTGGTTCAGCCAGTTAGAAAAAGCTCCTTGAACTGAGTTTATTTTGCTCATTATTGCCCAGTTAGAGATCTGAAGCAGTTGCATCTGGAAGATAAGAGCACACTCACCTGTTTGTGTTCACATTCTGTGTATTCCTTTTCTCCCTGTTCCTTTCTTGTATTCCAGACAAAAATGTTAATGGGACGAACTTGGCAATAGAACATACAGTAGTTACTTACCTTGGCAATGAAAGATACAGTAGTTGCTGGCCTTGCTTGAATGGGCAGCATATTATTTCTCTGATAGCTTTCATTTGGTGTTGGATGTTGTTCTATTTCTCTGCAAACAACGAAGCAGAAAAGGACAAGCGCATTGGCTAAAAAGAGTGTAACAAAGAGCAACAAGTGGTTTGTGAAGGGGCTTGCACCTTCCTTGGGAGGCAGGGAAGGATTTAGCATTAGCCACATCTCGGTTCTGTAGCCTGTTAGTCGAGCTATTTGTTATTTTCTGTTTTAGCTATTCTACTTTAAGAGGAGACATGGGAAAGGGAAGTAAGTGATTGAGATGCATTCGGTAACACTATATATAATAATATGGCGCTATTCACTTCAAAATTACAGAGGGGGAAAAAGAATAATGGGCTATTTTAGTGCAAACCCTCTATGTATCAGTTATATAATGCTAGAGGCATAGAGCAAATTCTGTCAGAGCTAATTGCTTATACAATGGTATATTTTCTTCTAGGCTAAAACACACTTAACTTCTACCAATTAGAACCGTGTCACTTGCTCTTAGAACAGAAATGGTTTAAGCTGAGAAATTAGCTTTAAGTGTGTAATTTTCAGAAAGCTCAGCTCCTCCTGTTTACCCAGTGTGCTGAGCTCTTGTGAAAATTTGGCCAGAGGGGACACATAGGGAGATGTTGGGATCTCAGAACAACTGATTTTGAGTATAGAGTCCTTTCATATATGTGTGTACGAGCCCTTTAGAAAAGATGGGCCTGTGGGTACCTATTGTTGGTTTATACCTGTGGTTCCCAACTTTTTGGACCAATAGATCACTGTCAAACCTGAAAGATTCTTGTGGACCACCATGCATGCACCAGAGATGGCCTCAGCCAAACACATGCTCATTTTGGTCTGGCCATAGCTGCACAGGGTAGGGTGGATTCAGTCCCTGCTGCTGTCACAGCTATTTATGGGGGAGAGGAGGCTGTGGGATGACCCTAATCCACTGCATCCCCCCCGTAGATAGCTTTGTTGCCAGCAGCATGAAACAGAGTGTGCTTTTTAGTGGTTACATGGCCAGTTCTTTGGACCACTATGATGAAACCACTGATTGAAACCAAGAAAAGTATAAACCTATGGTTGGGTTGGTTGAATAGAGAAAGGGACTTGGGTCCTAGAGCTTGCTTTCTGGCACCTAAAAACCCTCTAAACCAGGGGGTGGGGGACCTGGGTTAGTCTGGGGGGGCGGGGTCATGCTGGTACTGTGATAGGTGAAGTAATGAGGGGGAAATGGATGGATAATTTTAAAAAGCCTGATTCTGGTCAGAGTTATTCTTTGTGTATAGATGTGCTGTTGTGCATAAATAACCTGTGTATATGTTAAGGTAATGAGTATTTCAGTACCGTCTTAAGATTACGTCTTTGATTCTGTATAAATTCTTGTGTTAAACATTGAGCGGTATGATATTAGGCTAGAGCCCTTTGATTTCTGGGGAGCTTTGCTTAGCCATGCCCCTCTGGGCTATAAAAGACAGGGGAGGAGTCCAATTATATGCTGAGTCTCCCGAGTGACAGATGGCAACATCTCTGGGAGTCGACAAAAAGATAACGCCCTAGAGTCCAGGTTTGGTCCCCACTCACATGTATAGCATGTAGAGCCTATTAAACAGACAGCCCCTGTGTGTATTTCTTGTGTGTTTGGGCAGCCCCTGCTCCAAGGTTAAGCATGAGAAGTCTCAAACACAGGCAAGCATTATTCCCTGCCCTCCTCCACCCACCAATCCCCTGCTTCTCTGTATCCCGTCCCCTATGATGACTCACAGCCACGGCAAATAATGGAAAGAAGAAGCCGCACCAGCTGTTTCTTTCTTTCTGGCTATGAGCTCTTCCCCACCCACCCATGGAATACCGGTGAGCACTTGGGCAGCTGGAAATAAATGTTTGCTATACACACAATGCTGAGTTTATTGAGCAAATCACATACTTTATTGAGCAAAAGCAATCGTGAAATAGTAAAAATTGAAAGCAAAAGTAAAAATTGTATTCAAAAGCAATCAGTCTGTGCATGTTGTTACCACTTGGTTTCTCGCATCCACAGCTCACAGCGATGTACTGAGAGGTAGCAGTAGGGATGGGTGAACGCGGTTTGGCAGTTCGGAGTTCGGCCCGAACTTGGCCTGTTCGGACGACCGAACTCGAACCCAAACCCGAACGTGAACATACCGAACAAACCGAACGGCGAAATGGCCGAACAGTTCGGTCAGTTCGAATCGTGTTCAGATGAGTTCGGAGGTTCACTGGAAGGTCAAACATTACAGGGAGGTGTGTCAGTCACTGAGGAGCAGACTTCCAGGCACCAGGGGCGGAGAAGCTTGCAAGAAACAAAACTAATTATCTGCCTCCCCCCTTCACAACACCTTCTGAGCTAGTCACTGTTCCTGAACAGCAGGTGTTGAGTAGGATTTTTAGATTGCTTTAACTTTCATTTCAGTTTTGTAATGAAATGAAACTTAAACCATAAACTGAAACCTTGTGTTATGTACAGACTCATTGAGTATGTAATGTATGTATTTCACTACAGACTCCTCTTCTGTTTGTGATTTCCCCCCCCCCATCCCATATATATGGGATGTATATATATCCATATATATATCCATATATATGGATGTATATATATATCCATATCTCCATATGTATGTGTGGATAGATAGATAGATAGATAGATAGATAGATAGATAGATAGATAGATAGATAGTAGTAGGAGTTAGCTTAGTGATAGAGATAGCGTTAGTGATTTAGTTTTAGTGTTTGTAGGAGTAGGTCTGTGTACTTATTAGATAATCCATTTAGTTCATAGCATTTAGAATAGTTAATAGCAGTTAGATTTAGTGTAGATAGATATATTAGATTAAAAAAATAAATTAAAAAACCCCATATAAAAACAAAAAACCAAATAAAAAGCAGAAGAAAACCATATAAAACCCAATAAAAAACCAAAAAATCATATAAAAAAACCCCCCACCCATAATAACACTTCCCGAATGGCCAAACCGAACAGCCGAACAGCCTAACTGAATGGCCTGTTCGGACAACCGAACTGAACAGCCGAACCCGAACTCGGCGAACTAGCCGAACTGCCGAACCGAACGGACGAACCGAACGCAGCCGAACTGAACAGCCGAACCCGAACCGCGATCTGTTCGCCCATCCCTAGGTAGCAGCACACAGGTTTATTTGGGCTCTCACCTACCATGCTGTTGGAAATCCCTCTTGGTTTGCATTAAAAAAAAAAACAACAGTCAAACATGCACCTCATGTACCCCTTCTCTAGCATTTTCTGCATTACCATACAGTTGGGGTGGAAAACATCCCCACTCATGAGGGGCTCTGTACTTCCCTGAGTGTCCAATCCTCCTATAGGGCAATAACCTCTCCTTCAATTGGTTCACATTCCCTGTATCCTGAGTCACTTGTTTCCTCGAAAAGATTCATTTCCAGCATCCGATGACGCCCCCCCCCCGCCCCCCCAAGTATCTTCTCACTGTCATCAGGGCACTAATGAGAAAAAATGGCAGGGAAGGTCCAGCCTCTGTTATTGACTGCCCGACTTCTGGCTGTGCACAAATGTCCAGAAAAGTCACAATCTCATTTGCATCCCACTCTCTCATCTTGTCTGGAGTTCCCACTCTTCCATTCTGTTGAACTTGGAACTGCAGCAGGGTTGCATGGTGTCTGCACTCTATCATGCAACCCCATTGTGTGCTAGCTTGGAGGGTGGGTCTGACCATTCTATCTGTATATCACGCCTTACACAAATGTCAGCTAAGGCCAGAGTATCCCTGCCCCCTCCCCCCCCCTTCTCTGGGTTGAGGTTCTGTATCCAGGCAGCCACAGCATCCACAGACAAAAGTCAAAGTCATTTGACTTTCATGGGCAAACAACCCACAGCAATAGCTTTCCATGGCGTTATGACCCCTCATGCTTGTTGTAAGCAAAAACTGTTACTTTCAAAAGATAAGGAAATATAGGAGTGACTTTTAACTAATGGGCAGCTCTGCTCTCATATATGTTCCAAGCACAGTGACCTTCACTGCATTGCCCATATCTGGCATGCGGGATTGGCGGAGGGACAATTTCTCCCAATCCTTCTCCCACAGATCCAGCTGTGGAGGAGTGTTCATGGGAGGCATGCAGAAACGACTGGTTGGCAGGAGGCGTGCCTGGCCCAGGAACTCTTCCCTGGCATGAATGCAGTGTGGAGAAAGCTTGGGTGCTTTCCCAGGGGGTGGGTGGGGTGGAGTGGGGTGGGGAACCAGGGCAGGTGGTTGGGTTCCATGTAGTGGGGAGTAAATGTTGAACCCCCAGTGGGGGTTAGGAAATTACTAAACATGTGGTGGCAACATGCATGAGCAGGGAGATCTGGAGCTGAGTGGACTGAGACAAGCTGCTTTGTGTCTGTACCCACATTTCACTCATCTCCTTGCTTGCCTTTTTGATCACACTGTCCGACCGCTCAAACTGTTGCCAGAAGCAGGCCCAGTGCTTGTTCTCCTGCCAGGCAGGCCTTGGCATCAAAGGCCTTGGGTTTTGTCACACCAACTACCTATGCTCCCTGGCCATGCCATGGCATTAATAGCATTGTGGATTTTGGTTGTCCACCATGTGATCTCCTCAGGCACCTCCCTTGCCAAATCCTCCCTGCACTGTAGCAAGGCAAGGAAAGCCATTAATTCAGACTGTCCCGCCCACCTTCCTGCCCCAGTTTTTCAGGCTCCCACCAACCCAATTTTCAGACCTCCACCGACTTTAAGAGAAGCTTGAATGAGTACCTGCCTGGCCTCTGCTGTTGCAGGTCGGTTGCTGTGGTGGGATCCCAGCAGCATGCAGTTCTCTTCTCGCAATCACTGTAGAGGAGTGAAGAACATGCAGAAATCAACCACCGCTATTCACACCCTCCCATTTTATTTATTTATTACAGGTACAGACTTTTGTCATGACCCCAGCCCACCCTCCCCGTGACCACCATTTTGGTTTACACCCCCCACCAGCCCACTGTCCTGCCATGGTCCCTTCCCACTCACTTCCCGTGCCTACCATTCCTGTCCTATTTCCTGGCCATTTTTCTGCTGCTCTGCTGTGTCCTTCTGGTCATCTGTCAACACAGTAAACAATAAAAAACATAATTAGATAACAGTAAACTGAAGCCTTTATCTTTCAGCTGTGTAAATGCAGACACCCTTCCCCCAGGTGCATTAACTTACTGTTCTCCTCTGACTCCACTACAAAGGTAGTATCCGGATCCTCCGTGCCCTCGACCAGAACCTTGGGTAGCTCCACATACTCTTGAGCAGGAGGGGATACACCATGAGAGTCACAGTGTCGGTGTTTGCATTGACCTGTGCTGACTCTGGAGTGGGGAGAAGTATGAAGGGATGTCCGCAGGTGGTCATGACTTCCATAGTGGAAGTAGGAGTAGTTGCAGTGGGAGTAGGCAGTAGGGGAGCCATATTCTAGAAATCATAGAATAGAATAATAGAATCTTAGAGTTGGAGGTACCTCAGAGGCCATCTAACCCAACCCCCTGCTCAGTGCAGGAAATCCACAGCTACAGCATCCCTGAGAGATAGCAATCCAGCCTCTGTTTGAAAACCACCTGCAAAGAAGAACACACCACTGCCCTAGGCACTCTGTTCCACCATTGAACAGCTCTTACCATTAGGAAGTTCTTCCTAATCTTAGGCTGAAATCTGCTTCCTTCTCGCTTCTGGCCCCTGGCAAAAGTACATCATACAGATGGGATGCAACTATGGTTCCATCCACACAGCAGAACCAGTCAAGTAACTAGTAATAGGGCAATATTTGTCTCACACAGATAGAGGCGAAGTTGTTTCCCCAGATCTCTTTGTATCCATACCTCAAGTCCTTGGCCCACTGCTGGTGCTGGTTCATGTCCCAGGTGTAGATTTACTATGGCATTTGGACTGAGATCTCTTGGAACACTGCCTTGTTGCTGTAGCACTTCACCAGGTATATTGGACCTTCTTCTCCCAACATAGTGCGATGCAGGCCTTGGTCTCTTCTTTGGTCCAGGGAATGCAGCGTGGGTGGGCAAATCAGTAGGTGGACAGCAACTGTGGTTGCATGGTGGTGGCAGTAGTGGTGCTGGTTGTTGCCTGACTCTCAGTTTGAACCATGGCCCCAGCAATAGTAATCTTCTGTAAGTCATTCGAGATAATGCAGTGTCTGAGACAGAGTAAGTGTCAGGCATGTACTGCCAACCAGGAAGAGATGGGAGAATGCATGTTTGAAAAAGGCACGGTAAGCTTTTAAGACAGACATCACATGCATGCCAGTGAGAGTGAGAGTGTGAGTGTAGAGAGGTTCCAGAAGTGGTCACACCTTGGAATGCTCTAGGACGGTTCTTTGTCCATTATTCTATAGTGCTGGTGAACCTGTATGCGCACGCAATGTAATCAAAGGGACGTGGACATGTGGATTCACATTAGCCTGAATTTGTCTTCTCCGGGACTCTGCTGTGAGTGGGGGCTGCATGTCCAGTGGGTGATGGCCATGTGGCCGGTGTGGGCAAACATCTAATAATTGTACAGATGGACACCTACCTGGTGTGCGTTACCATCTCATTTGTTAACACTATCTCTCCTGAGCCTATGTAGAGCTCTCCAGGGTCCTGCAGGGAGCAGGAGAAAAGCTACTTTATGGACCTATGAAGCAATAACTGTTCTTCCTAGCAGAGCAGAGCAGCAGTGGGAGTGAATATTGTCACTTCAAAAGGAGAAGATGACTGTAGTAGAATGCAAAGAGTGGATCCTGGCAAGATTGAATCTCAACTGAGCATCAGTACCCCATTGTAGGAGAGGAACACACTAGAAAATGGCAAGTTACATCACCCATATTGTTCATATTTCATGTTTGTACTGAATCCATAGAGTTCAAGTTATTTTATTTATTTAGATTTCTACCCAGCCCTACCCCAAAGGCTCAGGGTGGCTTACATGAAAACACTGCATAAAAGTAAAACCCATAAAACAATAAAAGACACCCAACCATAAAATGATAAAAGACATCCATCCACCCAACTCCACCCCAAACCAAAAAGCATCTGCATATTGTCAGCTGCAGATTGATGTCAATGCATCCCAAATCTATACATGATCTTGCCATGGGGCCTTAGGTACATGTTGAACAGGAGCGGAGACAAGCTGGAACTCTGCAGGACTCCACAAGACCGAGGACAATGCACAATTGCCCATCACCACCTGCTGGGACCTCCCTGACAGGAATGAGTGGAACCACTCAAGAGCCACACCATAAAACCTTGCCAGGTCCCACAGTCATGTTATCAACACCTCATGATCAACTGTATCAAAGGCCACTGAAAGATAAAAGGATCACCAGGGTACAATAAAAACTCCCCAATTAGAAGCATTATCGGAGACACCACAGAGGATAAATTTGCAGGGCTGAAAAGTGTAGACTGCAAAAATATGGAGGGTACAGTAGATGCAGGAAGGACAGCAAGACAGAATGGGTGACTGGATGGGCACTCAGGATCTGGCCCTTGGATCCAATCCTAAAACTTGAATACATGCCCTGATCTCTGCCTCCTCCCCAAATTTGCTCCTTCAGTGCTTGAGGGTAGGGGATGAATGCACGGGCTAAATCCATGAACTGGGAGAGAGCAAAATAAAAACCATCCACAAGCCTAACTTGGTCCAGAGGCTGGGGTCTCCCCACCCCAGCTCTAAAAAAGACTTGGGGTACTGTTTGCTTTTGCCATTTGTTGTCACACTTACAACAAATGGGGAAAGCAAAAAGTACCCCAAGACTTTGTTGGGGTGGATAGTACCCTTAGGCGGGAGGGGCAGATGCCCCTGCAAATGCCCTCCTTCCCCCTACACACTCACTCTGTCAGTATGCTGCTCCATGTGTCTGCATAGCTACAGGAAGCATCTGATTGTGGCTTTTTCAACATGCGCAGTAATGTGGGTGACATCTTGGCTCTCTGGGGCTTCTGGGAAATGTAGTCCAGCAGCAGCCAGAAAGCCAAGATGGTGGCCGCATGATCTCAGAAGCTGAGCCCAGCCTTCTCTGCCTGGTGAAAATGGGCCCTGGGGGGAGGGCCAGAGGGTAAGGGAGGGGGAGGAATGCCCCTGATTAGGACCCAGAGAGCATGCTCTGGGTGCCGACCCACGGAGCAGTGCTCTCTGGGACAATTGGGGTGGTGTCAGGAAGGTTTCCTGGTTGAGATCCAAAGAGCCAATAGGCAGGGACTTGGGGTGTGTTTTAGGTGGCAATTCATGCCCCTGCTCTATTCTGGCAGGGAGGGGGTCTCAGGGGAGTGAGCAAGAACACTGTGGGAGGGTAGAGGAGGTGGGACTTAAGACTGTTGTGGAGGCTCAGAGGCTGGCTGAGTGAGCACAGCATAGAAGGAAGCCATGCCCATGAGCAGTCTGCATGCACCTTCTTGACTGCCCAGCATCTGGTAAGGTAAGTGTAAAAGAATATCCTTCTCCCTGGGCTGAAGACGCTCTTTTTGATTCAGCCTGGGGCAATCCTGTTTGGGGATTAAATTATCCTCAGAGGAGGGCTTTGATACTTTATTTGTCATGGCTTTGCCCCTTTTACAGCTGATTAAAAATTGGGGTCCAATCCTGCTTTAGGATTAAATTCTGAGACTGGGTGAGAAGAAATTGTTTTGTGGAGAAATCAGGTTTGGGATTTAATCCCTAGGGTGAGGTGGGGCTATTCATGCTTCATTTTTCTTGGCTTTTCCACAGTTACAAAAGTTTGATTTTTTTTGTATTTTGAATGTTTAAATTGGTTGGGATGTTTTGTTGTTTTTTCCTGCATTTTCCATGGATTTTAGTATGTGGTTCTGTTCTGTCAGGCATGGAACCACCTGGTTAGATTTTTTGCAGCAGTGTTAACAATTCAAAAATACTTGCTTTACACATAACCTTATATTGTCTTATAGTGTTTCTGAAAGAAGGAAATAGTAGAAATAGGAGGGGAAAGGACATTTTGTCCTTTTTCCTGAGTGATCTGATGCTTGAGAAACTTTTTGTTGAACTTTGATTTTTTTAATTGGTTGGGATATTTTGGTGGGCTCATATCATGGGGAAAAATTAGAGACAAATAAAAGCGTTTCCAAAGGATTTATTTGGTGATAATCTGCTGTAGCATGAACACCAGAAATATTTGCTTTGCTGTTTTCACACAGCCTTGTATAATTTTAGTGTTAGCCACTTTGAATTTTGTCCCCACTCTATAAGCAATCTAATGCTACTGGGAATTTGGAATCTTAAGGATTTTTCCATGTTTTTTTTTCTCTTGTTAGCTGGTCTGGGATATTGTAGGAAGGATACTGAAAGTGCTATATCAGAAGTGGGGGAACATTTTTCCTCTCAGGGACCAGTTGAAAAATTAATACAAGCACTAAGTCACACAAGCTGGAGGTGAGTGCATTCAGGAAGAGGGTCTAGATCATCAATCTGTGCCCTGGAGCTGTCCCCTAACCTTGTGTGCAAGTTCTCTTCCTGTAATCATATCATGTAAGTGTGAATTTTTAATTCTGACCCCACCCACCACCCCAGACAGACACACACACATTCCATTTTTTACAGATTTTTTTTTTTTACAGATGGGAAGCTGAGGTTGTAAAATTGCATATAAATTTTAAAAATCTGGTTGGTCTGCCCCACCTCCATTGGCCCTGCCCACCACCCCACCAGCTGCCACTGAGTCACCTACACTTTAGATTCAGATATTCATGCAATTTATTTATTTACAAAATTTATATCCCACTCTATCCCGCTACAGGCGGCCCAGAGTGGCTAACAACATAATATAAACACAATATAAAAACATACAGCATAAAAACCACAAACAACTCCCCCCTTCCTCCCTCCCCAACCCCTACCAACCCTACCCTTCTCCCTCGCCAAATGCCTGATGGAAAAGCCAGGTTTTGCAGTTCCTACAGAAGGTCAGAAGGTCCGGGGCCTGATGTGCCCCCACCGGGAGGGAATTCCAGAGGCGTGGCATGGCCCCCTGGGAAACCCAGGGGACCTCCAGCAAGGCGCCCCCAGTCGACCGCAGGGGCCAATCTAGAACCCAGGGAGTGAGGCGGTCTCACAGATAAGCAGGACCCAGGCCATGTAAGGCTTTACAGGTTAAAACCAATACTTTGAATCGGGCCCGGAAGACTATTGGCAGCCAGTGCAGAGATCAGAGCACTGGTGTAATGTGCTCCCGGCAGCCCAATCCCACCAGGAGCCGGGCCACCGCATTCTGCACCAACTGCAGCTTCCAAGCCGTCACCATAGGTAGCTCCATGTAGAGCGCATTGCAGTAGTCTAATCGAGAGGTAATAAAAGCATGAATGATCGTGGCCAGGTCTGGAACTGAAACCAGCTGCCAAAGCTGCCGCACTAGATGTAATTGGGGGAAGGCACTCCTCGCCACAGCCTCCACCTGGAGATCCAGGTGGAGCTGCGCATCGAGGAGCACTCCCAGGTTCTGCACCTGGGATGTCAGCGGAGGGCAAACTCCATCAATCGATGGAGCTGTCAACTCTGCCGACCTACCCACTAGCATCACCTCCATCTTGTCAGGATTCAGTCACAGTCAGTTAGTCCTCATCCAGTCCCCCACAGCTGCCAAACACTGGGTAAGCACCGAGACAGACAGGTCTGGGTCAGTCGAAAATGAGAGATACAGTTGGGTGTCATCCGCATATTGATGACACCTCACCCCGAACTCTCTGATCACCTCTCCGAGCGGCTGCATATACACATTGAACAGGAGAGGGGACAAAACTGAACCCTGCAGGACCCCACACGGGAGGTCTTGGTAAGCTGAAAAATAATCACCGAGTACCACCCGCTGAGTTCTTCCAGTCAGGAATGAGTGGAACCACTCAAGAATGATCCCGCCCACCCCCACACTGTCCCACAGGAGCATCACCAACATCTCGTGGTCAATGGTATCAAATGCTGCCGATATATCTAAAAGGACCAGTAGGGTCAATCGACCACGGTCCTTTTCTCGGCAAAGGTCATCCACCAAGGCCACAAGTGCTGTCTCAGTGCCATGACCCAGATGTAAGCCAGACTGCGAAGGATCAAGATAACTGACGTAGTCAAGATGCCCCTGGAGCTGCTGAGCCACTACCTGTTCAATAACCTTCCCTAAAAAGGGAAGGTTAGAGATAGGCCAATAGCTGGCAGGAGAGTCAGCGTCAAGCAATGGTTTCTTGAGCAGAGGCTACACCACTGCCTCTTTGAGACAGCTTGGTACTCTGCCCTCCCGTAGGGAGGTGTTGACCACCCTGGCCAGCACCAGCCCCAATGTCTCCCGGCAGCTCTTAACTAGCCAGGACGGGCACGAGTCTAATTCACAAGAAGTGGGTTGAACAGCCCCAACCACGTCAGTGGGCGTCACCGACTGAAAGTGAGCCCATAAAATTGGACATGCTGGGACTTCTGCACCCTCTACCTCCTCCACCTCATTAAGTGCGGCATCAAGGTCTTGGTGAATACGAGCGATTTTATCCACGAAATAATCCGGAAAAAGGTCACAGCGGGCAGAAGATGACTCAACCTCAGGTTGAGGGAGGTTGGACTGACCAGCCCCCGCACCACCCGGAACAGCTCCGCTGGACAGAATTTTGTGACTGCTATGAGGGCAGCAAAGAACTCCCTCTTTGCTATCCGCATAGCCATGGCATAGGCTCGTAAACTAGCTCTATGTCGCAATCTGTCAGCTTCAGTTTGAGATCGACGCCACCGTCAATCCAACCGTTGCCCCTCTTGCTTCAGGACCTGCAGCTCCTCAGAGAACCAAGGAAGTCTGCAGGGCCGCCACCTGGGCAACGGACACCTGGGAGCCATTTGATCAATAACCTCTGTCAGCAAGATATTCCATAACTTGATGAGGTCATCAATGAGATGGCCGTCAAGGTCAGAGGGTAACTCCCCCAGAGCGCCTAGAAATCACACTGGGTCCATCAGCCGCATGGGGTGGACCATCCTAATAGGTCCTGCACCCTGCTGGGGGCAGATATGTGCTAGAAGAGAGGTCTGCAGGAGGTAATGATCCGTCCATGACAAGGGCACAGTTGATATCTCCCCCATTAACGAAGCACCCACCTCAAGGCTAGTGCAGAACATGAGGTCCAAGGTATGCTCTCCAAGATGTGTTGGGCCGTTCAATCCTTGAAATCAGATCTTCATGCTCTGCTTCTGTTATGGGAGATTGCCCTTTAACCTGCCTCAATGTGTGGGCTTTAAGGGCCTGGGGGAAATGACTTCTCTGTGAATGTCCTACCATTTGTATACTGAGGAAGCACCTCTACTCTGTTAGGAAGAGACACTCTGATTTTTATTTCCAATACTTTGATAATGGTAATTTAAAAACCCAAAGCAAGCAAGCCTTCCAGAGCAGCCCTGGCCCCTTAGCATGGTAGGTCTATCTGAACCTGGGGCTTATTGCAATGCAACACATTAGAATCTCTATCCTATTTGTGATCAGCAGGGGTTTACTTAAATCAACAGGAGGTAAAATTTTCACTTTAGTAGTGATCATGGATGTAGTTGTTTGGAAGGAGGATGCTAGCCCTGTTGAAAGCCATGGTAATAACTGCCCCCTGCATTCTGATCTCTGGGTATCCAAATGTGGGTAGTACCACCTTTTCAATGTGGTGTCTGCTGCTTCATCCCCATTCTCAAAGCCTTCCCCTTGACTGGATGTCACTGTGAGAGTTTCCATTCTTGTAGAATAAATTCTGCTCTGGGGCATTATTTTCTAATCTACTACCAAGAGCTGATCAGATGACATTTTTCCCCATGGTGTCAAAGACCACACACCTGTGAGATTCACCTGACTACATCCTCTCCAGACAGCATGATGGAAAATTATACACCTGGCTGCTGAATGTGTGCAACAAGGTTCATCTCAGAGCTATGTCCTTGCAGGATCCAGACCAAATAGGACACAGCAGCATTCCATTTACCATCACCATTACTTCCTTATTTACAGTGCAAAACTGATCAAATCAGCCACCACTATTGACATTGCTCCCACCACGACTCTGGGATCTATATAACAGAAGTAGCACTTTCCTGAGTACCTGCCATTCCTTTGGTCAAATGTCACTCTCTTGCTCTAGGAAGTTCCAGACCTGTTGGTTGTCCAGGCTCTGTAGACTTCCTCTGGCAACCTCTAGTCCTGAACTACCTTGGACAGCTGAAGCTGTAGCTTTTTATACTTTTCCCAGCCCAATAGTTTGCCATTGGCCAATTAGAATCAAAGCATTTGAGGCAGGAGTGCAGCAGATTGCAGCCTTTAAAGGGCCAGTGACCCAGCTCATCCCATTACAAGGTGACTAAAAGCTTGTCCTTTCCTGAAATCCTGTTTGCTTTGTCCAAGGGCAGGAAGAGGCAAAGATGAGACATCCTACAGGCCAGGTGGGAATTTTCAGTGCCCCAAGGTGCAGGAAGGGGAAACAGAAATAATTCCACTTTGATTTTGTTTTGCTTCTCTGGAAACAAGATCATCAGCAACAATGATCCCACAT
>QEPC01001417.1:628002-640496 GCA_003113815.1 Sphenodon punctatus
TTTATGCATGTTTCAGGGCTGCATAGGGCACCAATACAGCCCTGCAACATGCATAAATAACCACCAAGGGTGGTTAAAGGGTGGTTAGCGTCATGTCTGTTTTCACCCATTGTTACTGATGACTATGGACCTTTTCACACAGACACTCTAACACTAATAAAATGGGTGTTACATTTTATTATACATGTTGCAGGGCACCCATACAGCACACCTGCAGCCCTGCAACATGTATAATAAAATGTAACTCCCATTTTATCAGTGTTAGCATGTCTGTGTCAAAAGGGCCTATGTAACTGGGCAGTACCATAAGTCCTTGGAGAATGCCAACCCATCCAGAAATTGGCAGGAGCTTGTGAGGTGTCTGTCCCTTTAAGGGAAAGAGGCTGCCTGCTATGACTATGCCCCTTTGGGGGAATATAACAGCTGCAAGCTCTGAAGCCAGGAAGTCTGATCTCAGCAACAGGCTGATAAAGAGCTCTGCTGCAGAAGTAGGGAGTTGACCAGGGTCCTGAACCTATGTCCGAGGGAAAAGGTGGGCTGAAAGCAGGTGAGAGCTTAGACAGTGGCTACCGGCAACTTGTCAGCAAGAGGGAGGTTTCTGCTGTTACCCTTGGAGTTATTGTGGGAAAGCATTTATCACCAGTTTATTGAACTATAAATAAATCTGCACATGGTGGAATATGGACTGTTGTGTGGAGGTGAAGTTTTGGAGCCTTGATCCTGGGAATATTTATTTATTTATTTATTTTATTTAAATTTCTACCCCGCCCCTCCCTTAAGGCTCAGGGAAGCTTACTGTGACAGGCTGCCCTTTTACACACAAGATCTGGTTGAAATTTTCCAAACTGAAACATTTTCTTTTAAAATCCTTGAATCCTGACAAGACGGAGGAAATGCTGATGGGAGGCGCTGGGGAGCTGGTGAATCCCATCATTGATGGGGTTCGTTCCTCTCTGTCCCCTCAGGTTTGGAGTCTGGGGGTACTCGTTGACTCACAGCTTTGCCTAGAGGCTCAGGTGGCAGCAGTGGCGAGGAGCGCCTTTTGTCAACTACATCTGAAACATTGGCTTCAGCCATTTACGTCAGACTCTGACCTGTCCACCATCATCCATGCCTTCATCACCTCAAGACTGGACTACTGCAGCACACTCTATGCGGAGCTACCCTTGGTGACAGTTCAGAGACTGCAGCTGAGGCAGAACGTAGTGGCCCGTCTCCTTATGGGGCCCGGACCGCAGGAGCACATAACCTCCTGCGGACCTGTCTCCCAGCACACGTCTGCCCCCAGAAGGGTGTGGAACTGGTTTGGTTGGTTCGCCCCCGGAGACTGATGGAACCTGAGACGTTCCAGAATGCTCTAGGGGAGTTACCCTCTGACCTCGATGGCCGTTCACTCGATGACCTTGTGGTTTTGTGGAATATTCTGTTGACTGAGGCCATCAACCGGACAGCTCCTAGGTGTCCGCTCCCTCAGCATCGGCACCTCAGGCTGCCATGGTTTGCGGAAGGCCTGTGGCAGCTGAAGCAAACAAAGCAGCGGTTGGAGCGACACTGGTGCTGATCTCGTGCAGAAGCTGATCAATTGCAGCATAAAGCCAGTTTATGGACCTATGCTGTGGCTGTCAGGGAAGTGAAAAAGGAGTTTTTTGCTACCCTGATAGCATTTGCAAAGTCTCATCCAGCGGAGCTTTTCCAGGTGGTGATGGGGTTGGTCAGGCCGGTCTCTCTCTGCTGGGAACTGGAGTCTTCCAGTGCCTGCTATGACACGTTTGTGGAGTAGTACTTCATGAATAAAATCGCTTGGATTCACCATGACTTCAACTCCGTGCTTATGACAATACGAGAACCAGAGGTTATGGAGGCTCCGTCTTGTCCAGTTCTGTGGGATCTATTTCAGTAGGTGACGCCCGCCACTGTGGTGGATGTTCTGGGGGCTGCTAGAGCCGCATTTTGCAAACCAGACCCATGCTTGTCCTGGCTGATCAAAGTCAGCCAGGAGATGCTGGGGCAGTTGCTGGCTGGTGTTGTCAACACCTCACTGTGAGAGGACAGGATGACGTACTGCCTCAAAGAGGCGGTGGTGCGGCCCTGCTCAAAAAACCATTGTTTGATGTTGACTCCCCCACCAATTATTGGCCCGTCTCTAACCTTCCCTTTTTAGGGAAGGTTATTGAGCAGGTGGTGGCTTAGCAGCTGCAGGAACATCTGGACCGCACTGGTTTTCTTGATCCCTCGCAGTTCGGCTTTCATTTGGGTTATGGCACTGAGACTGCATTAGTGACTTTGGTTGATGACATTTGCTTGGCACTGGAGCAGGATCATTTGATCCTGCTAATCCTATTAGATCTGTCAGCTGCATTTGATACCGTTGATCATGAGATGCTGGTGACTCACCTTCGGGACTATGCCAGGTGAGCAGAACCATTCTTGAATGGTTCTGCTCCTTTCTGGCCAGGAGAACTCAGCGGCTGGTGATCAGGGATTGTTAATCTACACCCCGGGACCTCATGTGTGGAATTCCACAAGGGAGGTGGGTGAAAGGTGGTTGGGGAGGATGAAGTTTTTATTTTCTTATTTGTATGCTTCCCTTTTATGTGTATTTAATGTATATTTTTAAATGATGTTTTAACTTTTGTAAGTCGTCTCAAGCTACCTAGGCAGGAGAGGCGTTATATAAATAATGAAAATAAATAAATAACACCAGTGCTTTGTTTTTATGTGTTTTATGTATTTATATGTTTTATTTATTCTTTGTTAGCCACCCCAAGTTGACTGTGAGGCAATTTATGAAATTTTTAAAATAAAATAAAATAATAATAAATACATTTTTTAAACCACCATTTTCATGGATGCAAAAAATTTTCTCCAGATTTTTATTGCTGCTGGAATTTTTTGAGTGTACAGGTTTGGTTTTTTACTTCATCTTTTTTGGTCAAAATTAGTCCAAAAATTTTTTTCAGGCACCACACAAGGTGAAAATAAAAAATATTTCTGTTGTGAACAGTTCAAATCCAAAATATTGATCTTTTCAACTTTTTTTCATGGGCCGAATTTTTAAAAATCACCTCTGCTAATAACCCCATATGAATCCTGCAGCTCTTACCCAGAAAACGAGCTTTTCATAGATTCAGACTCTCAGATTTTAAAGTCAGAAGTGACCATGAAGCTCATGTATTCTGATTTCCTGTCTAGCATGAGCCTGCAGACTTCCCTCCAGTTATTACTAGAACAGGCCTTGTAAGCTGTATTTGGCAAAAGCATCTCTTTTAGAAGGGTGTCTATTCTGTGTGACAGAGCAAGCCTGTCTTTGCTGTCTGATTAGCGGCCTTTGACCTGTTTTCAGAGTACACGCAATCCATTTTCCTGACTAGGGCTGCGTTTCTAAAAGCACTTGCTCAAGCAGAGTTATATTAAAGTCATTGTGACTGTGTCAATACTAGTGTTCTTTTGGGCTGCAGCGTAGGTTGTCTGTATAATTAGTAGGTGCACAAGCCAGATGAGGGTACATTTAATGGGAATCATGAAGCTAGATGGAGATTTGGACCTCTCTAGTCACTTTAATTGCATCTCAGTACTCTAGGACAGGGGTAGCCGAAGTTCCCAATCCCAAGAGCCACATACTAAAATATTCATATTAGGGATGGGCGAACAGATCGCAGTTCGGGTTCGTCTGTTCGGTTCATCTGCATTCAGTTCATCCGTTCGGTTTGTCCGTTCGGTTCGGCCGTTCGGTTCGGCTGTTCGGTTAGCTCGCCGGGTTCGGGTTCGACCGTTCTGTTCGGCCGTTCAGCCATTCTGTTCAGCCGTTCGGCTGTTCTGTTTGGCCGTTCGGGAAATGTTATGGATGGTTTTTTTGTTTTGTATATGTTTTTTTGGGTTTTTTATTGGGTTTTATATGGTTTTCTTTTGTTTTTTATTTGTTTTTTTTGTTTTTATATGGGGTTTTTTAATTATTTTTTTTATCTAATATTATATATATCTATCTCCACTAAATCTAACTGCTATTAACTATTCTAAATGCTATGAACTAAATGGATTATCTAATAAGTACACAGGCCTACTCCTACAAACACTAAAACTAAATCACTAAAGCTAACTCTATCACTAAGCTAGCTCCTACAACTACTATCCCTAACCTATCTATCTCTCTATATCCATATCTCTCTATCTCTCTATATATGGGATTGGGGGGGGGGGGGATCACAAACACAAGGTTTCAGTTTAAGTTTTAAGTTTCATTTCAGTACAAAACTGAAATGAAACTTAAAGCAATCTAATAATCCTACTCAACGCCTGCTGTTCAGGAACAGTGACTAGCTCAGAAGGTGTTGGGAAGGGGGGAGGCAGATAGTTTCATTTCTTGCAAGCCTCTCCACCCCTGGTGCCTGGAAGTCTGCTACTCAGTGACTAGTACTACCCCTCCCTGTCACCTTACAGTGAACCTTTTTTTGCCACCCGAACTCACCCGAACGCGAACCGAACTGACCGCACTGTTCAGTCGTTTCGGAGTTCAGAATCAGGGTCGGAGGTTCGGGTTCGGGTTCGGTCATCCGAACAGGCCGAGTTCGAGTCGAACTCCGAACTTCCGAACCGCGTTCGCCCATCCCTAATTCATATGGCTGAGAGTCACAATACACACACCCCTTTCCTGCTTTGTGATTAGCTAACAGATCCAGTGCTCTGCAATTCTGCCAACTGAGACTCAGGTACTAAGTAAGACAGAGGACCATTGGGGTGGCATGGAAGACCAGCCCTGGCCAAGAGTGCACTAGAACTGCCCAACAGCCACAGTCTGTCCACTTCTTCTATAGCCTATAGACCCTGTTCTCCCTAGCTGACCCTATTCTCTCCATGCAGCTCTGGAGGAGTCATAGCCTTGCCTTAATCATCAGCATCAGAGTTTCTTATAAGCACTGTTTAGGATACCTCTGTGCTCACGTATTCTTTCATATCATGTCACAGCTCATTACAGTGAGGGGAAATATTCTCTGATAAAACACACAATAAAACTGGTTCACACTACAAATACAGTAGCTCTGAAAGAGATGGCAACCACCTTAGACTGGGCAACCACACATGTTCTTGATGATAAGATGTAAAGAGCATCTTAACAGCAGTCACTGTTCACATTAGGAGCTTATCCAAGGGGGATAAACCCTGAATGGGATTGCTACATCTCAGAAGAAACCTTAGCTCTGCACTAGTCTTGGCTTCCTGCACTAACGAGCCTGAGGCTGGTGTCATTTTGACAGGAGTGTTGTAGATGGTCCCCATCCCCAACTGGCTGTGGCCCATGAACAGGCACCTGCAGGTCTCTTCATCACTTATGAAACAAAGATAAATTGGTAGTTGTCAAAAGCAATGGGAATTCATTCCTTTTCTCTTTCGCTTGCACTCAGGGGACTGAGAGACCACTGCTTTCCTTTCATGTGGTGTTTAAAGATCAGGATGCATTTGTTTGAAGAGAGGAAGGCATTGTGTGAGCTTGTAGAATCTTAGAGTCGGAAGGTACCTCAGAGGTCATCTAGTCCAACCCCCCTGCTCAGTGCAGGAAATCTGCAGCTACAGCATCCCTGACAGATGGGCCGTCCAGCCTCTGTTTGAAAACCTCCAGCAAGGAGAGACCACCGCCTCCCTAGGCAGTCTGGTCCACTGTCGAACAGCACTTACCATTAGGAAGTTGCATGATTAGGGTTGCCATTCATTCAGTTTTCACCCAGACACTCTTAACACTGATAAAATTGGTGTTACATTTTATTATACATGTTGCAGGGCACCCATAGAGCACACCTACAACATGTATAATAAAATGTAACACCCATTTTATCAGTGTTAGAGTGTCTGTGTGGAAAGGGCCCTGGACAGTCCAGGAATTGGAGTCTTTGCCTGGAATCTGGTTGAACACTTAAAACACTAAATGTCTGGGAACTGGACCTTCATAAAGTAGTGACCAGCTTCCTTCACCTCCCTCATTGCCATCTTTGGGCACAGGGAGCCTTCAGAGAGGTTCTGGCACTGGACAGCATAGTGCAGTTTGTGGAGGCTGAATGGGGGCATCTGGGGATTCAGCTCTCCTACTGGGATCTATATGCCTGTAGCAATGGCTCTTGCAGCATACCCAAACTCTGCTCAGCATGGTATTTGGGGGTTGGGACTCAAGCTAGATAGAGAGCTTCCTGCTGGGGGTCACTTGCCCACTGTAACAGGGCAGGTGTCTGGGAATGGCTTCAGCAAAAGGTGTCTGTTGTGTATGTTCTATGACTAACCACTAGAGAACTCTGGGTTCTTGGAAGCTAGGCAGTGCTGAGCCTGAAGTCAATCTGTCTCTCAAATACTGAGTAATCTCATTGAAATCCCAGTGCTTCATCCATAGTAGGATGAACCAAGCACTGGGATATGCTCACCAAAAAATGATTTTAAAAAGAAAACCGGAAAAAACCTGACAAGCACTAGCTAGAAGCACTGAGGAGGGGAGCCCTCCCAAGCACTCCCATCTGGCTCTTGTCAAAGTCCATTCCCCCCCCCCCCACACACACACACATGCACACTACACAACTGTTTGGTGGTGTGTTGGGGCCGGGGGAAGCATGCAGCCTCCGGTACAAGTGCTTCTCAGGCTCTCACCTCACCACTGGGCTAGGGTTCCTACTCTCCCAGTCACTGCTGACTGCTCAGTACTCCCTCCTCCCCAGGCCTGCAAACTGCACAACTGAGGAACTTCCCAGCTGGACTTTTTCTGAGCAGGGAGGGGAGCACGGAGGTCTCTTCCCACCTGTGTGCAACCTCTTCCTAAGTCCCTATTCGCAGGGGGACTGATATCAGAGGTGTTCTCGAGTCTTACAAATATCAGTAAGATTATCGACTGATATCAGTTTCCTTGGGAACAGGGACCCATTAAGGGGGTTTCATGCAGGTGGGAAGAGGCCTCCTCACTCCCCTCTCCACTCAGAAAGAGACCAGTGGGGAAGTCCCCAGGTACAACACACAAGCCAGGGGAGGAGCAGGGAGCAGCTATCAGTAACCAGGAGAGTAGGAGCGGTGAGGTGAGTCTGCCTGGGGAGCATGGGTTTGGAGGGCATGAGGCTTGAAGGTGCTCACACACACAGCGCTTCTCAGATATGGGGGGAAGTGCCTTCAAGCAACCTGCTGGGTGACATCCAAAGGCTGCTTCCCTCCCCCCAAATACCGCCAATCAACTGTTTGGTATGGAGGGGGGAGTGTGCAGCAGGCCTTTGAAACCTACAAGTGCTCCCCCCCCGCAGCCATTTTTAAGTGTTCACTGAGAAATTGCACACACACACACACACACACCAGTGCTTGCAATTACAAGAATTGTGAGAATTTTCACAAGCAGCTAAATTGCCGCTTGTTTCAGCCCTAATACCAACCTTGTATCAGTGCTAGCTGAGGTGGATGAGGTGCTGGCTGAGATGAGGTGCTGGCTGAGGTGGTGTACAGTGGCGGCTAGTGGTTTTTGAAGCTGGTGGGGCAGTAGGTGGGTTGAACCTACCGCCCGCAGCAAAGCCTAGGGGCCAGCAGGCCTAGGGGCAGAGCCAGGGCAATGGTAGAGAGAGCCAGGGCAATGGTAGGCCAGTGGCGTGGCATAACCCAGCAGCAAGGAGTTCCCAGGGTTAACATTGGATGGACATTACATTAGTTAACGCTGAGAACTCCTTGCTGCTGTGTGAAGCACTGCCACTGGAGGATAGAGAGCCCTCTTTCTGGGGTCCCGTCCACTCTCTTTCCCACCTGGTCCAAATTAACCACAGCAGACTAAAAAAACAGATCATGTTGCCATCGCCTACCTTTATCCTGAACCCTCAAATCCTCAATTTTCATGGCATCCTTGGCCACCTGTAGTCTTCTGAAGGTGTAGGCTTTGGGACAAGCCTTCCTTCTGGCTTGGAGGACTGGGAGGACTGAGTTAGCTCCCTGTCCTGCGACAAGCTGAATCAGAAGAGAATGAAAGGGAAGAGAAGGACAGGACAGAGGAGAAGTAGGAGGGAAAGGGTTTGGTGTTGGTGCATGAGAAGAAGAAGGGGAAGAGATGTGTTCAGTGGGGGACAGGGGAAAGAGGTCTCCTCGTTGTATGCAGGCTTCTCTTCTGCCATGCTCCTACTTACTTTCTCTTCTGTTCACAAGGAGAGCAGTTGCAGGCCTGTATAGCAACCAAACACTCCCCATCCAAACCAGCACCCCAGTACCTTCACCATATCCCCAGCACCCAAATACCTGTCCAAAGAAATAGGCCTTTTAAAAAGGTTTGGCCAGTTTCAGGGCTGCACTGTCACCAAACCAGGCCCTTCCAAACCAGCATCCCCAGCAGCCACACCTTATCCCCGGCAGCCAAATGCCTGTCCACGCAAACTACTTCCCAGCAGCAGGGAGCAGTGAAACAGCAAAGGGACCATTTTTAAAAAGAGTAGCCACGACCAGTGGACCCACAAATTTACAAAATGGTCTCTCTACTCATGCTGGGAAGCCTCTCTACTCATTGATGCATTGCTGCTGCTTTCCTTCTCCCCTCCCAAGCATGAGTAGAGTGGCCATTTTGTCATCATGCAAACACAGAGTAAGCAGGGCAAACTATCTTAAGGCAACATTGTGTGCAGTCCTTACCACATCACAAAAGCAGCAACAAAGTGAGGAGTTTCACTTGTCCGCCAAAACATGGTTGAACCCTGTTTTCCCAGTGTCTCCCCATCCACCCATTCCCCAGTCTCTCCCATCCACCCCTTCCCCCATTCCCCAGTCTCTCTCCGTCCACCCCCTCCACCCCATTCCCCAGTCTCTCCCCATCCCCCCCATTCCCCAGTCTCTCCCAGTCTCTCCCCATCCACCCCAGTCCCCAGTCTCCCCAAGTCCAACCCCCTCCCCACAGCCCCATTCCATCCCCAGTCTCTCCCCCCCACATGCAATTTACTCACCATCATAGTCAGACAGCAGGATGGTGCGATGTTCGCTTCTTGAGAGTTGACTTGAGTCACTGAGCATGCGTACTGGTCCCTGAATTCCTCACAGCTGCAGCACATCTCGCCTGAGCGCCTGCAATTGGTGCCCAGTTGTCATTTTAAAATTGAGTTCATAGGGCTCTTAGAAAGCCTGCCCCTCATGGATCCAATGGGAAATTCAGTTTCCCATACATCCATTTGGACTGTGCTCTGAGCCACGCAAAGCACGTTCAAAATAGTTTTGGCCCTTATGGGACTCCAGAGCACAGCCAGTCCCCACCCCAAACACAGTAAATTTAACTGTGCGTGCTCACCATACGCCATGCTGCCTGCCATGCTGTGGGTGTCAGGAACTCCAGAGCCTGCACTCGCGCATGCGCAGTTTCTTGGTGTGCCCCCCCACCTTGAAATTGACATCGCTGCACCTGCTGCTGCCTGACACAGTTCTGTGATCCGCAGAGCCTCAGAAATTGGTCTGGTCACTCAAGGATGATCGGACTTAGACTTCAGTGCCCCCAGAGAGAGAGAGAGAGAGAGAGAGAGGTAAGGGGGCAGTGCCCCAGGTTCCTTGGCTGAGCACCACCACTGGTGGTGTATGAGGTGCTGGCAGTATGAGTGCTGGCTGAGGTTCTTGGTTGTGTTATGACAGATCTGTAACAGATACTTACATTAGTACCCACGGGTAATACCTGTATTTTTGAATACCACATTGAGTACTTTCCGGGTACCAACTGGGTTCCTCAATACCTGAAAAATCTGTAATTTCTGGTACTGATTTTTTGATTACTAATCAGTATATCAGGATGGAAAACCAAAAAAAAATGGGACAGAAAAATAAATAAATCGGGACTGGAAGTCAACTTTCAGGGACAGAAACCCACAAAACAGTTCCAGAAGTTGAAAAATCAGGACAGAAGTAGAAAAATTGGTGCCGGAAGTCGACATTCCAGGACATCAGGTAGCCAAATTAGGTCAGTCAGGTACCAATCACTGATTGGCGATCAGTACCTGATATTGTCAGGTCGATTCGGCTACAGAAATTGATCAAGTATACCCATTTTTGTGGGTACTCATTTCAGCTCTAGTTTGTGATTTGTTGCCCATCATGGCCAGTTGGGCTGTCTGTTCTCTATTGCTTATTTATTGTGGTGCAGATAGAGAATTCTGATAGATGCTTTCCAAATGCTCAGGTAGAATGGTCCTTGTCCTCAGGAGCTCAGCAGCAAAGGGACTGTCTGCTTGAGGAATGGACCTTCAGGCCCAGTAGGGGATGTATTAAAAAGACAGTGAGGTTTTCATTAATATATCAGCCTTCTCATTGTCAACTTCCCAATGAGATGGGTCAGGGCTGTTCATCCCCATGGGCTGGTTGGTAACTGGAGGCTTGAAATGAGAGGCAGAATGAGGGATAGAACACAAGAGGCCTGACTCCTAATTTGTATTATGTCGGGCAATCACTCGCCTGCAACTCGGGGGTTGGGGAGGAGGGGCACTACACGGGCAGCCCAGGGAACCCATTGGGTCCGTCTGAATGAAGCCAACCCAAGTGGGGATGAGAGCAGGCGGACGTGGGGGTGTGCCCCCTGAGCAGCTATTGGGGTGGGCAGCCCTGCATCCATCTAAAAACACCCAAAGGGTGTCTTTATATGCAATGGGGATTGGGTGTTAAGATGTTTGCCTCATGACTATGCATTGTGTCTAAGCAGTATTTTTGGCCACTGTTCTGCCCCCCATTATTTATTTATTTTTAAATTTTATTTATTTATATATTAATTTATGCCCCGCCCCTCCTGAAAAAGCAGTTCGGGACTATACAATGGTGTCAACACATTCACCCCTTTCTGTTGTGTCTAAACGACCCAGTGTTTCTGAGGGGCTTTAGGGTCCACACAGGCCTTTAAAAGAGACTCTGAAAATTCTATGATTTGCTGTGTTTCTTTTACAGTTCATACACAAAACTACGTAGCTCTCTGCCTTTTCTTAATGCCACTCTCAGAAACCCAGGGATTCTGGTGGCCACATGAGAGGAATGTTACTCCATTCACTTTCTTGGCCTTGCTGGCTCAATTTGTTGGCAGGGAGAGACAAGGAGATTTATTTTGCTGCTGCTACAAGTACACCAGTCTGAATTTCTTTGCTTGTTGTGAGTCTCCCTATGGCCAGAGCTAAACTTGCTACACTGGGTAGGTTTAGCAGCAGCAAAGCCAAGAATGCTAATAATTCTGTGCATCATCTCTGCTTGGGTGTGAGTATTTTGAGGTCTGCTTTATCAGGCAGCCCTCCCAACTTAAGCAGTGACACAGTCCTCCCCATCTATTTACTAAATTATTAAGGGGTTAACATGCATAACGCATTGGAAAATGTTTAACGTGTGTTAGTGAAAAGGTGTTAGCCTACCTAAACAAGGATTTCAGCACACTAACTAGCCTGTTTAAATATATGCTAGCTACAAGGCTTAATTTGTGGGGGGTGGGTTGGGTTGGGTGGGATGTCTTACTAGGGCTGAGCCCCAGCAATTAATTTTTTTAAATAAATTTAAAAAATTATATATTCAAGGTGGGGCTGAGCCCAGAGAAATATTCCCAGTAGGGATGGGCAAACAGGATGGAGTTTGGATGTTTGGCCATTTGGACTAAAAACTTAGTTTTGGTTCGTGGGTTTGGTCTGGTTGGGTTCGGACCCCCCGAATGTTTGGCGGAGTTTGGCATCACTGTGAGGCTTGGGGTGCTCCAGGGACCCCCAGGGTGCCTGTGGTGGCATGGCAGGCCATCGGAGACCCAGAAGCAGCAGCAGAGACCGGGAAGATTTGGTGCTTGGCACCCCGGGTTGCCCAGGTAGGCAGCCTCAGCACTTGACCCCTGGGGGTGCCCATGGCACCAGGGCTGGCCGTCGGAGATCCAGCAGCAACAGCATCAGAGACCAGGAAGGCTTGGCGCTTGGCACCCTGGTTGCCTGGGCAGGGAGACTCGACGCTTGGCCCCTGGGAGTTTCCGTGGTGCCAGGGTTGGTCATCAGAGACCCATCGGCAGCAGCAGCAGAGACCAGGAAGGCTTGGCACTTGGCACCCTGGGTTGCCCGGGCAGGCAGGCTCGGCGCTTGGCTCTGGGGGTTCCCGTGGTGACAGGGCTGGCCATTGGAGACCCAGCGGCAGCGGCAGCAGCAGCAGCAGCACAGACCAGGAAGGCTTGGCACTTGGCACCCCAGGTTGCCCGGGCAGGCAGGCTCAGTGCTTGGCCCCTGGGGGTGCCCATGGTGCCAGGGCTGGCCATCAAAGACCCATCAGCGGCAGAAGCAGAGACCAGGAATGGTTGGCGCTTGGCATCTGGGGTTGCCTGAGCAGGCACACTCAGCACTTGGCCCCTGGGGGTTCCTGTGGCACCAGGGCTGGCCATCGGAGACCCAGAAGCAGCAGCAGCAGCAGCAGAGACCAGGAAGGCTTGGCGCTTGGCACCTCGGGTTGCCTGGGAAGGCAGGCTCGGTGCTTGATCCTGGGGGTGCCCATAGCACCAGGACTGGCTGGCTGAGACTCAGCAGCAGCAGCAG
>QEPC01001417.1:651364-679804 GCA_003113815.1 Sphenodon punctatus
GCTCTTCCTCTGTCCCCTCCCTCACTCTCCCTCATTTCTCCTGCTCACCTAATCGCCTTTGACCCTTCTCCCTTGCTTCCCCCCATGCCTGGAATTCCCTCCCTGCCCACATCCACCTTGCCCCCTCCCTTCGCTCCTTCAAATCCCTCCTCAAGACCCACCTTTTCCTTGCTGCCTTTCCCAATGCCTGCTAGACGTTCCCATATACCTACTGTCTGCCCTCCTCTGCAGACTGCTGCAACCTGATTGTAACCAAGCCAAGCACACGCACCTGAGTCTTCGCATCCGCTTGAATGTTTGTCTGTCTTCTCCCCTGTCCCTCCCACTATCCTCTCTCCCTGTCTCCCCCTCCTTGTCATTTAGATTGTAAGCCACAGGCAGGGACCGTGTCTATTTCTATGTTCTGTACAGCACCAGGTCACACAACAGGCGCTATATAAATGTTTATAATAATAATAATAATAATAATTAATAATTAATAGTATGTTTGCAGCAATCCATGATGTTGCTCTACAATCAGCTGCCACATTGCTCTTTTCAGACTTCAGTAGCAAGTCAGTGCTTCTGCTGAAAGGTGCCAAAAGAACAAGCTGCTTTCTGACACTGTCCCAAAGGCAGCTGCCCCCATCATCATCATAAAGTAGGAGCCTTTTTAAAACTAATTACAATCTGAAAGCTAAATATGCAGCTCTTCAAAAGTCAGATCTAAAAGCATTAGGCTGTTGATGGAGTGAATGCTCTTCTTTGGTAGCAACATATGGGCTTCCCTATTTATTAAGCACAACTCTTTAATAGACATGAACGTGGATGAAAGCATGTGGGCTCTTTGTAGTTGCCACAATGATTACTCTCTCTGAAGCTGGAACAGAAGATGGGCAAAATGTAGAATGGCACTTCAAAAACCAGCAAGGAGACAGGGTGACCATATCAATGAAGAGAACAGCGGGTTTGCTGCTCTGGAATTTCCACAGCAGAGGAAAGCCAGGGAACAGAAACAACTGGTACACAATGCTAAAGTACATCTGCACTTCTCCGTGGCAAGAATTACCTTTCTCTCATATGCTCAGTCTTTTTCCTGTTTCTTTTTAAAGCAAGTCTTTAGCTGCTAGGGGTTTTTTTCCCCAGAAAATCCATCAAAATGTGAACCAACATAAATGATGATGTGATTTCTATAGGAGTCTGCACAGGGTCTAGAGCAACGTTTCCCGGACTTTAAGCCTGCATGATTCCTTTTTGAGACATAAATATTAGGGATGGGACTCTCATATTGCCGAGGACCGAGAGTGGCCGATAATGGCACTCTCGGTTCTAATACTGATAGTTCTCTGCAATATCAGTTCTTTTGTATTGCTTTTTTTCTCAGATTTTTAACATTGAGGTTTTCCCCATTGAAGTCAATGGGGAAAACCGCAATGTGAAAGATCCGACAGATACTAATAGATACTGTAGAACTAGGGCTGAAACAAAGTCTTCAGAAAACTTCGGAATTTGGAGAAGATTACGTTATTTGGTTCGGAAAGTCCGAATTCCAAAGTTCCGAGGACCAAGGCCGTTATTCGGAAAACTTCGGAAACTGCTGCATGCATGGGGGGCTAGTGAACAGTTGAGCTTCTTCTGGAAATGAAACTTAGTGCCATATTTGGTAAGAGGGGGGTATGGGAGGGGACAGGTGAGTGATGTTAAGATCAGCTGGCCAAACTAGATGGCAAGCTTTTGATTGGCTGGCACTGGCAGGGTAAAATAAAAGTGGCTGCAGCCATTTTGTCCATTCTCTTTGGTGAATTTGGATGTGTGCTACAGTGCTGCTGGATCTGTAAGTAATTGGCTGGGGGAGGGGTGCCTGGCCTGACCTGACCTGACCTGACCTGGCATGGCATGGTATGGTCTGTCCTGTCCATAGAGCCAATACTGGGGGATGGGGGTTACGTTTAACTTTACCATGCCATGCAGTTTTTAAAAAAAATAAAAAATAATTGGGTGCCACAGTGCTCCTAGTTCTGCCTGTTGCTTGGCAGAGGGATCTCTCTGCCTGGCTCCACTTCCCCTTGCCTGGTCTGTTCAAGTTACCAGTGCCACAGAACCATGCCATGAGGGTGCCAGTGTGGGGTGTGAATGTCTGGTTTCCTTACTGGTTTGCTGCTGGGAGTCTGGTTTGTCTGTTCAAGTTTGATCTTTTCAAGTTACCAGTGTCTGATCTGTTCAGGTTACCACTGTGCCACAGTGCCAATGTCATACCAAGAGGGTGCCCGTGGGGATGTAAGAATGTCTGGTTTCCTTCTTGTGAGTGTTATCAGGCTGGCTGGCTTTTGGTGGGATTTCTCCATGCAGTTGCCCTGTTTTGTTGTATTCTTCTTGAGCGAATGTCCCACTCTCACTAGCCTGTTTTTTCTGTGCACTGCTTGGTTGGCATAATAATGATTTACAGTGGGTGCACTCACTGCTGAGGTGGGCCATGCGGTGGGTACACACATTATTGTTTTTGAGTTTTTTTTTATTTCTTCTGCACGCAGTTGCGCTTTTGTGGGGTTTTCTTCTGGAGCAATTGTCCCACTCTTGCTAGCCTGCTTTTCTAGGTAGTGCTTTGGCCGTGGCTTCAAGAACTTTTGCCAAGATGTGACTAGCCGGGGCGCTGGGGGAAATACTTTCTAGTTTCTTTCTGGTTAATAATATGGGGGGGGGGAGGGGACGGGACTCACCTTGTATAGGTGGGCTGGGCAGTGGGCACACACAATGGAGGCTTTTTCAGGGGGAGATGTCTGGTTTCTTGTGTGTGGTTGTTATGGCTGCTGGTCTGGCTGGTGGCACCCATGTGGCCACACATGGACCCCCTGAAAAAACTTTTTGAAACTTAATTGATCAATTTGATTTGGTTGCTAATGTAGTCTTTGGACTTTCTTTGGTGGGGCACCCCAGTCCAACCCCCTCCCACCCATCCTGAGCTTCAAGCCTTGCATGTGTATCATTCATGGGGCATGCTTGGGGGTGGGGGAACTTACTGATCACATACCCGTTTGGTTTTTTAATTACATGGTGGTGGTGTTTTTTGTGCTGGTTTCTGTTCTGTCTCTCTCACTCTGTCTTTCACCCTGCTGGCAGGTGCAGCAGGGAGAGGAAGGGCTGCATGTGTTGTTGTGCACCCTGATTGGCTAGGCAATTAAGAGGGAAGGGGAAGGAGGATGGGGTGGATGGGTTGTTGTGCACATTGTGCACACCCTGATTGGCTAGGCAATTAAATGGCTGCAGCTTCTGCACAAAGCAACACCTGCTGAGGCGCCAAGCTGGCGCTGAAGAGTTCCAAAGTTTTCTGACATCCCAGACTTCGGGTTCCAAAGTCGGAAGCTTCAGAAAGAGTGCCGAAGTGCCTCCGGGTACCCAGACCAACTATTTGGAATTTCAGAATTTGGTCAAGTGTTCGGAAGTACTATTCGGTTCAGCTCTAGATAGAACTGATGATGAGAGAACCAAGAACCAATAAAACCAAGAACTGAGATTTTGCCCAAAGTCCCATCCCTAATAAATATAATCCTGTGACTCCAGACAGTGACAAAGACATGCAGACTATGAATTTTGAATACCAGTCCATTCATAAGTGGTGCAACCCCACTTAGATCTTGCTTCATAGGTTGGGATCCTCTGGGTTAAAGAAACAGCCTGAAGGGGAGTGAGCTGCCCCATTCATTTCAGTGTGGGTGCCATAGAAATGAAACAAATTGTAAAATTGGTATTCATAGATATTACTTGCATTTTTGGATAGCTATCCAAATAACATCCACAGCCAAGCAGGATTTCCATTTATTCTGCTTCCATTATTTTGCTTATTTCATTCTTTGGTTTAGCTTTTCAGTTATTTCAGTATTTCAGTTACTCTGTTTCAGTTGCTGCACAAATGCAGTAGCACTAATAATGCCAACATAAAGTAACAAATTTTGAAATAACCAAAATGGAATATCCGAAATGACAAAATGCAAACTAATAGCAGTTATCTGCTTCATCAGTTTCAGTTCAGATAGTGTAGTGTAATAGTAGTGTAGATAGTGTAAATCTGACCAATTGATTCATTTGCATGAATACTCATTTCAGCTGTAGGTGATAATTCAGATAACACTGCTGTTTCATTCCTCTTGTGAGAAAGGAAAGTGTGGGCACAGATCGGCACTGATTACATCTTAAATGCAAGCAAATGGGGTCCCATTTTGGTTCCACAAGGAGATACCGCCACTTACTTTTTAACCTTACTTTGTAATCCAGCAGAACCCAAAGGTGCTGAAGCAAATTTATTTTCTCAGGCTAAATGCCTGTGAGATCAAGGCCGCTAAGCCGCTCACCCAGAGCCAAATGTCCACAAGTCTCAAAGCCCTCAAGGTTCCTTCCAGCTCCAACTCTGTGACCTAGTGTCTTTTATTTACAGAGAGAAAACCACAACAAATACACTTGCCTAAAAGTCCCAGAGCACCCTACTTGCAGGCAGCTCTTCTCTTTCAGCTCTGCCTGTCCCACACAGCTGCTTCCAACTTTCCCCTGGTGATCCTGGGAACGTCACCCTTGGATTCTTCAGTTGCTCTGAGCTCCTGCTGCTGTTGTCACAGTTTTCCTGGCCCAACCCCCTTCACATAAGAACTTCCCTCTTGCCAGGTTTGCAGGACTGAGGCTCTGGTACTCATGGACCAGAGTTGACTGGGCAGTAGTCAAGGGGGGGGGGGGGGTGTCACCAGGCTCGTGTCCAATGTCCGGGCCAGAATTCATGCCAGGAATTCAGTCCATAGAGAAGAGGGTACGGGTAGGATCTGGACACAGGCAAGAAAGATTGCTGAGCCACAGGGAGACTGGGAAGGACAGGCTGGAAAGGAGAGCAGGCAGGCAGGCTGGTCTGGTTGAAGTAGAGAAGGCAGGCAGACTGGAACTGAGCTGGAGCTCCAGAGATGGGTTTTGGTGGTCACAGCAGACTGAAAGACAGATTTCTCAGAAAAAGGAAGTGTGGCAGAAAGAGGGAACAAATAGAGCAGGGGAGCCAATAAGTAGCAGCCTCCAGCTTACTTGACCCCCTCCTCCAACTGTAACAGGCTCAGGCTGGAGTGCACCTTCTAGGATGTAGTTCCCTGTTCTGGCCTTAACTTGTAGTGGCACATGTGATAGGCCATCAGCATAGTCCCCTGAGTTCTAGACCCCAGCACCTCCTTTATAGGGCTGTCTGTTGCTGTTAATTGGCCATTGGTCCTCTAATTAGAGCCCAATGACTAGAGTGCTGGCAGGCTATGAGACTGTTCCTGAAATAACTTATCAACAGCACCCACCCCAGGTACATTCCAGATGCACCTGAGAGGAGCCCAGTGGAGCTTGGAGCTGCCCCAATTGTATCTTTAGTGTGTGCCAAGAAGCTTCTTGTTTTAGTGGCTCAGAATGTGGAGCCTGGAAAACCGCTGCCCACTCTTTTTCAGCTCTCCCCCAGGGAGATGGAAAGGGCAAAGTGTAGAGGTTGGTACAGAGCAATGCTAAATACTCTGAGAGAAGAGGAGGCTGTCAGGAGAGGTTTGCTCAACTATATTTTTTATTAGTCTCCTTTCCTTGTATTTATTGAGCAATACCATTTATCACACACAGCTATAGCAAATAACGAGTCCCTCCATGAGCTGTGCTGGGGAGTTTGAGTTAGAGAAACAGCCTATAGCCCTGTTCACTTATGGTTTCATGAGGATACGGTTAACAAGGTTTATGTCTCCCTAGGCCTCAGACCCAGGGACTGAGAAGAGTATAATAAATGAAGCAGAAGGCAGGGGTGATCTGTGGTCAAATTATGATGAAGCCACATTGGCAGTGCTTCTGCAGGGTTATCTGGAAATGACTAGGCTTTCCACTAGCAGGCATTAATAATGCAGTCTGATTGCAAAGCCTGATTAGAATGAACTGTTCTGGCAAAAATCCCCACCGAGGCGTGGGATCCATTGCAGAAATGCTGTGTGTTAGACAGAACCTTTAATACGCTCATCCCGATAAAGTCCAAGCACTTTTCATGATCAAAGCCTTTGACAGAACTGTGCAGCCCTTGGCTTTCTCGGTGTTCTCGGAGAACTGCCCTTTATGTAACAAACAAACCCCTGATGCCAGGACAGCTCGCTTTTCCTGCAAGGAGCAATTTCTCAGCTAAGAACAAATTTACAGAGTCAGAAGCATCATTTCCACTTTGGGCTTCTTGAATATACCTAGAGGTGACCTCAAAAATACCCTACTCAACATAGGCAACTCATAGGGGGGATATCGGAGACATGTGCCCCCCCAGATTCTTGGAGGCCCTATAGAACTATGTACAACCCCTGCCCAGCCCCCTGCCTAGCCCACACTCCTGTGCCCTTGCACTATTAACAGTTACCATTTACCTATGCTACTCAAAATTTAGCATCCCTAGAAAAGAGCTGGTGCTTATTTAGGAAGAAAACAGTCTTTAAAACAGTGCAGGCCCCTGGAATAAATCCAGACCAAATCTAGGAATAAAGTTTTTACCATGACCTTCACCCCAAAATAAACCACCCACTTTCCCAAGTAAATGAGTTTAAAAGTTTTACTTAAGTTCAAGACAGGATACAATGAATGGATACATGAAAATGCAGTATGACTTGATATAAATGTGTAGCGAAAGTAAGATTGCCGTGTTGGTCCCAAGTATAAGCAATAGAGACAAAGTAGTACACTGGTATCTTTTATTGAACCAACTACAATTGGGGGAGGTATGCAAGCTTTTGGACCACCCAGGGTCCTTTGTCAGGCAACTCAGGAGCTAGAACTGTAGACTGAGCAAAGCAGTGAGCTATACACAGTGATTGGGGGGGAAATGGCAAAAAAAAAATAATGGGTGGTTTCAGACGTGACGGGCCCGGAGGCCTGCCACACTGAACCCCGGACTGGGATCTCTCTCAGATCCCGGTCCGTGATGAAGCCGGCCATCCATCAGACATGATGGCTCCATCACTGTGAGGAATTGGGGGAGGGGGTGGGGCTGCGCAACACGACGTGTGGCCGCTCAGCCCCACCCCCATGCTCCCTCGGCCGCCCACCGACATGGAGACGGCCAATGCGGCCGCTGCGCCCGACCCTGTCCCGAGGTCAGGGCCTGATTCCGGGATGGGGCTGGCATGCAGATGTGCGGCGCTGCCATTGCCGTCCCCATCCCGGATCGTGGCCACTCTAACCACAGATCTCGAGAACCGTGGTCAAGCTTGATCCCAGCCGAGGGTTCACCGTGGTGAACATCTGACTGGGACCAAACAGACGTTCCCGGAAACGCCACCACCACAGGGAATCCACTGGGGTTCACTGTGGTGAAAGGCGTTTTCGTGACATCTGAAAATGCCCAATTTTATCAGCAGCTCTTACTCTTCCCACCTTGTTGAATTGTGGACCTTCTACCCAAGTCTCATTCTCACCTTCCCCTCCCTTTGCCATCATTTCTAGTGTTCAACACCAGGCACATTGCTTGTGCTATTTAAATAAATAATAATATGTCAGTGTTGACCTTTCCATGCAGCCCCCAGGAGGTTGCCATTCACAGAAACTAGGAAAGAGAACACACTGCATGCAGCCTCAGATGGGGAGAGGGCAGGGGGAAATGCAAGCTGCCCATCCCTACCCCTCTCCCCTCTGGAGACAGCAGCTGAGACGAGTCTTGTATTTCTAGGTATTTTTCCCCATGACAAGTTGTAAATACCTAGATTGGAGGGAATATACCTAGGATCCCCATGAAATATAGAAAATCAGAAAAAAACCAATGAGAAATGGAACTGCACACAGGTCTGAAGGTCTCATACTAATGCACAGCTAGGGCCAGATACTATCCTGAATAGCACAGGACCTATGATGTCTAATTGGGAAGGTTCATAGAAACCTGTGTTACTCCATGTCCAGTGAGTGCAGGGATTTATTCAAAGCATTTCTGTAACATGCTGCAGTCAGGTTTGGATGTTCAGTGGTGTCCAGGATGCCTATAGAGATTTTGTTTGTATTGCTTAGAATTAATAATATTGACAAATAGCTAGCATAGTATTCAGGGATCCTGGTCAGGTTAACAAGTAGAAAGGACCACTTTTGTGGTTGTGGCCACCTTCTGTCTATGGAATCTAATGCCATCATTCTCAAATCTTTGGGTACCAAGAGCCATGTATAAACCCTGGTGGCCTGTTGTGCCATGGAAAACATAATGTAGAACTAGTCACATTCTGTTTGAGGCCCTTTGACTCATTCTGGCATCCCAATTTTGTGCCACAACCCACAGTTTTGAGGAACGGGTCTAGTGGATAAAGGTGCCAGACTGTGTATTGGGAAACTTGGGCTTCTAACCCATGCTTTGCCACTGAGCAGCTGTGTAACCTACCTTAGGCAAGTCTCTTGCCCTCTCTGTGCTGCTTTCCCCCCTCCCACCCTTAGTGCATACTGTCTATTTAGACTACAAGTACTTTGGGGCATATGATGATTCTGACTTACACATTTGTATAGTGCAGCTCCAGTCTTAACAGGCATCTCTAGAAAGTATTGTAATGAATAAAATCAATAATGATAAAGTACAAAACTGTAGCCTAGATTCTGGATAAGTGAAACAGTTGCCTGTAGTTGGAATTCACGTTGCTAGGGTGAGGCTTTTAATGCTTGTATAATCACTGCCGGTTGGGTGAGAGAGGGGTTGAGAAGGTGGAATCAGAGAAGGAATAGCATTTGGCTGAAGTTGACTTTCTGAGTTAATGACTTATGCAAACTGGGTTGCATCTGAGGAACATCAATGGTCAACTAGATATTGTTGTGTCTGCAACCCACTTGGTGGCAGTCCAGGGGTCCCAGCTAATTCTATGAAGAATCTAATTAATTTTTGAGGAAGATGTGTAAAGATATGTCTGAAGAAAGTTATATGGCACCACCTAGAGGACATCTAGCAAACCTCATTCAAATGGCAGCATGCCACAAAGAAGATATGGGCAATTTATTTCTAGAGTTCTGCATTAGGCAGAGCCTCTGATTCGTTACTGAGAGGCTAAAAGATGAAAGCAAGGGCCTGAGTACCGGATGGTCAATTCCCTTTGCATAAGCTACCAAAACAAAATGAGAGCGAGCCAGACAGTTTCATATGGAGAAAGAGCTTTTGGACGTTGAGGAAAGATTTGGGAAATTGGCCAAAATACAGGACAAAATGGCCTCATGCAGGCCTTTGCTCTGTACTCAAAATGACACGCCAAATATTCTCTTATTCCTGAAATCAACTCCCCCACTTTTCACCTGATACTCTGCTTCAGTCACCCCAAACCTTTGCCCAATTCTCAAACGGAAACCCCTTTGGTAAATTGTAATACATCTGCGTTTCAGCTTAAAGCATTATATATTCAAGCATTCTTTGGACACCATGCCCATCATATCCTGATTAGGTCTGAACGAGAATCCGTTTTGATCCTGCTGAGATCTCATTCCCAGTACAAAATCTCCACACATGCGCAGAACACCTGCCCTTTTCCAAAAGGATTCAATATCTGCAGAATGACCCTGGTGGTCATTTTGTGCATGCACAGTTCTTTTTTGTCATTTTTGTTTTTCTTGTGTTTCTCGATGAGCATGCAGTTGAGATGCTGCTGATTCTCACTCATTCTCATTTGTCAGAATAGGTCAAGGACCGTAATTCTCGTCAAGAAACACAGGAATCATGAGACTGAGTTTCAACCCTAATCCTGATGAGTTAGCAAAGGTTGGTTAAATGACCACTGTTAACAAGTCCTGATTTGGCCAATGCTCTCTAGTCACTCCAAGTTTCTTATGAAAGGAAAAACAAAGTTATCTCACCAGCACACATGTCATGGAATTAGGATCTCACTACTCCACTCTAGGCTGTCATGACTCAGTTTCCCTGGCTTCCAGCTCCCACTGGATCAGCTCTCTCTCTAGAACTGATTGAGCATGCAATGGGTGAACCTTCTTGTCACCTTTTCAGCCACAGAGTTTCCCAGCACAGACTCTTTCTCTCTAGGTTTGCCTGTGTTTGTAAACACAGAATTAACCCCAAACTGTGTCCCACCAATGTTAGGATTAGCAATTCCACTGGACCATACTAAGTTCAGTTAAAAGAAGTTTAATGAATAAATTATGAATAAGCATGCAGTACAAGATTATACTCAAGAGTGCAGAAATCAAATGAACATAACCAATAACACATCCCTATTTGTACTTGGGTTCTCCTAGCTTCGGTTTACCCTAATCAAGGTCCAAACATATTTCAGTTCATGTTACAGCCAGCGGTGGAAAGCTTGGCTGGGTACAAGTCTTAGAGTTTCCAAGAGTCCTTACTTCATAGTTCCTTTGGTGTAGCCCTTCTCTGGCTGATAAGATATGATGATGTAGATGAAGCTCAAGAAGCTCAAGCTCAACAAGCTCCTCTTTTGTCTTGTCTTTCCCCCTTAAGTACTTTTCCAGGGTCCTTTGTTTGGTTTTCCCACCAGGTGATTCTGTGCTTTCAGTAATGTTCACAGGAAGAGATCCATTTACAACTCAATGGTCTATGTGTCTGCAGAGGTGTTTAGGCTTTTTCTGATTACACACTCGCTCAAGGTCATATCTTGGCATTTCTCCATTGCATGAAGTGAGTTTCCAGTTGTCAGCTTTCACATTACATACATGTTTAACATTTACCTTTACATATTTGTTCGACCTGTAGTCTACATGTAGCCCAGTATCTCCTTATCACAACACGCCAACAGGAGAAGATACTAAGCTTAATTCATACCAGTTAATTCAAGGAAGAGCTAGCATGTTAAATACATTCCCCAGAGCTCTCTTTCTTGAGACAATGATTATAAAAGGAAGGGGGCTTGGGAGTGAGGAAGGAAGAGGTGACACAACTGCAATGAGATTTGTACCCAGAGATAACTCTCAACCAATAATGCAGGGATTCTCAAAACATGGGTCATGGCTCCAACTTGTGTCATAGCATTTGGTGATGGGGGTCATGATCTGATTGACCTGCACTATATACTTTGCATGTTTTTTTGTTGAGTGGAATTGTGGAATTATACTTGTCTCAAAATGGGGTTGCACAGGCAAAGGGCTTGGGAATCATTGCAGTAGAGTCGAGACAAGTTACCAGGCAGGTGAGTTTACCATGGTAAATATTTTGGTGCCAGTTGTGGTGTACGCAATTATACCAAGTTGTCTAAACTTGTACTGTCCAGGGGAACTCAAGAACTGGCAAAAATGGGTATGTCTGCTGGCACAAATAAAAAATGGGCATGGCTAGTATGGATGCTTGCAATTTGAGCAGATTGGCCAGCACAAGAGCTGCATGTGTAGGTTGGCCCTTCAAAGAAAGAAAGAGAAAGTGAAACAGAAGTAGGTTAAAGGTTTAGAAGGTGGCAGTCTGGTGGTTCCTTTCCCATTTCTGATACTCTGTCTTCTCTCTTTTATTAAAGGAAAGTGTGGACCTGGGGGAGATCATGTTTTCCCTTTGTTATCTGCCAACTGCAGGCCGCCTCACCTTAACAGTCATTAAATGCAGGAATCTTAAAGCTATGGATATTACTGGCTACTCAGGTAGGTGCTTCCTTGCTCAGTAGCAGTTAGTTACATTTCCTTTCCTTTACCTTCCTGGTATGGCAGCCTCCCTTGCCTAATCTGAAGCCAGAAAATTGTTTAGACCTTTTTGGGATTCCACAAATACCTTTACGGGTGTGTGTGTGTGTGTGTGTGTGTGTGTATGCTATGATAAAGATTTGTTTCTCACACCCACACACAGAGAGAACAGGACTTACAAATTTTTCAATTTTTCAATTTTTCTGACAAATCATTTAATACATAGCAGCAATAAACAAAGGCATCTCTGGGCAGTGAACATTTCTGCTCAACTGGAGTTTGATGTAGTTTGAAATCTCCAGAAATTGAGACTTTCCAAAGGAAGGCAGCTCAGGAGCTCTGCAATAATGCACTGTATATTTACTGGAACTTCAGAATGTACTTTTGAGATTTTCCCAGCAGTCTACATAGCACCTATGCTGTGTTTGTAACTTAGGGCGCTTTTAAATGAGACGGAAATGGTGGCTGAGCCCTCTAACAGTCGCCATTGAGACATCCGTTTAAATGTCCGATGCGGAGCGCAGCCGAGTGTCCTCCACGTCAAGCCGGCCCGGCGATCCTACCCCCTTCAACGCGGATTGCCGATGTGCTGGCTGTAACCCGCACTTCCGGGTTCACGAGCAGAGTGCGCATGTGCAGAAGGATGCACTTACTCTCTGTGATGTATCTGATGCTCTTGGGAACATCAGACACATCGTAGAGAGGAACGCGGGGTTTAGACGCCGGGTTGAGTCCTCGCGCGCTTGGGAGAGGGCTCGTTTAAAAGCACCCTCAGAGGCAATCTGCCAAAAATTGCCGCTGGTACAGCAAGTCAGATAAGGTGTCCTAATTCCTCTTCTTTCTCCTACCTTTTAACATTGTCAGAAAGGGCTTTTAAAATCTACTTCTCTATATAAATCCCCTTCTGTGACTGCCATTCATTTTCTCAAAATGCCTCCTAGATATTCCAATTAGACAATAAAATTGTGTGTGTAAGTTATGGGACCTCTCTTAGAACTGGGAAGAAATTTTTCATGCACAGAAATAAGACATCTTTATCTAAAGCTTGAAGGTGTTTTGTTTTAGATAGGTTTCAGAAATACTAACAGTGAAATTAATAGGGGTGGGACTACCAGATCATCCGGTATCCGATACTGCCGGTATTCTGGTGTACCGGCAGTATCGGATTATTCCGGTATTTTGGGTCCAGTACCGGATTCCCCCGTCCCGGATTTTTTTACATTGCAGCCATTCAAATGAATGGCCGCAATGTAAAAAAAAAATCACAAAACCCCCCAAACACTTACCCTCCCTGAATCCAGACTGCGCGGGTGGAAGGGGGGACACCCCCCACCCACCCTGCCCAGCCTGGATTTTAATTTTTTTTCCCCTAAGTCCCCTAGTGCGCCAGGCTCCGGGCTGCCGCCAGTAACCCAGAGCCAGCACCAGCCAGCAGCAGGTAAGTACCGGTACTGTACTGATCCCTGGGGTGGGGGGTGGTTTAACACACACCCCACCCCAGGGATCACCCTACCTCCCCACCCAGGGATCGCCTACCTTGAGCTCTGGGCGGCGGTGGCGGTCCGGAGGCTTCAGCACTGGCTGTGGTTGCCGGCTTCAGCACACTACTAGGCCTTCCAGGGAACTTCCGGAAGTTCCCCAGAAGGCCTAGTAGCATGCTGAAGCCGGGAGCCACAGCCAGCACTGAAGCCTCCGGACCGCCGCCGCCCAGAGCTCAAGGTAGGCGATCCTTGGGTGGGGAGGTAGGGTGATCCCTGGGGTGGGGTGTGTGTTAAACCACCCCCCACCCCAGGGATCAGTACAGTACCTGTCTCTTATACACATCTAGATGTGTATAAGAGACAGGGGTGGGTGGGGGGTGTCCCCCTTTCCACCCATGCAGCCTGGACTCAGGGAGGGAGGAGGTTTTTGGTTTTTTCCATTGATTTCAATGGGGACAGTTCCCCATTGAAATCAATGTAAAAGATCCGGTACCAGTAAACTGGTATTAATCCGGTAAGCTGGGTTTTTTAAATCTGGTACCCGGTATTTGTCCTGATGTCCCACCCCTAGAAATTAAAGAATATGTTTAGTACAACAGGTCAGCATGTTATTTTTCTAATAAAAAATAGAAATCTAATTATTTTTGTTTCAGTATTTTCAAAACAGAAATACTCTTGTGGTTTTTTAAATGTTATTTCTGGGGGGGGGGGGAAACAAGAGAAAGTCAACAATTTTTTTGTAGAATAAAAAAAAAATCATTGGTACCAGAAGTTTTGACCAGATTATATATACCTATACCTTCCAACAGTCCCTACTTAGTTGGGACATCCCTTTTTGGGTGATGAATCCCACTGTCCCTTTTTTATGGGATCAAAGTCCCTCTTTCAGGCGAGAGAGACAAAAAGACTGGTATTCAAACCTCAGACACCTCTTTCCTGGTTGCCTCCCATGAAAAGTACTCGAGAGGACAATGGGAAGAAGATGGACCACAAGAAACGAAATGAAATGATAATCAGGAGATAGACCTGAAACAAAAAAATCTCAGCAAGTGCTGCTTCTGTTGGAAGCAGGGCATTCACCAGGATTCACATGACATGGAAACTTACTGGCTATCTCACTGTTTTCACCATTTTCTGATTTTTTTGCACGTTGAACGGGGCTGTCACAGGCCAGTCCCAAGCCCCGTGTGTGCCCCGTGCACACCTGCAGGGGTTGTGGAAATGAAAACTTGCCGGCTAAGTACCCGGAAAGTGCTGGAAATAGAGAAAAGTGCTGTAAATCTGTCATAAAACTGTCTTAAAATTCCCAGAAAGTGATGGAAAACATCCCAGAAAGTGATGAAAGTGACCAAAAAATGACAGAAGCACAAAATCACCCAGAAACAGATTAAATACTGACAGACACTTGCAAACACTCCTGAAAGGTCAGTATTTCCCTTCAGATGGGAAAAGTTGCTCTCGTCTCAGCCCTACAGGAAAGCATCTGTCCCTCTTTATGCACTTGGAATGCTGAGAAGAGTGGTATTCGCACTGCACAGTACTATAGTGGCTCTGAAATAACTATGGGAATATATCAGAAAAAATGGGCTGTATATTAGACAGTGGCATAATTAGGTTTAGTAAGGCCCTGGGGCAAGTCAAATTATTGGACCTTGCAATGCTTACACATGGTCATACATAGACACAATCACCAGCAGTCACACTGGAAGTGGCCAGCAGGATCTGGAATGAGCATCAGGGACCCAGAAGCACCATACACTGTAGGAAAGCAGTGCAGGGTGTGGGGACAGGGGAAAGGGCAGAGCTAGAAGCAGGGTGCAGCAACAAACAGGGGCCTATGTGATGAGCAGGCCATGGCCCTTTAGTGCCAGACTGCCCATCAATGTAGCCCCACCCCTCTGGAGGGATATAAAAGGAAGGAAAGGCTGATGAGCCAGCAGTCTGTGACAAGCTACTGGAGAGGCCCATATGCTTGGGCAGAGGGGTTCCAACCGCAAACTGTCCAGGCGGAAGCAAGAGCCCAAGCAGTAAAAGGAGTCAGTCAGACAAACCAGCAGACAGAGAGAAGCCTGAGCTACAGTGCCCAGGAGGACTGAGGGCCCCAAAGGTATGAATCCCCAACCCTAGCAGCAAAGGAATGAAGGGAGAAGAGGGGCTAACAGGGTAATCTGTACAGTGTAAATATTAAACTGTCTTGCACTACTGGTAAAATAAAAAGGTGAATAAAACTGACCAGAAGAGTTTACAGCCTGGTATTTGGAGGGGAGTGGTGGGGGAGTGAATGGCCCTGATCCTGCAAGGAAACAGCAGGGGTGAGGGGGGGCATTTGCCACAGGGCCCAGAACCAGGGAATTGGCAGGGAGAGGGCCAGAATCAGCACATACTACAAGGAGGCGATATACAACACCAGAAAGTGGTGCTGGGTGAGCCAGAACCACATGGTCCAGGGATGCAGTGTTGGGAAGCCCAGCTGTGGCATCAGCCGGATCCATTTCAGGGCCCCCTAAATGGCCTGGGCCCTGGGAGGTTGTGCTGCTTGCTGTATCTATCCGTACGCCACTGATATTATGTGACTTAGTCCCACTCCTATTCAGAGCTGCTGTTTTACATTTCTGTTCTCTTCTGCAAATATTGCAAAAGCTGAATTCATGCTTCAGGAGTTTTGCAAGGTTTATTTAGTATGCCAGATTCGTATTTGCCAATTCCCTTGAGGGTTCCTTCCAACCCTACAATTCTATGATTCTATAATTCAATTAAAGTGAGACCCAGAATGTTGCTGGCTTTTGTTTTGTTTGTCTGAGACGGAGCCGCCTCACACACCCAGAGGCCCCAGGATTTTGCTGGAGGAATGCCATGGTGCATAGGAGTGGCCATGTGAACTGACAGAACACAGCCACGGAGAGAGTCTGGGGCTTGTTGCTATCAATGTAGCAGTGTTAATGCTATTTTTAAGGGTGGATTGCACATGTTTATTAAGATGCAGAAAAATTAATTTTATACCCTGTGAGCCTGAGGAGAACAGATAAAACAATAAAACCCTGGATGTCTGTTTTCTTTCTTGTTCACTTTGTATTAAATACTAGTGACTGGATAATCAGGGCTGTTTGTTATGCTGGAGTGAAATGACAATTTGATGTCCTGCATCTAGACTGTGCTGTCTCTGTGTCCGTCCAGGTTTTAGACCTCACTTCACCACTGTATGAAAGCTGACTGACTGCTATTAGATCAATCAGCAGCCACCCCTTTCCCAGTACTGGAGAATGGAGTTAAGTCTACATGGATTGGCAGTGCCTTAATTCTATTGGTAGAAACTTAAAGACACATTCAAAGAAGTCATTATCTATTTCCATAGTGTTTCCCTTGCAGCAGTGCATGATCTAAGGCATTACTTTCCTTGGATCCCTGATCATTCGAAGACTTAGTGAGACCAGATTGCCCTATACTGGAAAATTTCCATTCCAGAGATGAGCCATTCACAGAGTGGCCATTTTCCCTACTAACACAAAGGTGCAAATGCCAATCTTGCTGGATATTTGCAGTATTTCTTGTCTCCACTGTGAAATAGTTTAATCATGAAATGATTAATGGAAGTTTTAATAAACAACTAAAAGCACCAGACACATTGCTGGAGCAATAATAACAATTTTAATACTTACTGTTGTCTCCGAGTGATGCACAGACAGCCATTGGACTCTCTAAGCACCATTCTGCTGCCAAAGTATGTGTTGGGTGCCTTTCTCTTTGACTGGACTACTGTAGGATAACAGTCTACTACTTCTACCATTTAAATGAATCACTCCTTTAGTTAAACTGGTAGAGACTTGGTCTTTGGTGTGAGATGTTCATCCCACTGATAAACAATGTACGTGGGGTTCTTATGTTTCTTAGTGGAAATCTGGTCAGGCCTGGGACTCCTCTTTGCTGCAGCAGGTAAAGAGCACATCCAAGCTGAATGGTCTGACTAATTGTTATCTTATAATTGGAGGGGATTTAAATGGTTCTCTGAGGAACATTTGTCCACCTCATCCCTGCACATTGATAGGATTTGGGTTTAAATAAAATTCATTCTACCTTGAAAAATAGACACTGTTGTTCCATCTCTCCCTTCTGTCATACAAAACAAATTCTGCAGGACAGGGGTTGGTGTGAAGATGTTTACTACATCAGCTAATGTGAATGACCTCTTAGAATCTGCCCACTGAGTTGATGTGAGAGCTTGTATTTCAACTACACCTTTTCAAAATTTCATTTGAAAACTGAATATTTTCATGTTGAAATTCCAAAATACAAATATATTTGAAACTTAGATCTTCCACTTTACACTAAATTTCTGTTTCTGAAAAAGAAAAACCCAAAGAGTAAAACAGGAAATTTGTGAACAAAAAGTGAGGGGGGCAGGAGAAACCCCTTAGGGAAATTGAAAGTTTTCACTGAAAAATGCTATTTTTCTGACCCCCTTCCCCCTCCCAAAAAATCCCTCAGAAAATTTCCACTAGCTCTAATCTAGCTGCCTGACAGCAAAAAGTTTTTTCACAAATAGTGGCCTCTCCTTCTCCTCTGCTCTTCAGATCCGTATGTCAAGGTGTCCCTGCTCTGTGATGGGAGGAGACTGAAAAAGAAGAAAACCACCATCAAGAAAAACACACTCAATCCCACCTACAACGAGGCGATAATCTTTGACATCCCCCCAGAGAACATGGACCAAGTCAGCCTGCTTATCTCTGTTATGGATTACGACCGGTAGGTGGGAGCAAAAAGAAGCAGGAAATCCCATTTGGCCCAGGCTTGGTATTGTTGTCTTGATTATATAACTGGCTTGTGCTAAGAGAAACTCACCGACCATGCATTGCAAAGCATCATGCATATTTAATGCCGTGGATAATTATGCTGTAAGACACACTATAATCCTGATCCTTTGCTTTTAAGTCATTTCCCCCTTGACTGAGTAGAATGTGCTCCTGAGCTATAATACATTTTGTGCAATCCATCATTCCTGGTGGAAGGTGCTGGTCTGCAGACTGCTGACTACTGGGCCAGAGAGACATCGGTGCCAACTCTGGTGACTGCAAGAGATAGCTATAATAGGACAGGCAGTGCAGCTGTGACTTGGAGCAGGGGGCCTCATTCCATTTTCTGCACCAGGCATCCCAGCTACATCCCTGGATGGCAGCTCCCAAAGGCTCATGGTTGATCTGGTGGTAGGTAATCTGGGGGTCCCACCAAAGCCAGTCCAAGCCCTAGGGAGTCTCCGCTACCACACAGGTCCACCAGTCCATTCTTGGCTCTGCCACTGACCTGCCAAGTAACTTTAGGCAGGTTGCTGCCCCACTCTGGGCTACACTTTTCCCATGTGTAAAAAGGAATACGAATAATGGTCTCCACTTTAAAGTGCTCTGTGATCCATGGATGAGACAGGCTACATATTAAGTGCAAAGGGGTTAATATACTAATACACTATAAAGTATCCAGCCCCTTCTGAAGCAGGCTGCTTATTTGTGTGCTCTATGACTGCATGGTTACAGGAATACAGTGTATCTGAGAAATAATTGTGCAGCTATCCCATTGCCTTTTAGAGTTGGCCATAACGAGATTATTGGGGTCTGCCGTGTGGGGATCAATGCGGAAGGGCTTGGCCGAGACCACTGGAATGAGATGCTGGCCTACCCACGCAAGCCGATTGCACACTGGCACCCACTGGTGGAGGTGAAGAAATCCTTCAAAGAGGTATGGGAGCTCATTCACTTATTTCCTTTGAATGCAGGACCCATGCACGGCTGAGCTGACAGATTTCAAAAAGCTTCTATTCTCACTCTGAGAATTTCTAACAAGAACTCGGGGAGGAGGGAGGAGAGGGGGTCTCCAGAGAGCATACATCTCAGCTCTGGCGTGAAAGCAAGAATGATATTTACAGCTATGCTTGCGATGGTGGTTTTCTCTTTTTTTTTTAACCTGAGAGTGGTGCCCTGACAGGAACTCCTGTGAACTCAGATTAAACAGGCCAGGTAAACTATGTGTATCCAGTCTTGATTCCTTTCTCCTTAAAGATTTTTCTGTTGACTCAGCCTTAAGCCTTTGAGAGAGAGAGAGTAAACAGTGCAAGTGTAATTGCTCTAAATATCTTCAGAGAAAAAATTTACTGTGGGGAAACCAATTGAGCTGGCTTCAAGACTCCAGTTAAATGTGTTCAGCTTTGAATCAGGCTCTTAAAGGGGCCATCAGTTATATGTTCCTTCCCCTGATCTCCAATTCTCTCTCTCTCTCACTCACACACAATGCCTATTGTGGTTTCTTTTGGTAGCTCTTCTGTGAGAAGTTATTTGGTTCTCTTGTTGCCTGGCCTACACCATGCACATCGATGGTACTCTCAGCATGATAAATTAAACCAGCTTTGGTAGCCGTGCAAGCGAAATCAATAAAGACAATAGCCCCTCATCCCATCTCTGGAGGTTTGGCCAACACTGCCCACATGCACAGCACTGCACTGCTGAAGGCCAGTGCTAGACTGACAGGTCTACAATTCGGATTCACTTTATACTGGGGTGAATCAAGAGCAACTCACTGAAATCAGTTGTGTAAGACTGATGTAAGTCAAGCAAGCTTTCTCCATTGCTCTGGAATTTCGTCTCAGGAATAGCAAAGAATGGCAGGTGGTAGATTTTCAATGCACCACTCCTGATAAACATGATGCAGGATGTCACACAACACCTCTCCAATGTCTGTCAGCTCTGACAAACAACACATCAGGTTTCTCTGACTGCTGGGCACTGGGGCCTAGGAGCTGCTAAGTCTCAGGATAAATGTGTAGGATTCATTGATCCATTAACTGGGAAATGTCACCTGCACAGTATCAGTAGAGCTACACAGGCCCTCGCACTGTCTGTCATGTTTGACAAAAGATGATGGAGTAATTTCTTCACTTTCAGTTTGCATAATTTCATTCCATTAGATTTAAGAGCTAGGTTGGACTTTCAAGGCTCTATTCCTATAAAGATTTTTGGTAACAAACAAGAGGAGGCAGAAATAATTTATAGACAGCACAATTCAAAGAAATGGAACCAAATGGGCATTGGACAGTGGCCTTTTTTAAAATGGAAATTGAAAAGACACTGATGATGGGTTCCCCAGACTTGCAAAAACATCAGTTAGCTAGTTTCATTTCTGGGCCAGGCAGAGCATGGGCATGGTAGCAAAGCCAGAGCTTGGCAAAAGCTGAGTGTTACCTAAGGTAACCCTAGCTACTCCTTTTGGCATAAACACACATTAATCCACTGCGTCTTTTTGTACAACCATGTTTTTCTCCATGTATTATCATGGGTTATGATCCCGGAAAACATGGATGCAGATATCATGTAGGTGCCACTAGTATGTAGCTTGTATGTAGAGATGTGCACCACCTCACTTCCATTCTGATGGAAGATACATCCTCAAAATTTACACCAACCCTCTAAAATACCAAAATAAACAACCTGTGCTTTTAATCACTGCACTTCTCTCACTTTTGAGAGTGGTAGGAGTTGGCACTGAGACTGGGATCTTGAACCCTGGGAGAGCTTCTGGTGAACAGTTGGTGGGAGGGTATGATCGAGTATCCACGAAAACATACAGCAGCATCAATATTTTGCACATTCAGCCATGTACACTGGGAGACATCGGTTTCAGCACATGATAGATTTGGATAGGGTTTTTGTTACATCTGGCAAAATTTTGAAAACTAGCTAATGTTTAATTTCAAAATGGAAGCAGTTTTTCAAAACTTTGTGTAGTCCCCAAGACCATAAAGATGTTGGGTTTGAAAACAATTTTGATTTCTGAAAATTATTTTTTTTTAAAGATTTTGAGAACTGAAAAATAAAGCCACAAAGAAACTAATGGGATGTGTAGATTTTAAAAAAACTTTGGCAGAGCTAGCAATTTTTTGTGTTTCTGAAAATACTAGCTTCTGATGAAAAAGTCTCAGGCCACAATCCAGACTAGCCTCATTGAAGTCTACAGCGGATCACAGCCCGTCAGCAGCTCTTGCTGCAACCCCATGTAATGAACACCTCCAGCAAGGCAACAGTCCTTAACATATATAACCCTTGAAGCCTGAGCTCTGCTCACTGCATATTCCGCCCCCACCCCAATTCCCACCACACCCCACAAATTTTCAAGGCACCAGTGACTGGCAAAATGCTTCCCGTTTACTGCAGCTCGTTAAATTATAGTTAGCATCTTGGCAGAGAGTTTAGGGCCAAGAGATCTTTAATGAATGGCCGCAAGCAGCTGGTGCAACTAGAGCATATGGTAACCATGCTGAAATACTCATGAACTGGCTTATTACCGTGGACTCTCCAAAGGTCAGACTAGCTGAAATTCTTCATGTAAAGCAGAGGAAAGCGAGTGTTAATGTCTAGAGAAACCACCTTGAATTCTAGTGGAAATTACTCTGCCTGACTGCTTTATCTCTGCATCTCCCTCCTCCCACGCTTTCAGTGTCTGTTGTTGTGTGTTGTGCTGTGCCTCAGTCACTGTATTGTTCACACATGTCGACACTGTGTGGGCTGCAAAATAGGCAGGTAACGTGTCTCCAATTCTTCCCAGCCATTGTGCCTTTTCACATAGGAGGTGGGCAGCTGGGGCTTCCCCAGGGGGAGTGGAGAAACTGTTTTCCTAGTTTCAAAATGGAAGCAGTTTTTTGAAACTTCAAAAATGTGCAGTTCCAGCAAACCTGGCATCTCACATCTCTGCTTATGGGGAAGAGACACTTGCAAGAATTCCTTCCCAGAGGGCGTTTATTCATGAGATGCTACCACACAGGTCCACCCAGTGGACACGTGTGGTAGTGCCCATGTAAAAGGGGTGTGCACATTCCCATAACCCAGTATCCCCACCTACCTCCACCCATCTCCCCTCATGGAGCAACCCAGAAAATCCCAAGTTGCACCATGCTGGGGCATGGGTGACCTTCGGGTGGATGGGAGTGCACACCCATCCACCACTGTTTAAATCCTCCCACAACCACCAGAAGTGCATGTGTGCTCCACCGAGTGCACACAGCCCCAGCCCCCTCACACCCACCCATTTAAAAACAGCCAGAGTAGTGTTGTGCTGTATAGAGTAGCATGCCCAGAAGATTTTCACCTGCATTATAATACTCTTTGGGAGAAGCAACCATGAACAGACACTATCCCATCATCATCTCCCCTGACTTTCAATGGATTTCCTTTTCAGTGTTATGTGTAACGATAATGATTAGAGAAGCCTCCTCTCCAGGGAAAGACCACTACTAGGGCATCCTCTCTGTACCTTAATCAGTTCCCCTTGAACCACTGGGAGTATCAACAGGGATATTGCTAGGTTCCTGCCTAGACCAGGGTTTGGGTTCAGAGATGGAACCTAGACCAATAAATAAATGGGACCTGAACCAATATTGTTTTTAAAATAATAATTTTAAAAATTTAATAAAAAGAAAACAACCCACCCCCCCAAAATCTCTAGGGTCATTCATGACCCACCCACCCCCCATGAAGGTTTTTTTGTAAACTAAAATTAACATGAAAATGAATGGTGTGCCTTCTGCATACCCCTGGTAAAAAAAACTTTGTAGTTGACTGCAAATCTGACCCAAAGGAAAATTCCTTCCTGACCCCAAATATGACTAGGGCTGATGCGGCAGCAGCTGTTACCATGCCGCGATTCCATTCCACCATTTCAGAATTGCCCGCGCCACACTGCAGCTTTTCTGCGGACATTCCGCTAATTCCGCTGGCATTCTGCAAATTGCGGAATTGCAGAAAAATTGCGGAAACTGTCGGAAAACCACTGTTCTGCTATTTTTTGTGGCGCTGGCGGAATGGTGGAAGTAGCGAAAATTTCATGTTTCCACTATTTTTCAAAACCTGTGGAGGTAGCGGAATTAAATTAGCAGAACTGTGGAAGTAGCAGAATGAAACTAGCGGAATGAAAGCCTCTACCATGCTGTACCACTAATTGCGGAAACACTGTTTCCGACAGAAATAGCTACCGCTGCGACATTCCACTACAGCCCTAAATATGACGATCAGTTAGACTCTAAGCATGTGTGCATGCTCCACCAGCCAGTTCCATGCTATACAGTTATATGTTCGTGCCCAGGATTCAGAATCTCCCATCACTCCCACTTCCAGGTGCAGACAACTTTGATGCCTCAGGAAGAAAGAAAGAACGACCCCCCCCCAAAAAAAAATATATTCGGGGGGGGGGTGTTGCTCCCATATCATCAAATAGAAAACCCATCACAAGTTATATGTCATAAATTTATCCAACTCTGTTTTAAAACTATTCAGATTCTTTGCTCCTAAAACTGCCCCTGGGAGCTTATTCCAGTAGTTCACTGCTCTGATGGTTAAAATCCTTCTTCTAAATTCCAGCGTAAATGTATATATAACCAATTTGTATCTTAGGGTTTTTTTAACCACTGTCACCTTTAGTTTGAACAAATCTTCCCTTTCTATTGTATGAACTCCCCTGAGGGTGGGGGAGGAGAGGGATGGGGGGGCGGGGAGTGGTATGTTTTTTATAATTTTATGGTTTTATAATTGTTTTTATGTTGTTGTAAGCTGCCCTGAGCTGCCTGTGGCAGGAGGGGCGGGATATTAATTCTTTTAATAAGTTAATAAATTAATATATTTGTACAATGCGATCAAATCTCCTTTCAGCCTTCTTTTCAATAGGCTGAATAAGCCATGCTCTTTTAGCCTCATTTCATAAGGTAAATCCTAGAGGTGTGACCAGGGACCCATGTCATTATTCATTTTTGTTATTTAAATCTTTCATTTTCATAAATATCAAAATTTCATTTTCGTTTTTGCTTTCGTTTTCTATTTCCATTGCTTTTCCATTGGAAAACACGTTTGTGACTGTAACGTTCTTTGTTTTTCATTATATTTGGATGAAACATGTAGGGCTTGTACCACCTATAGATGGCATTACATGTACCAAATGTCAGAAAGATTGGATAAAGGAATGTGATTTTATAAGCAGTTGAATTGTGTTATTTTGCAAAAATCTGTGTATACATTCCTGGATATAACTTCTTTGACTCCCATGTAATGTGGATGAAACTTGGCAAGTTTATACCCCTCCCAAAGTTTATCTTTGCCAACTTTCAGAAGGATTGGATAAAGGGTCCTGGTGGTATAAGCAATTAACTTATAAATGTATGTCTGACTGTAACATTTTTGTAGTCTAACCAGTGTACATGAAATTTGGCAGGGTTATATCTCACACCTTTAGGATAACTTCTGCTTAATATTGTAAATATGTGATAAAGGGTTCCAACTTTATAAGCCTGCACAGCATATGCAGAGAATGAGCCTGTGCCAGGGATTCTCTTACATGCCACTGTGGTATAAGATCTGTTTGTGATGCCAATTGGCCAGCATAAATGTCAACCAAATATCCTCATTCTGTGCTGTGACCATCCCAACATTTCTCCCCCACTTGTTACTGGGAAGTTGGAAGCATCTGTTTAGGAAAGAGCCAATAGAGATTCTCTTATGTCCTCTGTCAAAGAGCTGCAGGATGATAATTGGTCAGCCTGGATGTGTAAACCATGTCTCCTGATTGCTGGGATGCCATCCCCAAAGTCTCAATTATGTCCTTCTATGCCCGCCTCAGGGCTGCCCCCTATGCCTGCCTCAAAGCCACCACCGATTGGTTCTGTAAAGCTGGAATCATGCAGTAATTGGCCAGTGAATGTGTCTGTCAGTCTTTTGGGTTGCTCCCCATTCTCCCTCCTACATCCTCCTTCCCCCTGCCATGCCAGGTGCCTGCCTCTGACTGGCACTGCATGTGCTGCTATTTATCTGAATTACAGTCTTCAAGGGGACAACTTCAGTTGCTTATAAAATTGGGGCCCCTTATCAAATTGTCCTGTAGTTTTAGAGAGATGAAAAGGAAGGTGTGGGATACATTCCTGCTAAATGTCTTGTAAACGGATAGAATATAAAAACGTTAAAGCCAGAAATGCATTTTCAAATTAATGGATTATATAATTAGGACCCTTTATCCAACCTTTCTGAAATTTGGCAGGATTCATAATCTTGGAGAGAAACATAATATTACCAGGTTTCATGCAAATTGAATGGAAGATAAATAAGCTGTAGCCAGGAATATGTATGCAGCTTTTCTTAAAATCACAACATTCAATTGCTTATAAAATCAATTTCCTTTATCCATTTTTTTCAAAATTTGGTGCACATAGTGCCCTCTGTTGGTGGTACAATCTGCCCAAGTTTCATCAGAATTAAATAAGGAACAAAAAAGGTATAGCTGGAAATACATTTTTCAGGTCCCCACCTCCCCACCCCATTATTTAAAAAAAAAAAAAAATTGTTGTTTTTGTTATTATTTGTCATTTTTGTTATTACAGTAATGAAAAAGAAAATGAAATTTTTCATTTTTGTTATCATAATACCAAAAACGAATTGCACACCCCTAAATTTCTTCAGTGATGGAAGCCAGAGAAGAGCCTCTTCCGAATAAAATAGATGAGCATAGAGAGGTTTAGGGCTACATTCTCAAGTGCTTATCAGCTGAAATTAGAACCAGAATTTGAAATGTGTTCAGCTCCCACAGCTCCTGCTGTGACACTTAGGGGCAGAGTTTCAAAAAATGTTCAGACTCCCACATGCACGCAAGGTGCTTAGCGTTCCTGAGAATCTGGCCCCTTATTTTAGTGCCTGAGAGGTAGTTGGCCCTAATTCCCACAGAAGGTTAATGGGAAATCTGGGAAGAGAACCAAGAAATTTGGAAGTCCTAGTGCCTTGTACTGTTTAGTGATGGGTTGGAAATTTGCATCTAGTTGAAATTTCAAGGTTTTGAGCATGCAGTGGTCCTGAATAGTAAGATTTCAGTTACTGTTCAGGACCATTGTATGCTTATCACCTTGAAATTTCAACCAGACACAAATTCCCAACCTATCTCTAAACGGTACAAGGCACTAGGAGTTCCAATTCCTTGGAACTAAAATCTCCGTTCTGGACTTTTGACAGGCCAGAGAAGCCAAGAGCCTAGCTACAGTGGGATGTGTAGCTCCCCCTACCCCTCACTATGGCCCGGGCAGACAGGTACCCAACTTTTCCTGTCCTCACTTCAGGAGTATTGTAGTCCTTGTGGGGGATGAGAATCCTAAAACAAATTAGAATGTTTGCTAATGCTTGTGATTATTATATTACAAAACACACAAATGTTGGCATGGCCCCATTACCCAGCTCTAGTGCTGATCAGTATTGAACACACCCAGCCTATAAATCATCAACAAATGGCTTGGAACAAGTAACTTTATCTACTGCTGCCAGAAGCAGAATCAAGCACCAGATGTGGATTTCCCCAATACAGGATTAGCCGTACTGGAGTCATCACTCTTCCTTTCTGCTGCATCGCTGTTCACATCGAATACTTCAAGACATCTGTCTAACAAGATATTTAAGGAGCATGTTTACAAGAAGTGATATTTATAAATTACAATGTATCTTTTAGAGACATTAACAGAAACAGGGAGAAGGGATCTGACATGAAAGAATTCAGCTCTTCCTGGCATCGCAGAGTAGCATGATCAGTGTTATTGTAAAATGCATCTCCAAAATTATGAGAACATTTTGATACTGGCTGGGATTGTGGCAGGCAGCTGGACTGGTGCTAAGTCACTGAAGGGTTTGGTCCACTACACTGGCACCAACCAGTCACTGTCAATCAGGAAACCTCTTTATCAGCTGGATGTGTCCAAAGATCAACCCAAAGTGGTTCTGCTGAGGAGGAGCCCCGGGTGTGAATTAGAGCTGCACTGGATACTAAAATTAGTACCCACAAGTAATGTCAGCATTTTCGGGCACTCAACAGGTTACCAGAGGACCGGTCAGGTGCCCAAGAAACTGACACGTCCCAGCTTGGAGGACTGCAGTGCCCAGCTCCACAGAGCTGCAGCTAGGTCTCATCAGTTTCAATGGTGGGCCAGGGTTCCCCCTACACAATGCTTTGCTAGGTGTTGAGGCCAGAAAACCACCTTTTTTTAAATTGACAAATGCAGTCTGAGAGCACTGTGAAACCAGCCGGAGCTTGTCACTTTCAATGGGCAGCTGGTGCTACCCTCCACCCCGACAGCGCCTGTCAGATGAGAAGTGCAGCATTTGAAACTTACAAACGGCAGCTGGGACTGCTGCGGAGCTGGGCTCTGCAGCGGTTCTAGCTGGGGCCTGCACTTTCCAAGGCCAGCTGGTGCTTTCGAGCAGCTTGTTGGTTCCTGCTTGGGCATCAATGGTGCCTGAATGGGTCTGGGTTGATTCAGGCACCCCAGATTCATTGGGGGTCCCCAAATCTTCAGGTGCCGTCTGGTTTTAGTGTGAATTGTTAATGTCACGAAAGCGACTGCCTCCTAGCTGACATTTTGCTGCCACAAGTCAGTCATCCACGAACAGGAAAGTGGTTGTAGAAGGTGTTGTGACCTTGAGTGGACTCGCTCTCCCACTCTCACACAGATTTGGGATAGCTGCACCTGGAAGGGTGTGCTCACTTCTTCGCACCATGTTACTAGAAAGATCTGGATGCTGGAGAGTTAAATCTATATAACTTTGGGCTGCTTGCAAGGGGGGAAGGCCCTGACTGTCACAGTAGGCTTTGAACTGAGATCAGAGCTGGAAATTGAGGCCCTGTACAAAATTGTGGTGTTTGCCCTTGCCTAAACAGAGGGTGTTTTCGGATGTGACAGTGGCACGGTTTAATCCACTTTTGCATGGATTAAACCAGGTGCCGTCATTACACCTGAAGGTGCCTGCTAAATGTTAGTCCCAGGTTGTGAGTCGAGACCATCCCCATCTCACAACCCAGGCTAAGCACCACCACCGACTGGGTAAGGGGCTGCCTGACCGAGGATAATGTGGACCATCACATATGATGGCTTGCTGTACTTACCCTGGTCCAGAGTGGCAGCGCTTCCAGATAGCCATGGTGTCTGTCATAGGCCACCATGGCTGTCTGTGAGGGGAGGGGTGCAGGCTGCTCCACATAGCGTGGGGGCGGAGACATGCAGAAACTCATCTCCCCACCCACATCCTGGCCGTAAAGTTTGTGCGGCGCTGGACCAAGTCCCAGCTCCTGCCATGGCCCAGAGCCATGCATGGCAGTGCCAGAACCCATTATGTCCGAATACACCCAGAGAATGTTTGACAGGCACACAGACTCAGGGGCGTAGCTATCATAGGGACAGGCGGGACATTTGTCCCGGGGCCTACCATGGCTGGGGGCCCATGGGCCCGGCCCATCCCTATTGTAGCTAAGCTGCCCGATCCCAGCCCCTTGTCCCGACCCCCGCACCTGCCGGCCGGTTCGCCGCTGCCGCCTAAATGGGCCCCCCCCC
>QEPC01001417.1:685729-696462 GCA_003113815.1 Sphenodon punctatus
GAGGCCATGCAGATCGCCGGACCCAGGCACCAGGGAAGGCAACCACGGAGGGGAACCCCAGGTGTGGAGGCAGATCGGGGGGTGGGGCCCGGAGGGGGCCCGGAGCCACAGGCAGGGGCAGCAGCACCCCAGGAAGCAGGCAGCAAAGCAGCATGGCAGAGACATCAGGGAGGGAGCAGCCAGCGGAGACTGGCGCCCCGGGCAGGGGTGGGAGCCCACACAGGGGCAGGCAACCGGGGTGCTGGGAGGCACACCAGGACTCACAGCCAGCTGCTGGGGGCCACCACAGGCCCAGGGGCCGGGTGCCCCACCTAGTGAACCAGGTGGGGCCAATGGATCATGCCCAAGCGGTACCCCAACAAAGACATGTGGTGGGTGATCAGGTAGTAGGCCTCGAAGGGATCCTGCATGGATAGCCCCAACTGCACATCTGAATGGGAGCACACACCTGACAGCTCCGCCTTGGCAGGCTCCGACAGACAGCAGTCAGCAGCAGGGGGCCACGGAAGCTGTCCCAGCTCCAACAGCTGGTGGTACACCACCCCATGGGAGTGCTGGTACCCATGGGCCCCATGAACACAGCCAAAGTAGGACACGGCCAAGGCAGGGCCCCCCTCTGCAAGGCAGATTGTGTAGGCGGCTAGGCTGCACACAGACAGTGCAGACACGGTCTCCGCCATGGACCGGGCCACATGAGAGCACCTCATCTCCAGGATGCATCCATTGGGGAAGGGAACCAGCCCCAGAGTCTCCGCATGCAGCCGGCAATCACGAGCACTCGCCTCATAGTCAAAGTAATGAAGGCCAGAGCTCAGGCTCGAATAAGCACCCGAATGGCTGTCCGGGCAACCCAGGAGCAGCTGCACAGCCGGGGTATGCCACAGGTCACACAGGGACATGGTCTCACGGAAGGTCCAGCTATGGGGGGCCCCATGGGAGCCAGGAAGCGAGAGCCCGGTGGATGCACAACCAGCCATGGTCCAGCTAGACAGGAAGAATAACACCATGAACAGGGGGGCACACATCCCCTCCAGGGCCAGGGGGGCCTCCGAGGGGTCCCAAGGACAGGACAGGCGGCCACAGGCTGCAACATTGTAGCACAACAGAGCGAGGCATTGGGTGCGGACCCGGCACAGCTGCAGAAAACAATTGCACACACAGAACGGCTAATCAGGCCAGCAAGGACACGGTGTTGCAAATAGAGCCATCATAAACGTCCCCCAACCCACGCGGCCCCCACCATCATGGAGCGGGACAGGGCAGTCGCCTACTGGATGTACCTTGCACTCGCAGCCAAGTGGTACTGCAACTACACTGAGCAGCTGCACTTCCTTACCGCGGAGCTGCACCTGGGTGCCCGCCTGTGGGTTACCCTGGCCTGGAGGACTGCAAGGGCCCGTAGGGCCCACCATGTCTGCAGGAGAGCCCTCGCGCAGCTCAGGGCGCAGAGACTCTCTAGGGCAGACTGGCAGGCTGTGAGCTGGGGCCGAACCCGGCCTGCGGTGCTCCGCGAGGCAGCCAGGCACCTCCAGTGGGGGAGGGAGACCAAGCGCCGGGCAGCCCTGCTCACTATGCCCATTGACAGGCGGATATGGGTCGCTGAGCGGGCACAGGGTTGATGGACCAGGGCACTGGCCCAGTGGGATGAGGCAGCCTGGAGGGCTCACTTTAGGATGGACAAGCTCATCCTGCTCTGGCTCGCTGAGCTCCTTACGCCCTGCCTGGAGCAACAGCACACCCCCATGAGGACTCCCATCCCCATGGTCCAGTGGGTGGTAATAGGGGTCTGGGCCCTAGCAATGCCCAACTCCTGCCGGTCCGTCTCCCAGAACTTCGGGGTAGGCCTGAGCACCGTTGCCTGTATCCTCTGGGATGTGTGCGAGGCTGTGGAGGGTGTGCTCCTGGACAGAACGATCCAGCTGGTGGACCAGGGGGCCATGATGGCAGTATTCATGGCCGGAGGCTTCCCCAACTGCATGGGAGCCGTGGACGGCACCCACATAGAGATACTCCACCCCTCCGCTGGAGAGGCTGCAGAGTATGTGAACAGGCACGGGTATCACTCACTGCAGCTGCAGGCGGTTGTGGATCACCGGGGTTGGTTCATAGACATCTTCACGGGCAACTCCGGCCGCAGTCACAACGCCCGGATCATGACCATCTCTCTCTTCTATGCTTGGATGTTCCGGGGGGACTTCGCTGACATGGGGATGACCTGGATTGAGGGGGTACCAATGCCCCCCTGTATCCTGGGCGACCCTGCCTACCCCCTCACCCAGTGGTTACTGAAGGTCTACCCGGTCGCATGCACCCCTGAGGAGGTGCTATGCAATACCAGCCTGTGCTCCAGCAGGACCGTGGTGGAGCGAGCCTTCAGGGCCCTCAAGCAGCGCTGGAGGAGCCCCGCTGGCCAGCTAGACTACACTGTGGAGACCTCGGCCCTGGTGATTGGTGCTTGCTGTGTGCTCCACAACGTATGCGAGACCGAGGGGGCAGCCCTGGAATACCCCAAACCCATCTGGGCCACAGGCCTGGTGCCCCTGTACGTGAACGCCGAGAACCCCAGGGAGTACCGTTATGTCAAGCGCATCCGGGACACCCTGGAGAGGCATATCAGCCAGGAGGCCAAGGTGTGAGGGCTTCCCCTCCCCAGCCCACCCCCGGGGGTTCCCTGAGCTGGCCTCTGCACGTGTGGGGGTGGCCCCCCCGTCACCCACATATGGGCCCGGGAGGCAATATGGTGCAAACACAATTTATTTCACCCGTGTGTACATGTACACCCGACCCCTCTCCCTCCACCCCAGTTGTGCCCCGCTCCCTATAGTGCCCCCTCCCACTGCCCTCCCCTTCCCACCCCATCCCCCACATTTTCTGGGACGGCCCCGCGAGCGCCCGGTGTTGGACAAGGAGCCCTGTGAGCTCCCTTCCTCCCCGCTGTCCATGTTCCCAGCAGTGTCCTGGGCTGCCTCTTGGTCTGGCAGGGGGGGCGGTGGTTGGGGGGAGGGTGGGGCCTGGACCCAGGGTGCCCCCCTTAGCGGCGGCACCCTCCGGAGGGCAGGGGGGACCGGGAGGTGGATGTGCAGCCCCTGAGAGCGTGGGGGCGGCTGAGGAAGCAGGGCAGGGGCACCGAAGGGCCCGGCATGGGGACCTGGGCAGGCAGGGTGCCCGGGGGGGGGCGGCTGCCATCACATAGGCACACATGGTGCCCATGTACAGGAGCAGGGAGGTCCCAATATCATGGGACTGTCATGAGAATAGGGGAAGGGAAAGGATATGGGGGAAAGGAAGGGAGAGGGGAAGGGACCTTCTTCTCTGAATCTCACACACTCCAGGAAAGGGGCGGTTTGTCTCATTTAACTAGGCGGGCTAGAGGTGAAAGATGGTCCCTCAGGGTGGAGTGTGGGCTTTCCCTCTGAATCAGAAGGCAACCCTTTTCATCATTGGGACAACGAGAGCAAACCAATTGCCCCACAGGGAAAGGGGGAGACAATAGGCTCCAAATCCCACTCACACACGTTGCTATTTGGGCCCAGGGAACCATGCAGGCTGGTGGGGGAAGGAAGGGATAGGAATTACCCAGGGAGGGGGAAAATGAGGAGGGGAACAAGGGAAGAGGGGAAAGGGTGAAGGAGGAACAAGGGAAGTGATGAGGCAGGGGCAAACACTCACAACAAATACGAGGCGTAAGGAGAACTTCACCACCGGGACTCACTATGGAGGGATAGGGTATAGGGATCAGGGTTTTCCACAGGCTTAGGCTGACGCGTTCCACAAAGACAAGACTCACAACAATGGTTTAGGACTCACTCATACACACTCACCTCTGAAGTATTGTAGGCGGGGGGGAACACAGGGACTCCAAACGCACTCTCCACTCACTCTCTCTCTCACTCGCAGGTCTATCAGGCAGGGAATTCAAATACAAAGATCAAGCAAGCAAGGGGGCCAGTCTCTCGCAAAACGATCACCGGCGGGGGCTCCAAGCCCTGCCGGTAACCTTTATAGTTCCCTGCTCTAAGCCCTTCTGTTACGTGCAGGGCGAGGCTGGAACGTCCTCCACCCCCACCCCCCCGTTAGCACGACAGGGAGCATTGCGTCGGGGCCGGGCTTCCCCTGTTCCTTTGCTTGCGGCGCTAGCCCCTCCCTTTGCTTTGCGTGCTCCAGCCTTTGTTTTCTGCCGCTTATTGCGGCGAGGTTCCAGCCGGCATTGCGCACGCCGCATGGGGGGGCACCTGCTGACAGTACCCCCCCGTCCAAGCCCCCTCCCCCCCACTGCCCCTCCCCCGGGTTTGAAGACCAGGTTTGGAGGGGTGGCAAAGGTGAAACCACCGAATAAGACGAGGAGCGTGAACATCACTAGCCAGTTCCCAAGAGCATTTGGCAGGTCCATAATCCTTCCAATCTATAAGATAATACAGGCGATTACCAAATATGCGGGAATCTAAAACTGCTCAAACTTCATACTCTGGGCCACTAGGGAGTAATACGGGGGGAGCGGGTAATTGACATTGGTGAACATAGGCAGAGGCAGGGGCCTTCTTGAGTAGGGAGACATGAAAAGAAGGGTGCAAGCGCATATGGGAGGGTAATCCTATAGTATAGGTTACATTGTTTAATTTACGCGTGATAGGGAAAGGGCCAATGTAAACGTCATCAAGCTTCGAGGAGGGCCGTAAGGTGGGATAATGGCGTCGTTTGACCCAGACTAATTCTCCTACCTGAAAGGAGGGTTCGGGAAGTCTCCGTTTGTCTGTGGAGCGTTAGTACCGGGATCGAGCTTGGTGTAAATGGCATAAGGCCAGATGTTGAATCTTACGGATTTCACGAATCAAGGCCCCAGCGGCAGGGACCGACGTACGAGGTGCATCTGGGAAACAAAGGTGGGGATGAAAGCCATAGGATACATAAAAAGGGGAGTGTCCAAGGGAGGCGTTGGGTCCGTTATTGTATGTAAATTTGGTTAAGGGTAAATGATCGACCCAATCATCCTGAAGGTAAGTGCAAAAGCAGCGTAGGTATTGTTCGATGTGTTGATTCGTGCGCTCCACTTGACCGTTGGCTTGGGGATGGTATGCTGTGGTTGGGCTAAGTTTTATCTGCAATAGAGAAAAGAAGGCTCTCCAAAACCGAGAGATAAATTGGGGGCCTCGATCGGACACGATTTCCTTTGGTAAGCCATGAAGGCGCACTACCTCTCGAAGGAAGAGGCGTGCTGTGCCTGGGGCTGAAGGAAGTCCTTTACAGGGGATAAAATGTCCCATCTTGGTAAAGTAGTCGATAATGACAAGGATGGAATCGTGTCCGTCGGAGATAGGGAGGCCCACTATGAAATCCATGGCAATCTTTTGCCATGGGCCGTCTGGGTCTTTTGTAAGTTGGAGTAGCCCTACAGGTAGAGTTCGAGGGGTCTTGGTCCGTGCACACATGGAGCACCCTTGAAAATAGCGATCAATGTCCCTTTGAAGGGATGACCACCAAAATGATCTGTGAATCAATAAAAAGGTGCGTTGGCGGCCAGGATGTCTGGCCAAAGGGGAGTCATGGTGAGCCCATAAGACATGGGGTCTGTATTTAGGTGGTATTACCACCTTACCTTTGTAATAATATAATCCTTGTTTCAAATAAAAGTCTGAACGTGGTGTTTCTTTCTGACTCACCGTCCGTAGTTGGGCAAGGGATGGAAAAGTTGCTGCAAATACTTGAGGGGGGAGAATAGGTCCTTGGAGGTCCCCATCTTTATCCGTTGATGTGTAATATCTGGATAATGCATCTGCCATGGTGTTTTGGGCCCCTGGTCGATATTGGACAGAAAAACAAAAATGCGCAAAGAACAATGCCCATCGGGCATGTCTGGCATTAGTAATACGTGCAGAATGAAGGTATGCAAGATTTTTGTGGTCAGTATACACTAGGATAGGGTGGGGGCCCCCCCTCCAGAAAATGTCGCCAGGCTTCGAAAGCCACCTTAATGGCAAGTAATTCTTTATCAAGAATGGGATAATTCCTTTCTGCAGGGGTTAGCTGGCGGGAGTAAAAGGCACATGGAAGGCGACAGCCTGAAGGTCCCACAGCCTGTGTCAGTACTGCTCCGATAGCGACACTGGAAGCATCAGCTTCCACAATGAAGGGCCAAGTAACATCTGGGTGTCGCAGTAAGGGGGCCGACATGAAGGCTTGTTTCAAATAGATGAAAGCATCTTGTTGGGGTTTCTCCCATTCAAAACTCACCCCTTTTCGCAATAAGGAAGTAAGCGGCTTGGTGAGGTCTGCATATCGGGGAATATATTGGGGTAATAATTTACACTTCCGAGGAAGCGCTGTAAAGCCTTGACTGTCATAGGAGCTGGCCATTGATTAATGGCTTCTAATTTGCTAGGGTCCATATGGATTCCGTCGGCTGAAATAATAAACCCCAAAAAGGGAACAGAGGAGGCATGAAAAACACATTTTTCAATTTTACAATATAGTCGGTTAGCGAGAAGGCGCTTCAGTACTGTCCTAACATGCTGGGTATGTTCTGCTAGTGAAGTGGAGAAAATAAGGATATCGTCCAAGTAGGCTATTATGTATAGGTCTAGCAAATCCCTCAGAATATCGTTAATGAAGTGTTGAAAGGTTGCTGGAGCGTTAACAAGTCCATAGGGCATGACAAGATACTCAAAGTGTCCGAACCGTGTTCGGAAAGCCGTTTTCCATTCATCCCCCTCTTTGATTCGTACCAGATTATAGGCACCCCTAAGGTCGAGCTTCGTGAAAACGGAAGCTCCCTGGAGTTTTCCAAGGAGCTCGGGGATGAGCGGAAGGGGGTATCTGTTTTTGATGGTGACCTTATTTAATCCCCGATAATCAATACAAGGTCGTAAATCTCCCTCTTTCTTAGGAACAAAAAAAAGGGGGGCCCCTGCCGGGGAGGTGGAGTGACGGATAAAGCCTTTAGCTAAGTTTTCTTTAATGTAAGACCGAAGGGTTTCGGTTTCCCCAGGGGAGAGATTATAAATCCGTCCAAAGGGGGGCTCACTCCCCGGCATTAATTCAATGGGGCAATCATACGACCGATGAGGAGGGAGTTCTGAGGCCTCACACTCGCTGAATACTATGGCTAAGTCTGAATATGGGGACGTAACCTTATTTTCCAGGGCTGAGGATATGGACAGGGGAGTAGTCCCTTGGGAAGGGGGGAAAGGGATAAGATGAGGAACACGGGAGAGGGAGGTGAACCGCAGGGTCTTTAGGGTCCAGTTTATCAGGGGGTTGTGTAGCTGCAACCATGGAAGGCCTAAGACAAGGGAAAATAAAGGGGAGGTAATTAAATCAAATTGAATACTTTCTTGATGGGAGCCAATGGTACATTTCAGGGGTGCTGAACAGATTAGTAAAGGTCCGGAGGTGAGAGGGGACCTGTCGATGGTTTGAACCACTTCAATGGAGGATCGAGTTAGTTGTGGGACCCCACCTGCGGTAGCAAAAGCAAGTTCCATAAAATTCCCCGAAGCCCCAGAGTCCTGTCCACCAAGGCCATAACTATAATGGATTGGGAAGGAAACCATTGTAATGTAAGGGGTACACTAAGTTGTCGTGGAGATAGAAGGGGGTTACAGCAAGTTACCGGGAAGCTCCCCCCCCTTCCCGGTTCCATGCGTTTCCCGACCCCACAGTGCGGGGGGTTTTCTCAGGACATTCTCGTGAAAAATCAGTGCCCGCCCTGCAATAATAGCAAAGACGCAACTGATGATGTCGTTCTCTCTCCTCAGGGGTGAGAGGACCCCTTACGACTCCTATTTGCATGGGTTCTGGACTTCCGGGCACTGAAGGATTCGGAGGGGGAGGCACCGATACCCGGGGGGGTCCACATTCCCATTCCCCTACCTTGGTCACGACGTTTTTCTCTTTTACACTCAGTGAGGCGCTCATCAATTTGTAAGGAAACGACTACCATCTCCTCTAAGGTATTTGGCGTGGTAGTGAAACAGGCCAACTGACCCTTAATTTCATCGTTAAGGCCTTGACGAAACATAGCTCGAAGGGCGGAGTCACTCCAGCCTAAATCAAATGCTAGTTTTCTAAACTGAGTAATATAGTCTAATAAGGGGGTCTTTCCTTGTCGAATGTGCAGTATAGTTTGCTCCGCATCCCTAACCCGATGGGGGTAATCAAAAAGAAAACAAATTTTTTCAAAAACCCCTTATAGTCCTGGAGCAGGGCATCATCTGCAGCCAAGAGGGGGGTGGCCCAATCCAGGGCTACTCCACCCAACAGCCCCACGATGTAGGCCACCTTAGATTGATCTGTGCTATAAGTTAGGGGCTGAGTTTGGAAGGTTAGTTTGCAAAGGGCCAAGAATCCCTGACAAGCTCGTCTATCCCCATAGAATTTATCGGGCCGGGGAGCTTTTGGCTCTCGGGGAGCTAGGGTGGTTACCAGGGGAGCCGGGGCAACTGCCGCTGTAAGATTCTCCCATTCCTCCATAGGGGACAGGGGGTTCGTATCGGTGACCTCCTGCAAGGCTCGGTATTTTGCCCTAAGCTCCTTATTTTCTTCCCTTAAATCTTGGACCTCCATAGTAAGGGATTGTACTGCATGCAGTAACTCCTGAATCTGCTCCTCTGCAGCCATAACTCCTGAATCTCTTGGGGGTGTGTGTGTGCCGGTGATTCTNGGGCCCGGCATGGGGACCTGGGCAGGCAGGGTGCCCGGGGGGGGGCGGCTGCCATCACATAGGCACACATGGTGCCCATGTACAGGAGCAGGGAGGTCCCAATATCATGGGACTGTCATGAGAATAGGGGAAGGGAAAGGATATGGGGGAAAGGAAGGGAGAGGGGAAGGGACCTTCTTCTCTGAATCTCACACACTCCAGGAAAGGGGCGGTTTGTCTCATTTAACTAGGCGGGCTAGAGGTGAAAGATGGTCCCTCAGGGTGGAGTGTGGGCTTTCCCTCTGAATCAGAAGGCAACCCTTTTCATCATTGGGACAACGAGAGCAAACCAATTGCCCCACAGGGAAAGGGGGAGACAATAGGCTCCAAATCCCACTCACACACGTTGCTATTTGGGCCCAGGGAACCATGCAGGCTGGTGGGGGAAGGAAGGGATAGGAATTACCCAGGGAGGGGGAAAATGAGGAGGGGAACAAGGGAAGAGGGGAAAGGGTGAAGGAGGAACAAGGGAAGTGATGAGGCAGGGGCAAACACTCACAACAAATACGAGGCGTAAGGAGAACTTCACCACCGGGACTCACTATGGAGGGATAGGGTATAGGGATCAGGGTTTTCCACAGGCTTAGGCTGACGCGTTCCACAAAGACAAGACTCACAACAATGGTTTAGGACTCACTCATACACACTCACCTCTGAAGTATTGTAGGCGGGGGGGGGACACAGGGACTCCAAACACACTCTCCACTCACTCTCTCTCTCACTCACAGGTCTATCAGGCAGGGAATTCAAATACAAAGATCAAGCAAGCAAGGGGGACAGTCTCTCGCAAAACGATCACCGGTGGGGGCTCCAAGCCCCGCCGGTAACCTTTATAGTTCCCTGCTCTAAGCCCTTCTGTTACGTGCAGGGCGAGGCTGGAACATCCTCCACCCCCCCACCCCCCGTTAGCATGACAGGGAGCATTGCGTCGGGGCGGGGCTTCCCCTGTTCCTTTGCTTGCGGCGCTAGCCCCTCCCTTTGCTTTGCGCACTCCGGCCTTTGCTTTCTGCCGCTTATTGTGGCGAGGTTCCAGCTGGCATTGCGCATGCTGCACGGGGGGGCACCTGCTGACAGGGACCTTTCCATTTTGGCAAAGTGCTCCTGCACCATGCCTGTGATGGCCTGTTCCAGCCGCCCGAGTGCTTCCACCTGCCTGCTGTGCTCCCGGCGCTCCTGCCTCCGCTCCGGGTGCACCTCGGTCTGGAGCCTCATGTCCTGTGCCTCCGCTCGCTGCAGGGACCACTCGATGGCCGCCTCCATCCAGTCCACGGCCGCTATCATCCTCTCCCCCTGTTCCACCAAGGTCTGGACAATATCCTCTGCCTGGTCCTCCCTCATGCGCTGTGCTGGGGGCATGGGCCCTGGAGATGCTGGCTGCCGGGGTTGCCCTGTGGGTACAGGAGGATGAGTCCAATGCTGCTCCGGGTGTCTACCCCCAGCCCGGGATGGGGCAGGGGCCCCGAGGGCCCCCAGGTGTGTCGCCTGGCCCCTTCCCACCCCCTCCCCAGCCCCTCCCACCTCCTCCGACTATCTGGGAACCCCCTCTCTGCACCCCGGAGGGCCCTCCCACCCCCCTCCCACCCAGACCGCATGCCTCACCTGGTTCCTCTGCCTGCTGGCCGGGCTCCTCGGCGCCTGCCTGCTCACCCGCCTGGGTCTTGTGCCGGGGTGTTCCGTGCCCTGTGGGTGAAGAGGGGGGGTTGTTGGTGTAGGGTTGCACGGTTGGGCGACCGTGGCCCAGGCCCCCTTCCCACCTTGCCTTTGGGGGGCTGGGGATGGCCTGTCAATCCCCCCTTGGCCCCTGGCCCCTGTGGGCCCGGTCCCTCTCCCCTCCAGGTCGCCCACTTACCCTCAATGTCAGTCTTGGATCCTTCCGAGGCCAACCCCTTGGTGTGGTAGTGCTCCCCCTGGGCTGAGGGTGATGAGGGTGCCGGCCTTGGACTCCACTTGTCTGGCCTGGGGGTGGGTGCTCTCCGGACCACTTTCTGGGGGGGGGGCTGCAGGTGCCGGAGGTCCTGGGGCATTCCTCCTGAGGGTC
>QEPC01001417.1:696677-720030 GCA_003113815.1 Sphenodon punctatus
ATCGACCCCTTAATGTGGAGTATTCGGTCCAGGGCATCATAGAAGGGGGCGGTCCGGGCTCCGTGTCCGGACTGCCTATTGTTGTCCCTTATGGCCTTGTACCCCTTCTTCAGCTCCTTGGCCTAGGAGTGGCACTGTGCCATGGTGCGATGGTGCCCTGCTGCCTCCATGTCCCCCACTATGTCCTGGTAGACATGCTCGTTGCGCTGGTTGAGCGCGAGCTCCAGCTGGTACTCCAGGGTCTCCCAGATCCGTATGAAGTCCCGGGTCTCCTGCAGCCACCACTGGCCCCCTCTGTGATAGGGCTTCCTCCCTCATCTCCCATGTGGGTCCTCCTCCTCCTCCACCGCCTCTTCCACCGCCTCCTCCTCCGCCCGGGCTAGGCCGGTGTCCTCCAGGGCTCGTCCACCCGGGCCCTTTTCCGTGTCTGCAGGATGCAGTGGGTGGGTGGGGGTTACGGTTGGGTGCAGTTCTGGCCCCTCTTGCAGGGCACCCCCTTTCCCCTCCTCCCTGCCGGGAGTCCGGGCTGGCCCCGTGCCCCCCCTTGGTGCCCCTGGACCCCCTGTTCACCTCCCCTTGTTTCCCCTTACCCGTTTCTAAGGTGCCTCCTCCCCTGGTCCGGCTGCTGTCCCCGGGGCGTCCTGTCCCGACTGCAGCGGGTGTTGTCCCTCTGCCTCCTCCATCCTCAGCATGACCCCCACCTCCCCTTCCCCCACCTGCACTCCCTCCACCGCTGCCACTGCCTCCTCCTCCTCGTCCACCCTTGCTTTCTCTCCCACCACTCTCTTCTGCCTCCCTCCTTGCTCCATCCCACCACACTTCCCTGCTGCAGGTTTCCCTTTAAATCTCCCTCCGGTGACTGCGTTGTTGCTGGTTGCCTGGCAGCAACACTGCGTACTTTGTCTCCGGCTGGGGATCTTTTTCTTTGGTTCCGGCCGGTGATTGCCATCCAGACGTTACTTTTTGTTTTTTCCCGGTTGGAATCTCTTTGACCACACTTCCGGAGATTGTCTGGCGGGGAGCCCTGGAAGCGTGGTTGAAATTGACCCCATGTGGGTATTGACCATGGTGAACATCTGGCGGCCGCCGGACAGACGTTCAGGGCGCTTTGGCCCCGCCGTGGGATTAAGCGTGGTTCACTGTGGTTGAGCGTGATCTCATAACATCTGAAAATACCCATTGAGACAATCCTGTGTCTTTCTTAAAGGAAGAGTTTCTGCTGAGCCTGGATGAACTGTGTTCTTCAGTTAATAGAAACATGCACAATGGGATGCTTTTGAAATGAAAACCTTATCTGCCCCACTGCACACAACTTCAAGGTGATATCTATCCAGACATGTAATGAGAACTGCCCTTCAAGAGTAGTGCTGTGGGAACTTCAGACGTGAAGCCACACTTGTTTATTTCTTTGGCAACAAAGGTGCACACTGGGTTGGGTTCTTCTAGATTGTTGGTGGTCTCTAGAGAAGTTCAGATTAAGAACATGTTCTTATACTTATGGTCTTATAAGAACATAAGATATGCCATACTGAGTCAGACCAATGGTCCATCAAGCCCAGCACCCTGTCCTCCGACAGTGGCCAATCTCGATCACATGGGAGAACAACCAACAGTCACAATGGGCAATCCATTCCCCATTGTTCACTCCCAGCTCCTGACAGTAAGACGTTCATCCCGTAAGCTACTTGGTTAATAGCCATTAATGGACCTACTTTCCAATAATTTATCCAGTCCTTTTTTAAACCCAGCTATACTACTGGCCTTGACAACATCCTCTGGTAACAAATTCCATAAGTTAATTATGCGTTGAGTGAAAAAGTACTTCCTCTTATTTGTTTTAAATCTGCCGGCAGCTAGTTTCATGGAGTGTCCCCTAGTTCTGGTACTATTTGAGAGGTAAATAACCGTTCCCTATCTATTCGTTCCACACCGCTCAAGATTTTATAAACCTCTATCATGTCCCCTCTCAGTCTTCTCTTCTCTAAGCTGAAGAGACCCAGCTTGTCAAGCCTCTTCATATGGAAGCCGTTCCATACCCTTTATCATTCTCGTTGCCTTTCTCTGTACCTTTTCTAGTTCAGCTATGTCTTTTTTGCAATGATTTTTCTTCAGGTTCTCCTAGAATGTAGTTTCCCAGTGAATTGAGGATTTGGCTGGATAACCACCTCTCAGATCTTGCAGGGAAGCTTGAAGCTTCCCCAGTGTATGCTGTCTGCTCTTACCATGAGTGAGTGTGAGGAGCACTATCCTTCTAACCACTGAAACATTGGAAGACAGGAAGGAAACTTCATAGTAGTGGAGCATTGCCTGGTTTACGTCATTTGCACTAATTTGTTGTAATTTAGTGGATTAATTTTCTCTTGCTTATGTGAATGCCATATGTTGCAAGCCTCAATATTTGCATACAAAAGTTGGACTTTCTCTAGTGTAGGAAGGAAAGAATTTGCTGGGGTTGTACAACTCTGCAGCAGGAAAGGACAAAGCAGAAAGTGAGACAGTGGGTGTTTTTAGATGGACAGCAGCCCTGCTTCTGCTCTGCCTCATGCCCGAGTGACCTCGCTGTCTAAAGTCGGACTGCCAGATGTGCAGGCAGAGGAGAGGCGGAGCAGGCGGCACCTGCTCCTGGGAAGCACCACCGGTGGAGCTGGCCAGTCAAACCCAGGGCACTGCCCGAGGCAGAGCTGCTGTCCGTCTGCTCGGCAGACAGTCACTGTGACTCTGCTCTTGGCCTGGAGTTGCGGACAGTAGCCCAGAGCATCAGGGGATCCACCTACAACTCTTTGGTGTGGAGAGGAGGGGTGCCTTGTGGGCAGGCAGTGGGCTGTGGCAGCCACCAGGTTAATTTAAAACAGACCCAGGCAGGGCTGCAAGCAGGCTGATGCGGGGGTGTAGCCCAGGAGCGGGCCCAGGGGTGGCCAGCCCCACATCTATCTAAAAACATTCAGTGTGTTGCCTGCAATCTCTTGGAGATGCAAATAGTTTTTCATTTGAATATAATAAAATGGGCAAGAGCTCATAGTAACACTGGCTTTAAACTACACTAATAGCGTCAAGACAGCTTGTTAATAATTTATGATCTCAAGTCCCTGAAAATATGAGTGTATTTCTACACATTGCACCCTCCACTCTCAGTCTGATCTGATTTTCACTTTGAAAAATGGCTTCGTTACTGTGAAGTGGGTCCTGTGGAGTCACATTAGCTCATTTTTTAGCTGAATGATTGAATTAACTTTGCAATAGTTCAGGATTAAAGGAAAGACACATGCTAAAAGGGGGAAGCAATGTCGAGGCTAAATTGAGGGCAAACTTTCTCCTGCTAAGATGCCTAGATACTTCTTATTTTTCATGATTTATTTGGCATTCAGAGTGTTAGCAACTGTGTGCTGGTTTTCAAAAGCAATAGCATAAATTGCATTGACAGTCCCCCACCACCCATCCCAGCATCTACATGACATGCATGGCTGCCACCAGAGACGTGTGGGATGTGTTAATAGCCAAGTAATGGGAGTAGACAAAAATCCATCATATAAGCATTATCCATCATAAATGATAAATTATGCAGCAGAAGAGAGGACTGTGGCAGAAGACAGCAGATGTGGTACGATAATGTGGAAAGCAGGGCAAAGATTTTCAATCTATTTTTGTAAAATTGGGACGGGGGAATGGGAAACTGGACAATTTTGGCAGGGAATGGCTAGCTCTTCCAAAGTTTTTCAACTTGTTGGAATTTTTACCATTTTGTTTTTTAAAAATTTTCCAAAAAATTGCAATCTGAACCTCTTTCAGAAACCACATGCAATTTGGAAAACAAGGTAATGGAAATATTAGCAATAAACCAAATTTTATTGTGGGGAAACAAGTTAAATTTTGACCAGCATTAGTGAAGAGTTTTAAACCCCATGTCTGTCTTTGAAAATATGTGTCTAGTTTTGTCAGTTAACATGCTGCCTTTCTTCTCCCATTAGTGGCAAGGCCGAGCAGCCAGCTTTGACAGCCAAAGTTCCTGCCCATCTCCCAAGCCACCTCCAACACCATGATCTGCAGAGCAGCAGGATACTATGGGACTGGAACCATGTTCTTTTTGCACTCCTCCTACGGTCCAAACAACCTGTTGCTGAACGGCAGCAATGGCAGCAGCCAGACACTGAGTCTAGTTGATCCTGCATAGATACAGGCAGAAAAACCGTTGTGTGGTCAAATTTGTCTTAGTTGTTTACGTCTCCAAAGGTGATGTTCTTTGTGGTTTTCACTTTATGGATCTGCTGCCAGAGGGTGAAGAGGGAATGAGACATGAGCTGGGATTTTGGCCTGTAAAATACCATGTAAAATACCTATTAGCATGTTCATGGAGGTGGACAAATAGCAGAGACGTTCTTCTGATCCTCTACAGACATCACAGAGCCAGGAGAAGACACATGGGAGGCATTTTCAGATGGGAAGAATAAAAGCCTCAATTAGACTCCTTGTGATATGTAAGAAGTTCTTTATTATCGTGATCAGCAACCTGTTTACAGATTTTATATTCATGTTGTGGTGTTCCAAGAATGTGTGCCGTGCGTATCCCCAGCTTCCCTTTCTCGTGTGTTAGAGTTGCTGATTCCTCAGGGAAAGCACTCCATTTTCTGTATTTATGCTCTCTCAAGAGCCGTTTGCATGAACACAGTTGCTTAGGATCCCATCTGCTCCTGCTGTTCATTCTTAAGCTGGTCAGAATTTTTGAACAGAATCTATTTTTGTTGGAAAAGAACATGTTTCCCCCAAAAATGAATTATGGGGTTAAGAGTAGGAGTTTTCTTTTTGCAGATTTTTTTTACTATTTCTCCTAAGTTTTTTTTTTCTCTCTTCGGAATGTTTCTGTTTTAGCTTGTGGATTTTGGCAAATGAAATTTACCAATTCCACAAAAAGCAAAATTTCTGGAGGGGGGGTGGGGTTGATACTGCTCAAAAAATTGGAACAACGAGAAATATTTCTTTGGAAATAAAGTTTCATAAATATTCAAAAAATATTTGGTTAGAAAAATTAGGCTTCCTGAGCTCTAACTGATTCTCCTGTGGCACTACAATGATCTAATGTGTTTGAAAAAGATTGCTTTGGTGCCAACAACAATCTGACTTGAAGTAGGAGACAAGTTGCAGGGTAGGCAAAGTTCCTGCATGAATGTTGGCTCCTTATTCAATAAATGGCCCTAGAGCTTTACATTTCCCCATGAAGGTTTGGCAGCTCTATAATAAAAGGAATTTCTCCAACCCAGGGGTAACACCAAAACTTTGCCAATCTCACTGTCTCTGAGATCCTGAAAAATGACTCCACCGCATTACACTCTCCCATTCTTTAAATTGTTTTGTACTTTTGTGTGTGTATTTTTTTTTAAACTGTAATTAAAAATCATTTGCCTTGGACTTGGGGTGGAATTATCTAGCATGTCAGCAGTATGCTCAAACCACTGTTGCACATGTTTGTTCATCCAGGTTAGACAGGAGCTACATCCAGCAATCAAAACCTTCAGGTCAACCTCAATCCCGGAGTCTACAACCTGCATTAACCTCAACCACGCATTGTGACTTGCTTGTCTGAATGTTCCAGACCTGTATATATGTCTTTGCTGGGTGAGTGGGAGACTTTGTTCAGTGAAAGACAAGACTACAGCTCCTCGCCACACCTTGTGTCTTAATTCTCTCTATGTGCCACATGCGACAGGAGCAGCAATCCAATAAAATAATGTTATTTGTAACCTTTGTCTTAGCTATTGACACCCTTGTGCCTCTTGTGAATTTATTGTGTTGATTTTGAAAAGTTCATGTTGACCAATGAGCATGAGCTCTAAACAATATGACTTATCAACCCAGTTTGAATTAGGTTTCAGCTGTGACACCAGCTGAAATGTTAGGTAATCCCCAGGCACTTAAAATTTGTCTTCCGAGAAGAAACAGTGCATTACTGCAATACTTGTCAGGATCGAGTGTGATAAGTGAGAGCTCTGATTACAGGATGTGTCTTGGGCAGTAGATTTTCTCTAGCACAGAACCCCTTGTGGAGTGATGTACGGACAGATCCAAAAGCCCTGAGCTGCTCTGAAAATTTCTCCATAGGTAACACCCTGGGGAGCAGCTGGAGTCTATGCATTTTGGAAAATCTGACCCTTATTTTGTGGCTTATTTGGGAGCTGAGCAGTTTTGATAGTCTGTCTCATAGTCTCTAGCTCAGTGCCACATTCTCAGCAGTATTACTCAATGCACACCTTGGGCTGCTTGAATGTTCCAATGCAGAAAAGGAAAAGTGTTTTAATAATCCAAAATACTGACTTAAAAGCAGGGACGGCGGAAACAAGAAGGATACTACAAGAACTGACCCAAACCAACTCCTAAACTTGTGTCCAAGCTGAGCAGCAACCTTTGGAGAGAAGAGTAAAGGAAACCTCCCAACTGCTTTCCAGGATCACATTTACGATCATCTGCTCCTGAATTGGGCTGTAACACCACAGAGGTCAGGGGATAGCAACTTGTGATACCAAGTCCCTAAAGGACTGATTCTGATTTCCCCTGCACTGGTTTACCTGCCTGACCCACTGTGATGGACTAGACTGCTATCAGTCTAAGCTTGTTGTTTTACTAGTGTGTGTGTTAATTAGCTGCCTTCATCCTGCCATGGACCCATTCCCCAGCACAGACGTCTCCAGAACACTCTTGTGTTTAGTGATCAGATGCAAGCAAAGGCTTCAAGGGATGCTCCATTGATGAGGCTTCAGTCATGCACCTCACTCCCCCACAACCTCACTCCCCCACAGAGGCTGCATGTTCAGCCTCGGTTGGATGGTAAGATGGCTGTCAGCTAAAAATGATTAATGGTACTTGTTCCTTTCCTTCCTTAATCCTCAGTGCTGAGTTGTTGTGGTGCTTTCTGTAAGATCTCAGCCTTTTATCCATTTCTCTTGTTATCTGGGTCTTAGTCAAAATGGGCTTGGGGCAAAGCTTCTCTTTTTAATCTTCACTATACGTGGATAATCAATTTCCTCTCAATATTGTTTGTCAGCTATAATGCTGAAAAAACATCCACATGCTCCAAGCTGACACTTTTCTAAATTCTGCAGCTAGGCTGAAAGGCTTAGTAGCAAAGGACATGGGCAGGAATCAACCCAGTACATGGTTGAACAGAGCCTCTCCAGAGACCTGGCCACTTTTAGCAGAGCCATTACAATGTTGGTCTTAGACCTGGGAGACCAATACAATGTTGGCCTTAGACCTGGGAGACCAAGTTTCATATCCTACCATAGCCATGTTTCATGGGATTGGGGGCTCAGTACCCCGTTCTAGGCTGTTGTGACTCAGTTTCCCTGACTTGCAGCTCTCACTGGATCAGCTCTATCTAGAACTGATTGAGCCTGCAGGAGGAAACCTTCTTGTCACCTTTTCAGCCACAGAGTTTCCCAGCCCAGACTCTCTCTCTCTCTAGGTTCATCTGTGTTTGTAAACACAGAATTAACCCCAAACTGTGTCTCATCAATGTTAGGATTAGCAATTCCACTGGGCCATATGAAGTTCAGTAAAAAGAAGTTTAATGAATGAATCATGAATAAGAATGCAGTACAAGATTATACTCGAGAGTGCAGAAATCAAAATAACATAACCAATAACGCATTCCTATCTGTACTTGGGTTCTCCTAATTTAGGCTTACCCTAATCAAGGTCCAAGGGTGTTTCAGTTCATGTCATAGCCAGCGGTGGAAACTTGGCCGGGTCCCACTCTTAGAGTTTCCAAAAAGCCTTACTTCATAGTTCCTTTGGCCCAGCCCTTCTCTGACTGGTAAGATCTCTAGATGCAGATGAAGCTCTCCTTAAATACCTCTCCAGGTTCCTTTGTGTGATTTTCTCACCTGGGGACTCTGTGCTTTGTCCACAGGAAGAAATCCATTTGCAAATCAATGATCTATGGCTAGTGTCTGCAGAGGTGGTTTAGGCTTTTCCTGAATACACATTCGGCATGACTTTGCCTTTCTCCATTACATGAAGGGAGTTTCCAGTTCTCAGCTTTCACATTAAATACATGTTTAACCTTTGCCTTTACACATTTGTTAGACCTGTAGTCTACATGTAGCCCAGTATCGCCTTGTGACACCATGCATAAATTCACTGGGTGGCCTCAGGCAAGTCACTATGGGTGTTTTCACAAGGGAAAGGAGTCAGCAGGAAATCGGGGTTGATTCGTGGGTAGGCCACGCCACTGTCACTTCCATGAGCATCATCAGGAGTCCATCAAATGTGCAGACTGACACATGGGTCCTGTGGGTGGAGGAGCAGCCACCACCCTTCCCACACTCCAGTTCACTCCTGGGAAGACCATCACATGGGCAGAACCCCAGGACTCTGGGCCTGTGACAGCAAGATCCATACCCCTGGAGAAGCCACTACTGTTGCCAGTCACCTGTTGGAGCAGCAGGAGGTGGGAGCGCATGCCTTGGACTGCACCCCAGCTATTCATCAGCTGTTGGAGGGGACCCCAGGGAGGAGGAAGAGCAGCCCCGGTGTCCCTTGGCGGTGTCCCACAGTGTGGATCCCTCCCATGTCAATTTCAAGCCAGGAAGCACTTCCCACCTTGACACTGACCAGTGCTGCGCTCCCCAGTAAGGATTGTCTCCCCCTCCCATGTCAATTTCAAGCTGAAACCTTGAACCTGACATGGGGAGATGATCCTTGCCAGGGAGTGCAGCACTGGGAAGAGCATCCTGGATTGAAATTGACATGGGAGGCCCATGCTGTGAAGCACAGCACTGCTCTCTCTGGTAAGGCACCTCCCATCCCCTGCTGATTTATTTCAAGGAAAGTCAAGGCTTGAGAAACACCAGCATGGTGATGGAGCCAGAGGACATGTGAGCGTCTCCCCTGGCTTCAGCTGGAGACACTGGGGATCCTCCTCCCCAGAGTCCCCTCCAACAGCTGATGGCAGGCAGCCCAGCTGTATGTGCACAGACCCAACACTCCAGCACATGACTGGCGATGACTTCCTGTGGAGGTCCAATCCTTGCCGGCACCGTGGTCTTGTCCATGGTTCTGGAAGGAGGCTGCCCTGCATTAATCCCTTGCCCTGCTTTGGGATGGGTTGCCCTGTGTGACAATCTTCTCAGTAATGTGGGTGACACTGTGAGTGGCAGTCCCTGCCCAACATGGGGCAAACATCTGGTGAATGGCATTCAGACAGGCAGTGATTCTGGGGCAAAGGAGGTCAAAGGGGTGGTGAAAGTGGGGCACTGTCATTTGATAACACCCTTTCTCTCAGTCTCAGTTTCTTATCTGTACAATGGGTTGTTGTGAGGGTGAAGTAGATAAGGATTATGAAATGCTTTGAACACTGAAAGTGCTGTAGAAATAATAATAATAATAATAATAATTAATTAATAAATATTATTATTATTAATATACATAATTACTGGGCATGTATGAAACATTCTCCTTACATCCCAAATGGGACCCGGATCACCCTCATTTTTGTAAACTGCTACAGGTGGGTTCTCAACTAGTCACATTCATTTTAATAATGGAAGACACAAAAATGAATGAATAAGCAAACAACATTTATTTGCTTTCATTCATTTTCAATTTCATATTTAAAACAATTAAAAAAGAAAAAATAGTTTAAAAAAAAATCATTTTGCATGCACAAAAATGGCCCCTGGACCATTCTTCACATGTGTGCGCTTTTCTAAAATGGTGGCAGCATCATCACTGCTGTTTTGGAAAAGGGCAGCTGGTCTATGATGTGTAAAATGGCCATGGTGAATGTGCAGACTGGCTGCCCTTTTCCAAAATGGAAGTGAAGCTGCTGCCACTGTCATTTTAAAAAAGAAAATGCATGTGGAGAACAGTCTGGTGGCCATTTTGTGTGTGCACAATGATTTTTTTATTTTTATTTTAAATTGATTTTAATATGAATCCTGTTGTTATTATTATTATTATTATTATTATTTATTAACAAACATTTATATAGCGCCAGCAGTGTACCTGGCACTTTACAAAGTAACAGAATAGACACGGTCCCTGCCCTAGGGCTAACAATCTGAGAGACGGGAGCTGGGGAGAGACATAGGAAGGGGAACAGCGAGAGAGACAAGGGGTCTAACATTCATGAAAATGCGAGGTCTCAGGTGCATGTACTTGGCTGTTACAAAAACAAATAGGTTTTTAAACAAAAATGAACGGATTTTTAAAAAACAAAAATGAATGTAAAACAAAACCAAATGTGGCCCCTTCTCCACACACCTACAACAGATGTACTGTGAGCTGAGGCGTGATTATTAGTAGTTTTATAAATATAGCCCAATAATCTTTACACGTGTTTAATGAGAAAGTCTGTTAATCAGCAGTAGAAGAGCTCTAGAATTTAGAGTTGGAAATACACTGCAGGATCAGCTGTGGCCTGGTGATTAGGGGCTAAATTCAAAAGGGAAATGGTCAGCACCCACTGATCAACAGAAGATCAGAACCAGATTGTCCCAAGTAGGGATGGGCGAACAGATCGCGGTTTGGGTTCGGCCATTCGATTTGGCTGCGTTCGGTTTGGCCGTTCGGTTCAGCCGTTCGGTTCGGCTGCGTTCGGTTCGTCCGTTTGGTTCGGCAGTTCAGTTAGTTTGCCGGGTTCGGGTTCGGCCGTTCTGTTCGGCCGTTCTGTTCGGCCATTCACCATTCTGTTCAGCCATTCAGCTGTTCGGTTCGGCCGTTCGGGAAATGTTATGGATGGTTTTTTTGTTTTTTATATGGTTTTTTTGGTTTTTTATTGGGTTTTATATGGTTTTCTTTTGTTTTTTACTTTATTTTGTTTTTATATGGGTTTTTAAAAAAAACATTTTAGCTGATATTATATATATATCTACACTAAATCTAACTGCTATTAACTATTCTAAATGCTATGAACTAAATGGATTATCTAATAAGTACACAGGCCTACTCCTACAAACACTAAAACTAAATCACTAACGCTATCTCTATCACTAAGCTAGCTCCTACAACTACTATCCCTAACCTATCTATCTATCTATCTCTCTATATCTATATCTCTCTATCTCTCTATATATGGGATGGGGGGGAATCACAAACACAAGGTTTCAGTTTAAGGTTTAAGTTTCATTTCAGTACAAAACTGAAATGAAACTTAAAGCAATCTAATAATCCTACTCAATGCCTGCTGTTCAGGAACAGTGACTAACTCAGAAGGTGTTGGGAAGGGGGGAGGCAGATAGTTTCATTTCTTGCAAGCCTCTACAAAAAAAGAACAAAAAAGACTAAAAATCAGTGACTAGTACTACCCCTCCCTGTCATGTTTGACCTTACAGTGAACCTTTTTTTGCCACCCGAACGCGATCCGAACTGACCGAACTGTTCGGTCATTTCGCCGTTCAGATTGAGTTCGGTTCGGCCAGTTCATGTTCGGAAGTTCGGTTCGGTTCGGTTGTCCGAACAGGCCGAGTTCGAGCTGAACTCCGAACTTCCGAACCGCGTTCGCCCATCCCTAGTCCCAAGTGCTGATTCCTCAGCAACTCCCATTGTGTCCCCTCTGGCTAAATTCCCAGAAGAGTGCAGCATGCTGGATAAATGGGAGTTGCAGCTGAGCTGTTTTCAAACATTGACCTTAGGAGTCATCACTTGGTACCACGGAACAAGATGGCTACCTAATCACTGAGCTCCTCAGATCTCCATTCTACTTTTACATCCTGTCAGAATCAAAGTGATTTTATTTATGTTTAGTACATTTTTACAGGTGGAATCTGTGGACTCTTTTTATATATACACTAGCTGTTAACCCGCAATAATTCACAGTGCGTTATCACTTTACCCCACTTTGAGAAAGAGCTGCAGAAGCAGTGAACTGGTATCAAGAGGCCAGGATGATGCATCCATTTACATCTGGTGGAGAATATGGGCACTCTGAAAGAGCCCCATCGAGGGTCCATGTCCCCGCAGTGGAAAAGAGGTCACTGTGACTGAGAAATTGACAGTGATGGTGGACCCAAAGAGGATCCAGCCACACACACTGCACCCACCCTGTCCAAGACAGCAGGAGGGAGCAGGCAGGACTGTCACCATCTCCAGTGCACCCTGACCCCACTGTGCTGTGAGGAAGCTGATTCTAGGGATCATCTGCAGCTCCAAAAAGGGTTAACCAGGTTAGCCCCACACTGGAGTGCTGCGTGTGGGCAGAGGTTTTGTATCAAATTGTACTTTCTCCAATCACACGTAGGTGCTCCTGTACCCTCATAGAGAAGAAAGTAGCTGAGATTTTTAAAGTTATGTCAGGATAGACATGGATTATATGTATAACAAACATGTGGGTGTTTTATGTACCCTCTCATAGAGAAGAGAATGGGTATTGGGGCACAGGATATACATGGAGAGGTTATTATATGTAGATGCACCTGTATACTCATAGAGAAGACAATACCTTTATGTGGACAGAGCCAAAGGAGTTATTTTCAGTGATTCATCATTTTTCATCACTTTCCATCATTTCCCACCAATTTGCGGTATTGCCATTTTCTGGTACTTTCCATAATTTTTCTGTTTCTGGCACTTTCTGTCAATTTAACGCCACTTAGCCAGCATTTTATAAACCATAACATTAGCAGTTCCATAACTCTGTTCATTTTGCATTAGGGCAGCAACAGATTGATTAGATTTAGTGGCGCGTTCAGGAACTGGGGTATGGGGGATTGCGGGGAAGATGGCAAATCTTGGTGGGGGCCAGGTTTGAGGCTGTGGCCATTGTGGGCAGGTAGTCTGGAGGAAGCACTTATCCAAAGTCTGGGATTATTTCATTCAGCCCTGTGAAATGGCCCAGGAGTGGTGTGGTTTGCCTGCTGTGCTGCAGTGGTGCACAGGGGGGCTGATCATGGCACCTCTGCCCTGCGCTACCATCTAGCTCATGTTCATAATGTGGAGCTGGGCAGCACAAAACAGGGTGCAGAGCCACCCTGTGGCCTGTAACGGGCAGAGGTTTTGGCAAGGCAAGGCACCACCAGAGGCAGGAATGGTCATCCACATGGAGTGCTGGGACTAGCAGAGGGAACAACGTCCTTCCACCTGTTGAGCCCCAGCAGCCACCACCCATTCCTCTACAGCCTGTTCCAGCAGCAGCACCATTCATGTCCTGTGCCCTAATGCATATCCAGGAGGGGATTCAAGTTGCGTGGAAGACACTGGATGGGCTGAGGGTGGAATACATATGAAGGGTTTGTCAGGCATTGGCCACAATCCCATGCCCCGTGGATTGCACTGCCATACACAAACCGCGTAGATCTGTATTGTGGGCACATTGTGCCCTGCAGAAACCACGCACATACGTGCACAGGGCATGGGATCATGGCCAGTGGTGGGACGTGTCTGAGAAAATATGCTGCCTGTGCGGCTACTGTTCCCTTCTCCAGGGCCATGCTGATGCCAGTCTTGGTGGTGCAAAGCATGAATTCATGGTCTCCATGGCAACCATGGGCCTGTCCCAAATTGTCCATGGCCTGACGCATGATGGGGGGCATACCTTGGATGTAATTTTTTGCACCGGCCTTGAGGCAGTGATTCGTTGATGGGGGAGGTGTTAGTAGAGGATGTGGATGAATCATTACTTCCTGCGAGTACGTCTCCTGGCACATGTCTTCCCCCAGTGTGTGTGTGTGTGTGTACAACCAATTCAGATGGTTCACCCCCCAGAGACTAATGGAACCCAAGTGGTTCCTGAAAGCTCTTGGGGAGTTACCCTCTGATCTTGGTGACCGCCCGCTCGATAACCTCATGGCTTTATGGAATACCTGGCTGTTGGAGGCCATCAACAGGATGGCTCCAAGGCATCCGCTCCCTCGGCGATGGTTTCTCAGGCCTCCGTGAATTACGGAGGACCTGTGGTTGCTAAAACAGAAGGGCAGTGGTTGGAGCGATGGTGGTGCTGTTCACGTGCTGAAGCTGATGGATTGCAACATAGAGCCAGTTTGCATGCCTATGCTGTATAGCCTCTCCAAAATCTCATCCAGCTGAGCTTTTCCGGGTGGTGAGGGGGTTGGTAGGGATGGGCGAACAAAAGTGAGTTTGGAAATTCAGTTCAGTTCGGAAATTTGGTTCGGTTCGGAAATTCGGTTTGGTCGACCGAACTATTCGAGTTCGATCCGAACGCCGAACTTCCGAACAAAGTTCAGAAATTCAAACCCTATTGAACTAAATGGAATACTGTCTTTTAGGGATGGGCGAACAGAGCCAAGTTCAGAAATTCAGTTCGGTTCGGTTCGAAAATCGAGTTCAGTTCGGAAGTTCAGTTCAGTTGACTGAACTGGTGGAGTTCGGTCCAAACTCCAAACTTCCGAACCGCGTTTGCCCATCCCTAGGGGTTGGTCAGTCCTCCCTCCCTCCGCCTGGAATCAGAGGTATCTAATGCACACTGTGACATGTTTGGTGATTATTTTGCAGAGACAATCTCTTGGATTCACCACAACTTTGACACCACACTTATTGCAGTGGGTGAACCAGAGGTTGTGGAAGCCCCGCCTTGTCTGGTTTCATGGGATCAATTCCAGTTGGTGTTGTTTGCCGGGGTGGGGGATGTTCTTGGGGCTGTTAGGGACACCTTTTGTGAACTTGATCCATGCCCATCCTGGCTGGTTAAGGCCAGCCGGGAGACAGTGGAGCCATTGTTGGAGTGATCAATGCCTGACTTCAGGAGGGCAGAGTTCCAGGCTGCCTTTGGTGCAGCCTCTGCTAAAAAAATCATCACTTGATGTTGACTCCCTTGCCAGTTATTGGCCAGTCTCTAACCTTCCCTTTTTAGGTAAGGTTATGCAGCAGGTGGTGACACAGCAGCTGCAGGGGCATCTAGACAGCACCGGTTATCTGGATCCCTTTCAGTCCGGTTTTCGTCCGGGCTATGGCATGGAGACTGCACTTGCGGCCTTGGTTGATGACCTTCGCTGTGAATTATGTCATGAGCCACAGCTCTACCTGAATGCCCAGGTGGCAGCTGTGGCAAAGGGAGCATTTAACCAATTACATCTGGTGCATTGGCTTAGGCCGTATGTCTCGGACCTGGCCACAGTCATCCATGCTTTTATTATCTCAGGACTGGATTACTGCAACGCACTCTACGTGGGGCTACCCTTGGTGCTGGTTTGGAAGCTGCAGCTGGTGCAGAATGCGGCAGCCCATCTCTTGACTAGGATGGGCTGATGCAAGCATATTACACTGGTGCTTCGCTCTCTACACTGGCTGACGATAGGTTTCCAGGCCCAATTCAAGGTGTTGGTGTTGACCTTTAAAGCCCTAAATGGCTTGGGCCCCGTCTATCTTCAGGACCGCCTCACCCTCCGGGTCCTGGATCAACCCCTGAAGTCAGCTGGGGGTGCCCTCCTCTGGGTTCCCTAGGTTTCCTGGGTATCTACTATGAGGAGGGCATTCTCCGTGGCTGTGCTGTGACTGTGGAACTCTCTCCCATTGGAGATCTGCTTGGCTGATGACCTCTCCTCTTTTTGCAGTCAAAGTAAGACCTGGCTGTTCCACCAGGCCTTTCCCAAGGGAGATGGGGTGGGTAGGTTGGGTTAGGGTAGGGTAGGGGGGGATGGGGGTTTTATATTGTTTTTAATTGTAATTATTGTTGTTTGTTTTTAATGTTTAATTTTTAAAAAAAAAATGTTGTGAGCCATCCCGAGATGCCTGAGGCCCTAGGAGGGGGTGGCATATAAATGTTATTATAAATAAATAAATAAATAAATAAATAAATAAGATCAGGGTCATTTGACCCTGCTAATTTTGCTAGATCTGTCAGCTGCTTTTGATACCATTGACCATGAGATGTTGGTGACTCGCTAGCGGGATCGAGCTGGAGTGGGCAGGATTGTCCTTGACTGGTTCCGCTCTTTCCTGGCCAGGAGCAGAATGTGGTGCTTGGGGATTGTTCTTCATCTCCACAGGACCTCACATGTGGTGTACCACAAGGCTGTATTCTGTCCCTGCTCTTGTTCAACTTGTAACCAGTGCAGTCTAGATGCCCCTGCAGCTGCTGGGCCAGCACCTGCTCAATAACCTTACCTAAAAAGGGAAGGTTAAAGACCGGCTAATAACTGGTGAGGGAATCAACATCAAGTGATGGTTTTTTGAGCAGAGGCCACACCACCGCCTCTTTGAGGCAACCCGGCACTCTACCCTCCTGAAGGGAGGCATTGATCACCCCCACCAGCAACAGCTCCACCGTCTCCTGGCTGACCTTAACCAGCCAGGACGGGCATGGGTCAAGTTCACAAATGGTGGCCCTAACAGCCCCAGGAACATCCCCCACTCCAGCGGATGACACCAACTGAAATTGATCCCATGAAATCAGACAAGGTGGGGCTTCCACAACCTCTGATTCACCCACTGCAATAAGTGCAGCATTAAAGTTGTGGTGAATCTGAGAGATTTTCTCTGCAAAATAGTCTCCAAACATGTCACAGCAGGAATTAGATACCTCTGATTCCAGGCACAGAGAGGGAGGACCGACCAACCCCCTCACCACCCGGAAAAGCTCTGCTGGATGAGATTTTGCAGATGCTATACAGGCAGCAAAAACTCCTTTTTTTCTGCCCTTACATCTACAGAATAGGCATGCAAACTGGCTCTATGCTGCAATCTGTCTGCTTCAGCACACAAACGGCACCACCATTGTTCCAACCACCACCCTTCCCACTTCAGCAACCTCAGGTGTGGCTCTCCATGGACATGTCAGAGGCCAGGCAAAAATCAGTCTATTTTTATATGTACTGTTTGGGTATGTTTTTCCCAAAGTGCATACAAGGGGGTATGGTATTCTGCACTTATGTTGGTGTACATATGTTTTGTACATGAGTGGTGGGAGAAAAGTTGTACATGCAAGATTTACAGAAAATGAAGGGGGTAGCCTAGTGTCTATGTTGCTGTACATATATTGCTGCAGTAGAAAAGTCTAAATTCTAAATTCTACATTCACTTTAGATTGAATGAAAAGTTTATGTCTAGGTTTTGAGACGTGCACTTGAACTTCAGTGATGTGATGAATTGGCTTTATTCTAACATGAGAGTTTAGGAGAAATAATGTGGAAACACAGAGATTAAGGTTGCTAATGTTGTATGAGGGGGAATTTAGTGCATTCCCCTTTCAAAAAACATGGAAATTCTACGGTCAAAAAACCTTTGGCTTAAGAGAAGAGTTAAGGCTCTTACAAATTCAATCATGCTCCAAAAAGCACAGAAATTGTAAGTGAAGGCTTCTGCCTTAATTTGCACATCATGTAAGCAGCAAAGATGTTGTACAGTCTCACATATTGTTCTTGCTTACAACTTAGGTTCCACGCACCCACATTTTGCCTTGGTCTTTCAGTCCCCAATCCTCTTCTTCTGCAAGGTGTGGGCAACACTGAAGCTAGGGACACCAGGAGGTAGCTTACTTTCAGTATATGCTCTTATTTGGGTTGGGGAGAACAGGACAGCTGAGTACTGAGGGGCTTATATTATTATTTATTTATTTATTTATTTATTCTAGGTTGATTGGATTGTATCTCTGCTAAATGTACCCAGGTTGATGGGGCTCACACTTTGAGGTTGTTGACCATATTTGATATTGATATTAATATTCTTTGGTTGGACTGTAAATTTCTGACCCTGCTGGGTTTATCAGTGGACTTGGTCTAACTGTTTTTCTGTTCCTCTGTCTTGTTTTATTATGTTACTGTTGTTATTGACATATGGATATATGGAAATTGATAGCCATGTGGCTTCAATAAAGTGTATGTGTGTATATATATATAAATTTATTTACGCCATTTATATCCCGCTTCTCCTGCCTAGGCAGCTCGAGGCAGCTTACAAAAATTAAAATATTTTAAAATATACATAAAATATATAAAATACATAAAATGGAGGCATAAAAGAAAAGAAAAAAAAAACATCCTCCCCACTAATGCAGTCTCAGTGCCATAATCCGAACAAAAGCCGGACTGCAAGGGATCAAGAAAACCAGTGCAGTCCAGATGCTCCTGCAGCTACTGAGCCACCACCCGCTCAATAACCCTCCCTAAAAAGTGAAGGTTAGAGGCTGGCTGCTAGCTAGCTGGGGAGTCAATGTCGAGTGATGTTTTTTTGAGCAGGGACTGCTGCACCACCACCTCTTTGAGGCAGTCCAGAACCCTGCCCTCCTGCAGGGAGGCATTGACAACACCCACCAGCAACAGCCCCAACGTCTCCCAGTTGACCTTCACCAGCCAGATCGGGCATAGGTCTAGTTCACAAAATGTGGCTCTAACAGTACACAGAACATCCACAGCATGTGGTGAGCGTCACCCACTGAAACAGATCCCACAAAACTGGACAAAATGGAGCCTCCATAACCTCTGGTTCTCCTATTGTCATAAATGTGGAGTCGAAGTCATGGTGAATCCGAGCAATTTTATATTAATTAATTAATTTATTTATTTTATTTTATTTTATTTTATTTTATTTTATTTTATTTTTAAAACTTGCTGTCCCAACCATCCTGCCACAGGCAACTCTGGGCGGCTTACAGTTAAAACAAAATAAAACAACATTATCAAAGTTAAAACAACACAGAAAAGGGAAGATAAAATATCCAACATCACCCACCACCCTAACCCACTCCCTCCCTACCCACCCACCCTCCCTATCCTCCTCACCAAAGGCCAGGAGGAACAGCCAAGTTTTACAACTGCGTCAAAAAGAGGGGAGATCCAGGGCCAAATGGGCCTCCAATGTCAAGGAGTTCCACAGTCATGGGGCAGCCACCAAGAAAGCCCTCCCCATCATAGCCCTCACAAAACCTCGGGGGACCTTGAGGAGAGCACCCCCTGATGACTGCATGGGGGAATGAGGTTTATGGATGTGGAATGTGTACAGGGAGACAAGGCTGGGGAATTGGGGAAGTGTCTGCATGGGAACGGGAGAGCCAGGTGCTCGAGGAGTGTTTATGGGGACAAAGCTGAGAAACAGGTGATGTGTATGCACAGACAAGGCTGGGGAGCAGGCAGGGATGGGATGGGGAGTGTATGTATCAGTAACAGGCAGACAGGCACTAGGAGGAGTGTATATGGGGGGGGTGGGGTGGAACAACAAGCCTGAGGGGTGTGCGAGCACTTGTGCCATGCAATACCCTATTAGGTCAAGCCTGTTTTGCACAGTGTGCAAGCACTTGTGTGTTCTCCACATACATGGGATTAGTGTGCTATCTGTGCTGCTCATGCTGAGTTGGAGATAAGACTTCCACATGCTCTAGGGAAGGAAATGTTTCAAATTTCTGGGTTTGGTCTTGCTGCCTTTAAAGCGGATAATAGTCCCAGTCAGAACAATGTGATGTGAATTCTGAGAAAGGCAGGCCTAGATTCTCAATGCTATGAATGTGGTGTAAATGAGTTCTCCTTGCCCAGCCAGACATAACATTTTTCACTAATTGGAAGCTGCAACTGGAATGCAAAGTAAAAAGACCGGACTTGCTGCCAAAATCCCCTGCCTCTGGTTTTGTGAGGAAAGGGGACAATCAGGGGGTGAAGCAACTTCTTGTTCCACTGGTGAGAATGCGATTCTCTCCAGTTCTCTGGCAGCAGGAATTCTTTTGTTCCACCGTGAATGGAAAGCTTTGAAGGAGGCTTCAGTTAGGAGGGTGGCTGTTCCAAGGTGTGCTTGAAAGAATGGTAGAAGCAGCTTTAATTCTCTGTGATTCTGACACTCCTCAGAAGCAGAGCCGGCCCCAGGATTTGCAGGACCATGCAGGGCCATGTGTGAAATCTTAGTGCAGGGTCTAATTTGCATAATTAAAATAATTTTCCGGGGATGCCACCCCAGATACAGGGCTTAGAGTAGCACGGGGCCATGTGCAACCACACATGTTGCACATGCCATGGGCCAGCTCTTCTCAGAAGAGGGGTGGTTACTGAAATCAAGTGTCTGGACTGGCTACCTGTATACTACACACTGGCATCGGAGAATACAGAGCTGTAGTGAAAGGAAGACTGTTCTCTCCTGTAACGCACTGCAACCCCCAAGCAAACCAAAGTAGCCACCAGGGCCCAAATTCTAAAGCCTTTCCAAAATGCTAAACAGGCAGAACTGATGGTAACAATAACTTTGTAGCCAACTCCCCTGCCCTCAGGGAAATCATGGGGAATGGACCTTTCACCTCAGTATCCCAAGAGTCCAGCTACCATATGTCACTTGAATTACAAATCTCATTTTTCTGCTTTGTGAAATGTTTCATTTGGCCAAATTCCTCTCCTTCACCCCCAGTTTCTTTACTGTGGTAAAGCACAGCACTATGGGTGAGCTACTGCAGGAGCAGGCCCACAGCATGTCAGCATTTCACCACTTGCTCATCTGGAGCCAGTGTAAAAGGAAGGGGCTGGTCACATGACAGGACTGGGTCTATACTAGGATGACTAGCGCAGCCAGAAGGAGAGTCATGCAGGACCTAGGTTCTTGAACTGGGAGAGCAGGCACTGAAAGTGTTTGGGGTCGGGGGTCACAGGAGCTTACCTATCATAGGGACAGGATTGACATTTGTCCCAGGGCCCAAGATGGGGGCCCACAGGGCCTAAGCTGGGTGGGGGCCGGGGGCACAAACCCTAATCTGTTGCAGCACAGCTGGGAGGAGACTGAGCAGTAGTGGAAGCGTCTGCAGCACATGGTGCACATGGGACCCACCCAGCATGTGGCACAGGATGGAGCAAGCACCGGCAGTGGCAGTGATGACACGAGGCAGGCAGCACTGCTGCAGTGTCCAGGGCTCAGGCGCAGCAAGCAGAGGGGAGGAAGAGGCACTGGGTGGAGGAAGGAGGGGCGGGGGTGGGACAGGAGAATGGTGACGGGGTGAGCCCAAGTCCATTTCTTGCACCTGAGCCCATTCCAACCTAACTACACCTCTGAGGGGGTTGGAGATGAGAAGGACTCCAGCTGGCAGAAAACATTTACCTTCACACTCTCCCTGAGCTAGGGGGAATCTCTAAAATAATTTATTTATTTATTTATTTTTATTTATTTTATGGATTTTTATCCCGCCCCATCCTGCAATGCAGCTCGGGGCGGCTAACAACAATAAAATCATTAAAACAATTTAAAATACAAATATAAAATATACCAATAAAAACAGGGCAGAGTAGAATAATAAATAAATACAACGGTGGGGGATTAAAAATCACCCCCCCACCCTCCCTCCCCAAGGCCTGGGCAAACAGCCAGGTCTTACAGTTCCGCCGAAATGTCAAAAGGCTTGGGGCCAGGCGAGCTTCCTCCGGAAGGGAGTTCCACAGCCGCGGCCCTACCACCGAGAATGCACGCTCCATCGTGGCCCCCCGCTTAACACGGGGGACCTCCAGGAGGGCACCCCCGGCAGACTGCAGGAGCCGTTCCGGGGCGCGAAGGGCGAGGCGGTCCCTAAGGTAAGAGGGGCCAAGGCCGTATAGGGCTTTATAGATCATGTGGTGGCAAGTGGAGGGGGGGTGGAGAGAGACAAAGGAGAAGCAATAGCAGTGTGGGAAGAGAGAGAGGAAGAGAGGGAACAAGGTGTGTGTATGTGTGTGTGGAGAGGGCCTCGGTTACAACAGATAAGTGGAAGGGAGGGAGGGCACAGTTCCAAAAAGTTTGAGAACCACTGATCTAGGAGAGTCAGCGTGGAGGCACCAGGGTGAGGAGCTCCTGAGTCAGCTGGAGCCACCATGCTGGGGAGGTAGGCAGGAGCCCTGACCACCACTCAGGAAGACCCTGAGGGGCAAGACCTTTCGCCAGGAGGGTCTTAGTGTGCTCAGGAGCTCCTAAGGAAAGCAAGCTGCCTGGGAGCCCCCAGACAAGGGTGGAACAACCCCCTTGTGCCTGAGTGAAAGGAAAGCCAAGGAAGCAAAGCAGGTAGCTCACGAGATGCTAGGGGCACAGAGTGCCAGCAGCAGGTACCTAGCCAAGGAGGACTAGGAGGCTTAGCACCAACAAGGACAAGCAGCAGGGCTCAGAGTGTGGCACCTGAGAGTAGCCCAGTGGTGGGAAGTTGGTCAGGCATCGGTCAGGGATTTTATAGCTGTAATCATCCTGCATCCAAGCAGGGGGTTGGACTAAATGATCCTCAAGGTCCCTTATAACTGACATTCTATTATTCTAAGCTGACAACTCCCACTTGTGTCTACCATGAGGGCTTGTCCTTGCATGGATCCAGCAAGGTGAGGTCCCACCGGACTAAGCAAGCGTGAAGAGATCCAAAGGGTTTGCCCAACAGCATTAGTCCAATGCAGTGGTGACCTACAGGGGAGCAAGCAAACATGTAGGGGATCAGGGGGGATACCAGTAACTCAGTCACCAGGCAGGCTTGGAATGGAAGAAGACCCAGGGCCACCACAAAACCCCAAGAAGAGGAAAGAGCCGGGGGTCCATGGTAGAGTGGGTGGTCTGGCTGGGATCAACCTGAGGGGAGGCTTTTGCATAATACAAGTAAGATGAGGAAGGCATTAGGCTGAAAGCTGAATAGGTCTGGAACCCAAAGGAGAATACCAAGGGCAGTTGGAGGTTGGAGTCTAGTAGACTGTAGAGGACGTGTGAACAGTTCCAGTCCCTCTGGAAGGGGAATCATGGACAATAGAAGACCTAACTTATGCAGAGGCCTATGGATGGGACTATGGATGTGAGCTGATATAACAACATCAGTGGAAGGCTGGAAGCCAGCAAGAGAGCACCTCCTCCCTGGAAGAACAGAATGAAACAGCCACAGTTGAGGTGGCCAGAAAAACCTGAGTGGCACAGGTCCTGAAAGGACTTGTAAGAGTATAAGAAGTTAAGAAGTACCAACTGGGTCAGACCAGTGGTCTGTCTAGCACTGCATCCTGTTTTCAACAGTGGCCAGTTCCAGGAGCTCAAGAGAAGTACATGTACCAGTCATGGAGGTGTGACCCATGATCTCCTGCTGACTGCTTCTTTTTTTTTCTTTTTCTTTTTTTCAGATTGTAAATTACATTTTATTTTTTATTTTTTAAATATTTTTTTAATAACAATTTTCTTTTATTTAGGTAACTTTACATACATTGGTACATGCTAGTGTAATCATACAAATATAAACTCATAACCATAAACTTTAACTGTATTAACTGTTGAGTTCAGGTAAGTATTCTTATGCTGTATTGTTAGTTCTTTCTCATATATAATAATCAAATAAACATGCTCGTTGGTCTTCTGGCAGATTGTCCTTTGTCATGACACATACACACGGGAACCATTTTGCTGCATATGCTTCTTTTTTATCTAGTAAGTTCGCCGATATCTTTTCCATTGTGAGGTGGTACCATAGTCTATTCATCCATTCTCCTTCAGTCAATTCCCCTGGATCTTTCCAGTGCAGCGCAAT
>QEPC01001417.1:743007-773870 GCA_003113815.1 Sphenodon punctatus
GGGGAGGAGGAGGGGGGTTGGTGGGAGAGGTTGAAGGAGGTGAGGAAATGATCAGCAGGAATCAAAGGAGAGGCCAGCAAGAAAGCAATTTCGTGAGAAGATGAGGTCAAGGGAGTGGTCGTCGGTATGGGTGGGGGAATTGGTCCAGAGTCAGAGATCAAAGGAGGAGGTCAGGGAGAGAAAGCAGAAGATAGAGGGCGTGGAAGGGGTGTCGACATGAATGTTGAAATCACCAAGAATGAGAGTGGGGGTGTCATCAGAGAGGAAGAAGGTGAGCCAGGATTCAAAGTCTGGGAGAAAAGAGGAGAGGAAACCCAGAGGGCGGTAGATGACAGCAACACAAAGGTGTAGGGGGCAGTATAAATGCACAGAATGGGCCTCAAAGGAAGGGAAGGAGAGGGAGGGAGGAGGGGAAAGGATTTTGAATTGACAGGGATTGGCAAGGAGGAAACCCACGCCACCCCCCCTGGCCCTCAGGGTGGGGTCGGTGAGGGAACAAAAGGCCCCCCGAGCATAAAGTGGCTGGGGTAACAGAGTTGGAAGGCGAAATCCAGGTTTCTGTAAGAGCAAGAAGTTGAAAGAGGCGAGAGAGGAAGAGATCATGGATGAAGGGGGCTTTAGCCACGGAAGAGCAGCAGATCCAGAGGGAACAGGAGAAAGGTAATTGGTTTGGGGGAAGGCATGGGATGTGGATGAGATTGGGGGATGTGGAGAGGCTGGGTTTGCAGGGTTTGGGTCTCACACTGGCCTCACACTGGCCACAATGGGCTGTGGAGTATCTGGGTGTGCAAGGTTTGGATGAGGGGAGGTGGGGGGTTGGTGGGGGCTTACAGGGAATGGGCAAGGGGGGGATGAGGGTGAGGAGGGGGAGTGGGCATGGGTTTACAATAAGGGGTAGGTTGGTTGGAGAAAGGCCATTGGAGGAGGGAGAGGAAGAAGGAGGGGAGCCATCAGCAGGGTGAGAAGGAGAGGGGAAATAGAGGGTGAGGAGGCGAGGGAGATATGGGGAGGCATCCTAGGTGGCAACAGTTCGGTCATCAGAGTGGGTAACCTGGCCTGAGGGTGGCACGGGAGTGATTGCGCGATGTCCGGGTCAGCAGAGGCTGTGTGGCGTGGGCGTCGTCAGGGGGGTGGCTCCTCGCTGTCCTCGCACTGGCCTCACAACGGCCACAAAACGACCAGTGTCCTTTTGTTGTCACCCGTTGGGCACCGCCTGAGAGCTGCCGCCCGCAGGGGTGGGCTAGCAGCTTCCTGAGTGTCCCGGGTGTGGGTGTGTGGCCTCTCTCACCTGTGGTGGGTGGAGCAGGAGGTCAGCTGGTGGGGGGGATGGGCTCCCAGCCAGGGCTCTGACTGCAGGGGCAGGCTAGCAGCTTCCTGAGTGTCCCGGGGACAGGGAGGAGTGGCCTCTCTCACCTGTGGGGGTGGAGCAAGAGGTCAGCTGGTGTGGGGGGATGGGCTCTCAGCCAGGGCTCTGACTGCAGGGGTGGGCTAGCAGCTTCCTGAGTGTCCCGGGGGGGGAAATTATACCTCATATATACTCCCACCCCCCTACACCTTCATATTACATAAGGTTTCTGGCATAATCATCCCAAAGCATCACCATTTACTCTGCGATTACAGTCTTACAGTCTAGGGTTTTATATATATTTTAGAAATGCATTGATATTTGATTTGATTTTTATATTGTTTTATATTTCTTTTCATACTGAATCAGAAGAAAAAGTCAAAAAGTAAAAATAAAATACTGTAAAAAGAAATCTCAGGGAAAATGTCACTTTGGGTTAATCCATCAGAAAATATTTTGATTTGGGTGGATTAAAATAAAAAATAAGCAGATGTGAAATAGAGGGGAAAGACTGAGAGGGAAGCAAAGTGGTTTGAATTATATCTTTTATTGGACCAACTGCTGTTGGTGGAAATAAGCACATTTTCAGCCCACACAGGACTTTTCCTCAGGCTAGTAGTGTAGACAGTCATATACCATATTGGTAGATTTTTCCTTACCTCTGTCTCCCTTTCTGACTCTCACACCCCCTGTCATAGGTAGTTGCTACCTTGTGTCACTTGTTCTCAGTTCCTTTCTTATGCAATTTAATTTCACCTAACTGTTGGCCCTTGCTCCCTCTCATGTTCCTCTCCCTTAACATCCGGCGGTAGGGCTGTGGCCCCTTTAAGAGTAGGCATTAGGCGGAGTGATGCTGGCGATGGGCATGGCAAAGCCAGACCTGAAATGAAGGTCAGCCTGGGCTGCAAACAGACTGAAGAGAAAAAGGACAGAGTTGGCAGATACTGGCCCTTTAAGGCTGTAAAGAGTGGAGGCTGGTCACACCCACTTTGGAACTATATAAGAAGCAGCCTAAAGCCAGGAGATAAGTCTGTGGCTGTACCTAACTGCTGGAGGGAACACATCTCCTGGGCTCCTCTAGCAGGACTGCTGTCCAGTGCTGAAATCCTGCTGGAGTACCAAGCTAGAGGTTAAGCAAACAAAGGGTGTTTTTTACACACACATTTCTCCTGCACATTTGCTGTTACATCCTGAACTTTCTGTGTGTCTAAATCACTCACCCAGATCTTAAACATCTGGCTGTTTGAACTTCTGCAGAACTTCTCCCAGAACTTTCATGTGTAAAAAGTTCTCCTGGTAAACTGCTTTGTTCCAGGCAGCCCCTCATGTCTACATCTGTGACTACTTTAGGCTGTCTCACACATTATTCACATTTGTGTGAATAATGCATCCAGGAACTGCCTCAGGGCAGTGTGTGTGTGAAGAATGCATCCGGAACTTACTTGTGGACTTGTAAAGCCAGAAGATTGAAAGACCAGCACTTTAAGATGTGTATAAAAATGTCCAGAGAGGCCACAGTACTGGCCTTGAGAAGAGGCAAAGCCTGTCATGAGTAGCCAGCCAGAGGACTGGGACCTGACTGAACTTGGGGATAGTTAGAGCTTGCCTGGCAGTAGGCAGGACTGAAGGACTGTCTGTATTACCTAGGCAAAACACCTTCAGTTTAAGAACCTGGATAAGGCAGCATACCTAATTATACTCAAACTCTAACATGACAGTAAATTGTCACATTAAGGCAAATTAAAAATAAATAAATTATGACAACTAAAATTAAACTGCATGCGTTCCTCATCATGTATAGATATTCTTCAGTCACCATACCACACGTATGCACTTTACTTTCAGTTGTCATCATTTAATTTTTTTAATTTGCCTTAACGTGACAATTTACTGAAGGTTTTTTGCCTAGGTAATTTCCCCTTCTGTTGAAACTTAATATTTTCTTAATGTTAATGCATAAGCTGGCCCCAGACACAAGAACGCTGCAGATGTGAACGCATTATTCCCATTTTATGCAGCGAGATCTCACAGACATTTAAGACCCACCACATGTGACTCTTACAAGGCTGTGAGATCTCGCTGCATAAAAGGGGAATAGTATGTTCACACATTACAAAACTCCAGCATTTATAACACCCAGTATTATCTCGAGCACTTATAAGAACCCATTTTTGTCATGTGTAAAAGTGGCCTAAGTGTTTCTCCCTCATTGCCATAGTATCAGGGAATCTCACAGTCTCTTAATGTGAGACAGGGCAGGGCTATCATCCCCATTGCACAGATGGGGAACTGAGGCCCAGGAAGACTGAGTCGAGAGACTGATCCCATAAGGAGTCTATTGAATTGCAAGACTGAACTTGTCTCCCCAGTATGATGGTAGCACTCTATCCAATGGAGCCTCCTTCCTCTTTAAGGCATTTTCACACAAGACACTCTCCACTCACTACCCACCACACAGGGCAACACTGAATCTCTGTAACATGTGTGGTGGGTAGTGAGTGGAGAGTGTCTTGTGTGAAAACGCCCTAACTGGCACTTTTCAGATTAACTACAGGGTGCTGAGCATGTGAGTAACAAATATGCAGTCAGCCTGTCAGTGATGGCAGCATAATTGTCTGCTAAAGGACAGGATGTACTTGAGTGCACAAGAGCCTGGGCATGATGTTCTGGACTGCCCATGCAGTGTCTGGAGGGCAGACAGGACCATCTCCGACATACAGATTAATGGCCCCACTCTGTAGCAAAGCTTTTCAAACAGGCAGGAAAGGGGATAGGTCAGAAGAGAAAATATTCTCTTTGACTCTTAGCTTATGAGATCAGTGGGAAGATTGGACAGTGCAGAATCACTAAAGCCAGCCCAGCAGGAGCAGAGCGCAAGGGAGCTCTTTACAAATCATTTCCCCCTGATTGCAGATACATTCACTACAGAATCTGCTTTGCCTTGATGTTAATAGCAGGAAAGCTAGTCACAATTCTCCAAGTGTTTCTCCAGCCTGGTTTCCTATTGAAGAAGACTCTGTGTGTGTGCACGTGTGCATAACTTTTAATCCTAGAGGCCAATTTCAACCAAATTTGGTAACGGGACAAAAGACCCAAAAGTAAGTAAGAACCTCAAAATTTTATACCAATAGTTCTACTGAGAGTGGATATGAAAGAAGTTTATAAAATAATGAATGTAACAGCCCGTCACAAGCAGTTACAAATCAAATCCGAATCCAAATGCCCAGAACTAGGGAACAAACCATTAAACTAACTGGTGGTAGATTTAAAACAAATAAAGCAAAGTTTTGGTTTTTTTACTCTACGCACAATTAACTTCTGAAATTTGTTGTCAGAGCATGTGGTCAAGGCCAGTAGTATTCTGGATTTTAAAATGGATTGGATAATCGCTCAAATCCACCACGGTTTCAATGCAGCACTTTTAACAGTGGGTGAACCAGAGGCAGTTGAAACCCCATCTTGTTCTGTTTTATGGAATGAATTTCAATGTGTGTTGCCCTCTGATGCAGGGGATGTTCTTGGCTGTTCAAGCCACTTATTATGAATTAGACCCATGCCCGTACTGGCTGGTTAAAGCCAGTTGGGAGACGTTAGGGCCATTGCTGGCCAGGATAGTCAATGCCTCCCTGAGGGAGGGCAGGGTGCCAGACTGCCTCAAGGAGGCGGCGGTGGGGCCCCTGCTCAAAAAACCATCATTGGACATTGATGCCCTGGCCAGCTATTGCCCAGTCTCTAGCCTTCCTTCCTCAAGGTTATTGAACGGGTGATGGCTCGTCAGCTTCAGGAGCATCTGGATCGAATCAGTTTCCTGGATCCCTCGCAGTCTGGATTTCGTCTGGGTTATGGCACTGAGACTGCACTTGTGGCTTTGGTTGATGACCTCTCCCGAGAGTTAGACCAGGGTCATTTGACCCTATTGATCCTATTAGATCTCTTGGCTCCATTTGATACTGTTGATCATGAGTTGTTGGTGACTTGGTTGCGGGACCGGGCCGGAGTGAATTCTGCCGGTCCTTCCTGGCCAGGAGAACTCAGCATGTGGTGCTAGGTGATTGTTCATCTTTTCCCCGGGGCCTCACTCGTGGAGTCCCCAAAGTTCCATCTTAGCACCTCTCCTGTTCAACATGTATATGCAGCCTTTGGGGGAGGTCATCAGAGGGTTTGGTGTAAGGTGTCATCAATATGCTGATGACACCCAACTGTATCTCTTTTTCATCAGACCCAGACCCGGCAGTCTCAGTGCTTACCCAATGTTTGTCAGTGGTGGGGAACTGGATAAGGGTGAGCTGCTTGAAGTTGAATCCCGATACGATGGAGGTGATGGTTGTGGGGAAAGCTGGGGGAGTGATGGCCCCCATCATTGATGGGGTGTCCTCCCCTGGTATCTCAGGTCCGTAGTCAGGGGGTGTTCCTAGATCTGCAGCTTCACCTGGATGCCCACGTGGCAGCTGTGGCAAAGGGTGCATTTTGCCAACTACATCTGGTACAACAGCTTAGGCCCATGTCTCAGACTTGGACCTTGCCATGATCATCCATGCTTTTATTACCTCGAGATTGGACTACTGTAATGCGCTCTATGTGGGGCTACCCCTGGTGACGGTCCAAAGACTGCAGCTGGTGCAGAATGCAGCGGCTCGTCTCCTTAGGGGGATGAGTCATCATGAGCACATTATTCCAGTGCTCCGTTCTCTGCACTGGCTGCCGATAGTCTTCCGGGCCCAATTCAAGGTGTTGGTTTTGACCTTTAAATCCCTAAATGGCCTGGGCCCCACTTATCTGCAGGATCACCTCACCCTCCGGATTCTGGATCGGCCTCTGTGGTCAGCCAGGGATGCCCTTCTTGAGGTCCCCTGGGTTTCCAGAATGTCAATCATGAGGAGGGCATTCTCAGTGGCCATTCCACAGCTGTGGAACTCCTTCCTGTTAGAGGTCCGCCTGGCCAAAGACCTCCCCTCTTTCCGTAGACAGTGGATAATTTCAGACGTGATGATACCACAGTCAACCACAGTGAACCACGGTCAATCCCACAGTGTGGCCAAAGAACCATGAACGTCTGATCAGCGGCATCCAGATGTTCACCACGGTCAATTACCCAGAGGGGCCAAAGCCAACCACACTTCCAGAGGTTGGGACGGGACCATCCCTGGAAGCGTGGTGAAAGCGATTCCCACTGGGAAACAAACGTAACGACTGAACGCCAACCACCAGGCGGAATCAGAATGAATGATTCCCAGCCATGGCGAGAGCACGCAGCGTCGCTGCCAGGCAACGGGCAACACACAGACTGGGGAGGGAGATTTAAAGGGCACACAGCAGCAGGGGAACATGGCGGGATGGAGGAAGATGGAAGGGAGAGGAGAGTGGAGGGCGAGTGAGGCTGGGGGGAAGGAGGAGGTAGGGCACAGGGGGCACTGTATGGACAATAAGCACAAGGTGTAGCTACAACAACAGCTCTATAGTCTGCTTCATGGTAACAGGAAAGGGGCAGGGGATCAGCTCGGCTGCAGGCCGGTGTGTGCCTGCAGATGGCACCCCTCCCCTGGGTGCACCTGTGCTCCTGTCAGTGCGGTCTGCAGCTGGTTGCCTGTTGTCATCACCTCCCTGCTATCAGTGCTTGCTGGACATTCTGTGCACTCGGTTCCTGCAGCTGTGCTGGGTCCGCTCCCCACGCATCACTCCCTAGCCGTGCCCTGTTGCAGCCTGCGGCCTTATCACGTGTCCTTGGAGCTCCCCTGCTTCCCTCCCCAGCCCACATGGGATCATGGGGCCCCTTTCCTTGCTGCTCAGACCCTCTGCCCCACTGGACCATGGCTGGCTGTGCTGCCCCGGGGATCCCGTGCCCCAGTTCACCTGGCACCCCCCAGAGCTTGACCGTCCGGGAGACCATGGCCCTAGCTGACCTGTGGCAGTCCCCGGCCATGCAACTGCTCCTGTGCTTCCCAGATACCCTCTCTGGTGCCTATGTGAGTCTGAGCTCCAGCCTTCGGTACTATGGCTAAGAGGCCAGCGCTCGTGATTGCTGGCTCCATGCGGAGGTGCTGGGTCTCCGTCCCTTTCCCGATGAGGGCATTCCGGAGATGAAGTGCTAGCATGTGGCATGGTCCACGGTGGAGACCGTGTCGGCCCTCTCGGTGTGTAGCCTGGCCGGGTTCACAACCTGTCTGGAGGAGGGGGGCCCTGCCCTGGCTGTTTCCTTCTTCATCTGCATCCACAGGGCCCGTGGCTACCAGCGGTTGCATGGGGTGGCGTGTTACCGTCTGTTGGAGCTTGGGCACCTGCCATGGCCCCCTGCTGCTGACTATACCTTGTTGGAGCCCACTGGACCAGAGCTGGTGGCACTGGATGCTGTGTGGTCAGTCACATGCTGATGTTCAGGTGGGGCTCGCCTGCCCGGATCCGTTTGAGGCCTACTACCTCATTGCCCACCACATGGCGGGATTGGGCTACCGCCGGGGCATGCTTCAGTGGCCCCACTATGTGCATCTGGTGGGCCAACCAGTCCCAGCCCCCTTCGTGACCCTGTGCAGCTGGTTGTGAGGCCCCCTGTGTCTTCGGTGTCATGGATGTCAGCCCCGACGTGTGCTCCCTGCACCTTGGGGCACTGGCCGTTCACTCCGCGCCATTCTGGCCTCACGGATGTTCTGGCTGGGTAGCTTGCCTCCGTTCCACTCGCCTGTGTTGCTGTGCCCCCTCCATGGGCACCCCCTGTCCTTCACTGCCTGTGGTGTTCCTCTCTGTGCCCGGCCCCCCCTTTGGCTGGTTCCTGCTGCCTGACACCGCTACCGGCTCTCCCAATGTTGTACCCCTCCCTTACATGGTCGCCCACTCACCTGTGTCCATGCCTGGCCCCCCTCCCCGCCCCCTGGGTGCCTCCTTGACTGTACGGGACTTGGGACCACTGGACAGCGCCTTCCGGCTTCCTCCGGCAGGGGTGTATGTGCTTCCCGCAGGCCCCTGCTCGCCTCCATCCCCAGCCGTGCTTTTACATCAGCGCAGGGGTTCCTTGCCATCTGGACCTGCCTTTGACCGCTCCGGTGCCTTCCCCGGCTTGTGTGCCCTTCCCCTGTGACCCTGCTCCATCCCTGTGGGGACCCCTGTGACTTGGGCTGTCTATGTTGCTGTTGGGTGGCCTGTGCTGCCTGTGCTGTCAGTGGGGTTCTGGGTGCCTTTCACCGTGTCCTGGCCTGTTCCCAGCCCGGTCCCCTCCCCTTCCTTGGCCCGGGGCTCCCCCTTTCCCTGTGTCCATGGTGCTGTGTGTGTTGGCCTTTCCAGTGTGCTCCCCCCTTCCTTCTTTTCCCGTTGGGGTGTGTTTGCGCCTGGGCATGTATGTGTCCTTAACTTCCTTGTGCCTGTTGTGTCTGCCGCCGCTCCCGCTCTTCTCCCTCCTCCCCCTCTCTTCCCATTTCCCTTGTGTGGGCATTGCCTTCTGGCGCTTTTGACTTCCTTTGCCCTCAGTCGGCCATGTCTTTCTCCCGCCCCACCCCAGTGTCTTCTGGGTGTTCTGACCATGGTCCGGAATTGGCGTAACGTCTGTTGCATTGCCCCGGGCTGTGGGCTGTCCGTCTGTTTCCTTGCTGTGGTCCAGCTCCCGTCACGTCTGTTTGGGGCTTTTTTGGACCACGGGAGGGGGTTAGCCGGCTCGTCATGGTTGGGAATCCACTCTGGTGACCCGGGAGCACGTAACGTCTGAAATTACTCAGTGTAAGATCTGGCTGTTCCCACCGGGCCTTTGCTGAGGGAGACAGATGGGTGGGTTGGGTTAGGGTGGGCGTTTTTGCTGTTGGTTTATTTTAATGCTGATATTAATGTTTATTGTTTTGATATTTTATGATAGTATTTATTTTTTAAATGTTGTTAGCTGCCACAAGATGCTTATGTAGGAGGGGGCGGCATTAAAATGTGATAATAAATAAATAAGTTCTTGGAGAATATGTCCATCCAGAGTTATTAGCCAAGTAGGTTTAGGGGACGTAACATCTTACTATTGGGAGCTGGGCGTGGACAACAGGGAATGGACTGCCTGTAGTGACCTGGTTGGGGTACTTCTCTCAAGCAACTGAGATTGGCCACCATTAGAGACAGGATGCTGGGCTTGATGGACATTGTTCCAACCCACTATGGCACTACTTACGTTTTTATGTACTGGAAGGGAAGCCATAGAACTTTTTGCAGCCAAAAAAATCCCATTGAATTATACTTTGCATTGCCCTCACACTCACCACCCTTTAGGGAAATGGTCTTCATGGTTCGGGTGCACACAGATTTGTTTATATTCACAGTTACAGCCTGATCCCTCAGCAGATAACAATTAGCAAATATGTGAGTTTCATTCCTTTCAATGCATGGATTCCTGCATGTCCTAATTGACAGCATGTGCTTAATTTGCCAAAAGACCAGGTTGTTCAATACTATCTTGCAAAAATGAACATTTAAGTTTCAAGAAAATTTTTCCATTTTCCTCCCCCAAAATTTTCATCAAAAATATTACAAGTTTTTCTGCTTTATTGTTTGGTTTTGGAAAAATGATAAATCAACCAAAAGTCAAATTTTCACTTTCTGAAAACAGTCTATGCAGTGTGTGAATTGGAGCCTGAATCTCCCCCAGGTTTAAGGCATTGGCAATATATAGAAAACCAGGGAAAGGTTGATTTTCAGAAACTGAAATTTAATAAAAATAAATATTTTTTGTTTCGGTTAGTGCTGTTCTGAATATTTTTTTTAAATTGCAAGTATTTTCAAGGGCCTAAGAACCAGTCCCGAGTGTTCAGGCCGGTCCTTGGATGCTCAGAAAATACTCAGAATTCAGGTGAGGGAGGCCAGAGGCCAGGGGAAGCCTGAGGTGCAGGGAACAGGCCAGTGGGGGCCGGGGAAGAGGGGGTGGGGGCCTAGTGGGAGGTCAGGGTAGTGTACTTACCCTCCAGAGGGCGTCCTGCAATGCGTGGCCTCTTCCTGGACTGTTAAGTTAAAAGAAAAAGAAACTGAGCATGCTCAGAAGGGACTGAATGTCCCCTTCTGAACATGCTCAGACCTTCCAAGATGACGCTGGCTGCATCAGCACAATGCAGGCGCCATCTTGGATGTAGCAAGACAGTTCTGGGCATGCTCAGAAGTTCTGGCCATGCTCAAAAGCACTGGCTGGTCACATCCAAGATTGTGCCTGAAGCATGCTGACACTGCCAGTACCATCTCGGAAAGGTTTGAGCATGCTCAGAAGGGGCCATGCAGGTCCTTCTGAGCATGCCCAATTTTTTTTTCTTTTACCTTACCAACCCAGGAAAAGGCGATGTGTCACAGGACCCCCTCCAGAGGGTAATTGTCAGTGGGAAGGGGGAAGGAGGGGGAAAACCCACACACCCTGTACAAACACACCGCTCTGAAGGTTACGGAGGGGTCCCAGTTGCCCGTCAGGATAGAGTGTGGGCCACTCAGTATGCTTTCGCACTGAGAGTATAGGCCCCTATCATCATAGGGCTCAGAGCACTCACCTAACTCTAGGTCCACACAAGCGCTTCCACACCAGGGGGGGAAGGTGCAACCTCCGTGGGGAAGAAATGTGGTGGGAGCCAGGGAAAGGGACCCAGGTAGAGGGAACAATAGGGGTCAAGAACTGTCACACTACAATGGAGGGGATGGTAACCCAGGAAGGGGGGGGGGAAGGCTGACACACTGGCCCGAAGGCCCTTTCACCCACCTTGCTGACCAGGAATGCAGGGAAAGGATCACACACGCTCTGTCACAATATACCTTTGAAATGGTCACGCAGGGGAGGAAGGAAAGGGAGAAGGGAAGCAAGGAAGCAATCCAGGGAAAATCACAACACAGGAACACTCTAGTCTTGCACTTATCTCTCAGTGGGGGCCAGTCTCTCCACAAGCGTCTGCTCTGATCACCGGCAGGGAGCTTACTGTGCCTCTGCCTGATAAGAGGCCAGCTCCGCCCCCTGCATGCGTGCGGAGCTGTTCAGAGCGACGCAGGGGGGGCGTGGCTCTGCGTGAGTGTTCTCAGCTGATTTCTGCAGTCGCTCAGAGCGGCGCTGCGGGGGGCGTGGTTCCGCTGCCTCCCTTGCCCTGCCGGCTGCCTGTGTTGTGCTGGGGTCGGGCTGTTGCCTCGTATCCAGGTTTGTGGGGGCCCTAGGCCTAGGGGGGTGCTGTTGTGAAAGCCGCTGGCGGCGGCGGCGGGTGACAGTAATAAGTACACTATCCCTGACCGCCCGTTAGACCCATACACCCCTTAAGTACCCCACCCCTGAGCCCCCACTAGGTCCCTGTCTCTTATACACATCTAGATGTGTGCCGGCTGCCTGTGTTGTGCTGGGGTCGGGCTGTTGCCTCGTATCCAGGTTTGTGGGGGCCCTAGGCCTAGGGGGGTGCTGTTGTGAAAGCCGCTGGCGGCGGCGGCGGGTGACAGTAATAAGTACACTATCCCTGACCGCCCGTTAGACCCATACACCCCTTAAGTACCCCACCCCTGAGCCCCCACTAGGTCCTCATCCCCCTTCCCAGGTCCAAGCTGGCCTATTCCCTCTCTCCCCCAGCCTCCACTACACTATTCCCTCCACCCACTGCCCTCTGGGCCCCTTCCTGCACTGTCGAGGCCTGGTCAAGTACCAAATTTTCAGGGCAAGTCCTCAGAAATTTGGTACTCAGCAAACCAAGGCTGACTAGCCTGGTCCTCCATAAATTCCGAGGAAATCCAAGGACCAAGTTAGTTTTGGTGAAAAGACAGGTGGTTATGCACTATGTCCTTAACAGATTCAAGCAATGTGGATTCCATCACTTAACTTGATAATGTTTACTGTACCCCCTTCCCCCACTCCACCTTTGGGTCCTCTGGGGCTCACTCCTCAGGAAAACTGTGAGTCCACAGCACTTCCTGCTTTTGGCAATTACCATGGGAACAAACAACCATAAGTATCCCTGCAACAGAGGCTGATCTATACTCATCTTTACACCTAATCTTGGCTTAAAGGGAATGAAACTTAGGCTGCTGTCCTAAGAGCACTTCCACTAATTCCCATGAGACCACTCCAGAAGAAGTGCTTTGAGGATTATGTCCTTAATCTAAAATTGTATTAACCATCTTCTTCTGATGGTCCCACCTCATGTGTCCTCAAGTAACCACTGCAGACTATGGCAATTGAATCTCTTGCTATAATGAGTTTTGGAGTTTTCCTGCGTCTAGTCTTAGACCTCTATCCTGCAAAAATGTATGCCCATGTGGAAAAGTATGCGTAATTAGCAATACTACTTGCAGTGTATACTGTAGTGCCTGGCATACGTCTTTGCAGGACTGAGCCTTGCAGAGTAATCTTTGAGACAAAATTGCTGTGATTTACTTTTTGTAATAGGAATGGATTAAAGCAGTGGTGACCATGTACTAGCTGTAGTAAGTGGTTCACAGAAGTGGCCACAGTTGCAGCAAAATGGGAATCTGTCTTCCCTGCAGCTGTTGTATGCATGATGTGGTCATCTCCAGTTTTTCCCCATAGAAATAGTCAGGTTGACAGGCCATGTTTCCTATCTTGTGCAACTACAGCCAGCCTGCAATGTGCTTGCACTGGCCACAGCCATCTCTAGCAGGCTGCTAAAGTTTCTGGGGCTTGACATTGGTGCGTTTACCAATAAAACTGGGATCTGTTGGATTAGAGATTCTTTGTATTTCAAACTGAAAGGCTTGATCTGTCATACAAATGGATTCATGCAACTTTATTTTTTCCACTTAACTCCTAATTACAAAGAATAATCTATTTGGGATACACTTTATTGAAAACATCCAGCCAAGACTCCAATTTAAAAATGCAGTTTATTAACTTGAGTACAGTTAGAATGGTTCAATGCAAGTTAAGGCTTAACATATACTCTCCTGGAAACATGGGCATGTAAAACACCTTTAGAAACACATCTACTATTTTGTCAAGTATGCAATTAAACAAAACAGCAATCAATCAAAACAAAAATAAACACACATACAAATCATTAGGAGCTTATGTATAGAAGTAGCCCCTCCTGTCTTCCCTGCCTTTATGCTAGTTTAGCTGTAATGCACTCTTCTTACAACACTAGTTTCACTTCTGTCACCACTGTTGTCCTGCTGCCAAATGGTAGGGAATATCCAGAGCTTTCCCGGTCAGATCCTGCACAGGATTCAAGGGTGCAGTGCCTGAGTGTATTCTAGATGTAAGTGATTTATTTATACAAATAAAAATAAGAGAGTTATCACAAACACCATGCAGATAATTCCTTCCTTTGAGAATCTCAGCCCAATACCAGTCCCCTGGTCCCAAGGGAACAACTGACCTCATGAATTTAGTTTAATCAGAGATCAAAACAAAGAGCAAACCCTCCTGCTGCTCACACAGCCTTCTATTACAGCCTTGAAAAATCAAAACAAATAATTCAGCCTCTCTTCCCCAAGAGACAAAAATTGCTCACATTCTCAACAGGAACAACAATAATAATCATTACTAATTAATAATGTGATCTGATCTGGTTTAGGAGGTAGTGGAATATCAGACTGGATGGACAAATGATGTGGTTCAGTCTGGGGTGGGAGAAGGATAACAACTCAAACTAGATGGATTTACAGTCTGATCCATTACAGCAAATGCTGTGCTCTCAACAAAGGGAAAAAAATATTAGAACTAAAGGGGATTTCATTTAGCTATCGCAATGCTAAGTACCCCAGACATAATGAATTTTAATTCCAAAGCTGAAATCATAAACTTCAGAATGACTTTAATTTCAGATCAGCAAGAACAAAGAGTGCTTGTCACACATGCAAGGGACAAGCAGACATTCACGGTCACCTCCAGGAAACATTAAATAGGGCAACCAACAGCAAAGAGTCTCAGCAGAAAGCTTAGTAAATCAAGAGAATGTGAGCAAATATACTGCAGCATTCCTTTAGCAGGTTCCGAGGGGGCAGCCCCACTCCCAAGGACATACAGGGAGTTTTGCTCTCATCCACACCAGCCTATTTGTTGCACTACACACTGAGGCCACTGTCAGATGAACACTGAGAAACAGAAGTAACTATTTTGATTTAATAATAATTACTTCAGTTTGGTACCATTCACATGGCAGCTGCAAACAGTAGGGATGGGAAGTTCGGATTTGGTTTAACCCAAAACATTCAAATTTTGGCTGGTTTGGATTAATCCGAATCGAGAATAAGAACTGAACCGCAATATGAATCGTGGTTTGGTTCTTTTCTTATCTCAGTTACATTGGCTGGCTTCAGTGACTTTTGGTGCCCTTCTTCAATTTTGAAAAAAAACAACCAGCCAATAAAACCGAGTTTTCTCTAATAGCTGGCTAACGGGGTGGGGGTGGGGGAATGGGGAGGAGGGGGGGAAGAGGGAATCTCTTCTGGCCAATTGCCAGTCAGATGTGCTGGTATCAGGGTAGGTACAACGTTAGGGTAAGAGGATGGGGCAAAAGGTAGAATTTATTTCCCTTCCTTCTCCAGTCGCACGCTAGTAGCTTGAGGAATGGTAAAAGGAGTTTGCTCCATCTGCCATATTGCTCTATCAGTATGCTCACTTGCAGTGACACTGGACTGAGGACTTCGAGGATTCTGCGCAAACTTCACTATTACCTCCCTTCTCCTGGGTTTGCTGTGTTCTGGCCTACTGTGTCACAAAGCAGAAGCGACACAGGTCACTTAAAGGATAATGGTTGATTTATTAGACTTACAGAAGTCAGGAGTTCATGCAGGAACTTGCTGCCTAGCTTCCAGTCCTTCCCTGCTCTGAGGTCTGGTCGCGCTCTGGTCGCACTCTGCCCCCTTCCTGTTGCTGTGTCCGGGAGATCCCTCCCACTCAGCTCCTACTATTACATCTCCTCCCCCCTTTTTTAAACCAAAAACAAACAATACCCATATATACCAAGATTATTGTCGCCTTTGGCAGCCAGAAGTTGCTAGCACGTAGCCGAGTTGGCATCCCATCTTTACCATGGTGTCAGTCCAGAATATAGTCATGGAGGTATCCAGTTTTGAGGAGGCAACCACTGCGTGATTGCCTCTGTGTGTCACTTGCTTCTGGAGTGCCAGTTGGCTCTTGCTCCATACCTGCTGGAATTGCATCCCTGTGCTCATTGGTTTCAGGGACACCCTGGTTCATCTGTGATGTATCAGTTGAATCATCTGGTATCTTTGCCTTGCTGTCATGACTGTGGCCAAATTGGTGTTGCACTCTGAGGTGTCTCCAATTTCTCCATATCGTTCGCCTCTCCTGTGTAGTCAATTTGTATGATTTAGGGGCTACTGTTTTGGTGACCACCCCTTTTGACCATTTTGACTGACTTTTCTTGAGCAGTTGTATCCACACAGGGCTACCTCTGGATAGTGTTGGTAGGTCTCGAGCTGAGCAATTACAGTAGTGTGCCTGTCTATGCTGTGCATTTTCCAATTTGGCCTGGCAGTTTGTGTTGATTTTAGGCTGAAGAAGTTCTCTGGAGGCAGGGAAAAGTGTTTTCGTTCAGCGACCTATCAAGGCCTGGGCCGGACTGCTGCTGCATCCCTGTGTCTGTGTGTTCCAGTGAGCCCAAAAAGTGAGATAGGGATCGGCTTTGGTGACTGTAGCTCTGTTGAACAGTCTCTTAGCTGTTTTGACCGCGGATTCCACCTTCCCATTACTCTGAGGATATGCAGGTGACAATGTGATGTGCTCAAACACCCACTCTAATGCGAACATTTTTAAATTGTCTGAAGCGAATTAAGGACCGTTGTCACGTATGACTACATCTGGAATCCCATGTCTTGTGCAGTGTGTCTTTAGTTTCTCAGTCATTACCTTAGATCTTGTGTCCTCCAGTCTATCAAACTCCCAGAAATTCAAAAGAATAGTTGACCATAATCAAGTATTGCTCCTCTCTGAGTGTGAAAAGGTCCACTTCAATCTTTTCCCATGGCCTGGCTGGAGGGTCATGTGGCCATAGTGTTTCTTTGCGTTGTTAGTTGTCATCTGACTTGCATGTTTTGCCTATGAAAGCCTGCAGCAATGCTCCCATTCTGGGCCAGTATACGCAGTCTCTGACTCGAAGAAGGCAACTGTCTATGCCCAGATGTGATGCACGTATTTTCTTCATGATAGTGTTGCGTAATGAGGCTGGTATTACCAGGGTTGGTGCCCTATAGATTAGTCCATCCTGTATACTCAGCGCCACTCTGCAATGGAAATAGGGCTCTGTGCCTACTGGTGCTTGCACCTTATCTTCTGGCCATACTCTCAGTATCATGTCTTTGAGAGTTTGTAGTGTCATGTCTTGCTCAGTGGCCTCCTTAAGTTCGTTGAGTTTGTCCTTCTTAATTGGGAGGTAGTGGAGCATATTGATGGACTCAATATCTTCATCTCCATGGATGTCTGGTCTTGTGACGAAAGCTCTGCTGATGGTGTGTCTGCTAGTATGAGAGTCTTTCCTGGGCACTACCTAATCTGTATGTTGTATTTCTGTAGTCTCATCAGAATTCTCTGCAGGCATTTTGGGTCCCAAGAAGCAGTTTTGTCATGATCATCTCGAGAGTTTCGTGGTCTGACAGCACCACCACGCAGTGTCCGAATGTGTATTGGTACAAGCATTCCACTCTGAATACCACTGCCTATAGCTCCTTTTCCATCTGTGCAGAACCCTGTTCAGTGTCTGAGCGTACTCAGTGGGTCTGTCCTGGAGCAAGACTGCTCCCAGTGCTTTTTCTGAGGCATCACATTTTAGGACTAGCTGTTGTCCTGGTTGATAGTACTGTAAGGCTGGTGCCATCATAAGCAGCTCTTTGATTTGGAGGAAGGCTTATGATTCTCCCCACTCCCATGCAGTATTGTGCTTGGTCAGTTGATGTATGGGTTCTGCCTCCATTGCGAGATTTGGGCAGTATTTCGAGAGGTAGTTGACCATTCCGATTAGGCGTTGTACCCCTTTCACACCACCTGGTGGAGGCATCTCTATGATGGCTTCTATTTTCTTGGGATCCGGTTGCAGCCTCTGCAGACAGTATATGTCCGATATATGCAACTTGGTGCTGTTTCAACCTCATCTTATCAGGGTTGAGTTTTACATTTCTATCTTAGCATCTCTCCAGTAATCTCTCCATTTTCTCATCGTGGTCTCATTCAGCTTCCTCATAATTTGCTCCTTCCCTGTAGATGAGTATGTCATCTGAAATCACTTTGACCCCTGGCAGTCCTTCCAGGGTCTGATGTAGTTGTCTCTGGAAGATTTCCGGAGCCGGAGAAATGCCCACTGGTGTGTGAAGCCACCTATAATGTTCAAAGGATGTTGCAAACATTGTCAGTTTGCTGGATTTTTCATCCAGTCTAATGTGCCAGAATCCATCCTGTACATCACAGACAGTGAAGAGATGGACCTTCGTTAGTTCCAGCAGGACATATTCGATGGTGGGTAATAGGTAGTGTGATCTTTTAGATGCCTTGTTCAGTGGCTTGGAGTCTATACAAATTCGTAGTTTATCCGATGGCTTTTTCACTACTAGCATGCTGCTTACCCATGGGGTATTGGACTCCTCTACTTTAATTATGCCTCTTTTGCACAGGCTCGATAGCGCTTTTCAAACTGGCTCATTTAGAGCCACAGGTATCTTACTCCTTGGAAGGCACACTGGTGATACCTCCTGATCGATTTCCAACCGCCCTTCCCCCTTGAGACAAGCATCTCCACTAAACGCCTCCCTATAGTACTCTAAGACTGAGTCCATGGTCCACACTGTCGGCTTTTGTTGACAAGCATGTCCAAGGTCTGGTGTTGGACTCGAATCAAGTCCATAGCTTGGATCATGCTGAATCCCAGCAGTGGTTGTTGTTCTCAACCTTCCACCACAACGAATGTCAAGCTGTCGTGTTTCCGGTTCTTGAGGGTGAGTTTGCATTTCCCTGCCGGTTGAAAGGTGCTCTTATTATACATGATCAAAGCGTGGCTGCTTTTCCTGATCTGTGTGCCTGGATCAAGCTTCTCCTGTGGGATCACGTTGCAGGATGTCCCACTGTCTAACTGAAATCATATCAGCTTGCCCCCTATCTGCATTGACGCAAAGATGGCTTCCGGCCTCAAGTCTCCTAGAGCTCTCACGTGGTGCAGGTGTGGCACCAATGAGATGGTCATCACCCTTGCATCATCCTCACTGTCCGTTAGAGCTTACTGCTCCTCCTGCATGAGCCACACTGGGTTTTCCTGCCAGAATGCTCTGAAACGCTTTGAAAATTATTCAGTTTATTGCATTCAGTGCAGCGCTGTCCAAAAGCAGGGCATTTCTCCTTCACAGGTTCATGGTGTTGTCCACAATAGGCACAACATCCTTCCTGTGGAGGCCCCCTTTTCCTTCTTTTAGTTTCCTTTTTGGAGCACTTCTGCCACACCCCATGTAGTTGCATCCCCAGGACTTTCATATGTGCTTTGGCTGCCTCCGTGGCACGCACCATATCCAAGCACTTGCTCAGCATCAGCTCTCCCTCACGGAGCAATCTCTCCCTGAGTTGTCAGTCTCTGGTACCACAAACAATCCTATCCTTAATTAGGGAGTTTTCTAGGTCCCCGAACTTGCATGTGCTAGCTAGGGCCCTTAATTCAGTCACATAGCCATCAAGGCCTTCGCCTTCCCGCTGGTCCCTCATGAAAAACTTGTAGCGCTCCGCTGTCTTGTTGAACTTAGGCGCACAGTGGGATTCAAGCACGTTCAAGACAGCGACAAAGGAGAGGCTGGAGTCAGCTTCAGACTGGTGCAAACGTTTCTGCCTTGGGACCTGATAAGGTAAAATAGCAGCTTTACCTCCCTGGATTCTTCTGCCTCCGACATAGCAAGGTCCACATACAGCTCAAATACCTGCCACCAGCGAGTCCATTCTTGTGCCAGGTTCTGGTCTGCAAAGTCCAAGTTTGCAGGCGGCTTCAGTGAATGAGCCATGTAAACTCTGTTTCTCTCACTCTTCTTGGGACTGTCCAGCTAACCGCTGCCACCATGTGTCATGAAGCAGAAGTAACACAGGTCAGTTAAAGGATAATGACTGATTAATGATTATTAGGCTTACAGAAGTCAGGAGCTCACACAGGAGTTTGCTGCCTAACTTCCAGTCCTTCCTTGCTCTGAGGTCTGGGCACACTCCAGGCAAGCTCCGCCCCTTCCTGTTGCTGTACCCAGGAAATCCCTCCCACTCAGCACCTAGTATTACAGCTTGCCTAGTCCTCTCAGTGTTGTTGTGGTTATATAGGGTTTTTTCTTTTTTTTTTTAAATGGAGGACTTGACTGTTTCTTCTGGCTTCCTGCTCCCCCCCTCCACTGACTAGTCCTCTTGTGGATTTGCTGTGTGCTGCCTTTGTCAATTGGGGTTGGGGGTGCAGCTTATGGGTGCTTTGTGCAATGGGGACTTGGGAGAGACTGGGTGTTTTTTTTCTGCTATGGCTGTTTGCCCCCCTGGTCTCTCCCCTTGTCTTCTCTCGGTGCTCTGGGTACTTTGAGCTACTGCCTTTGTCTTTTGGGAGGTGCAGCTTATCGGGTGCAACTGGCTGTTTGCTTTAAATGGGGACTTGGAGATGGTTCCCCAGCTGCCCCTTTCATTCCCTGCTAGCCCCCTGCCCCCCCCCCCCGGCCTTAATTGCTCAATAGGGTGTTGCTGAGTTAGAAAGGGGTTTAGGGAGGACCCCTGCCTTTCCCACTGAATTTGAACTTGTTTTCAATATGTCCCCTGCTGCCCTTTACCCCCTCTGTCCCCACAGTTGGCCTGCTACTGGGGGTCTTACAGTTTTAAATGGTTTTTTTGTGGGTGACTGATTTGCTGAACCCACTGAGTGATTTTAAATTTCTTTTTTGTTTTCTTCTAAGTTGGATTTCAATTGGACTTCAGTTGGACCTTGGCATTGGGGCACCTATTGTCCCCCTGCCCTCAAGAAGTTGTACAGTGTGCACTGACCTCTTCTTGGGGGTGGGGGCCTTCACCTCATTCTCCTGGCCGCATCCTGGAGGGCCTTCCCTAGATCATCCTATCTGGGATCCCTCCCCTTCTTTCTTTGCAGATGTCTAAAGCCTATTGGCCAGAACCCCCACTCCCTAAGAAGAGGTGCAGTGGGCACTGGGAGGGGGAGGGGGCTCTTGCCTTGCTCTCCTCGTGAACGGTGGCGAGTGGAGCCAGTAGGCAACAGCCAGGAAGAAAGAAAGAAAGAATTCACCTTTGAGAAAGACAGCTATGAGAAACAGCAGTCCCAGCAAGTTGTGAAGCGGCAGACAAGACAACAAGGAGTCCCCTTCCTCTGTTCCACATTGAAACCAATCTTTCTCGTGCACCAAAACCCCATTCCCCCCTATTGCTTCTCTGTCCTAGCTTTCTCCTTCCTTTCATCTTTTCTGATTTGGTTTCTCACAGGACAGTGGGAGTTAACTCAGTCCTCCTCCCTGAAGTTTTCTAAGGCAGAAGGAAGGTTTGTCCCAAAGCCTGCTGTCAGAAGACTACAGGCGGCCCAAGAGGTCACATAAATCAAGGAATCAGAGATTTAGGATAAATGTAAGTGTGATCTACTTTACACACTGCTTCCACACACAGCCAGCAGCTCCCCAACACACATTGCCTCCTTTCTTGCTCATTTTCCCCCTCTCTTGCTCAACTCTTTGTTAATCATATCCCCTCTCAGTTGTCTCTTCTCTAAGTTGAAGTGCCCTAACCTATCTAATGATTAACAATGAGGGGATATGATAGAAGTTTATAAAATCATGAGTGGTGTGGGATGAGTAAATGAATAGGATTTTTTTCCCCATTGTGGGAAATTTTCCCATTGAAGTCAATGGGTGGGGGATAAGAACTGAATCAGAATCAGAAATCAGAATCAAGGAAGGGAGGTTCAGGAAGTGAGATCAATTTTACACACTGCTCCCACACACAGCCAGCAGCACTCCAACACACATTTGCCCTCTCTCTTGTTTCCCCCTCTCTCACTTGACTCTTGTTCAATGGCCCATTCATTCTAGGATTGTGGCTTAAAATGAATGGCCCATTGAAATTAATAGGTTCGGGTTCCCATTGAAGTCAATGGGGGGAAAAATAAGAACCGAATCCGAACTGAATCAAATACAAACCAAGTGAATCTGAATCTGAATTTCAGTCCAAATTTCCATCCCTAGCAAACAGATGTAGCTACTTCACGATCTCCCCTAATGGTCATGTCAAACAATGTTACCCGTCTCTTTTTATTTTGAAGTAAAGTCTTCACACTACAGTTATTTAAAAGTAAAACTAAAAAGTGAAGGGGAGTATGCATTTATTTCCCCAGAGTACATACTTCTCTTCCTATTCTTGGATAACTTTGGTTTCAATCTCCTGATGTGTGAATGATTCAGGGGCAAAGTAATTTAAGACTTAACTGCTATGAAGAATGTTTTCAGACATGATGCTAACCCCACTTTAACCACTTTAGCCACACATGAACATTTCTTATGCATGTTGCAGGGCTGTACTAGTACCCTATGCAGCTCTGCAACATGCATAAGAAATGTTCAAGTGTGGTTAAAATGTGGTTAAACTGGGGTTAGCATTCATTGGAAAGTGACCACACACATTGGGAGCTTGCTCTTTACAGTGATGGGCCTCCATTTTTCAGGCAGAACTGGAGATTTTGGGTCCCAATTTAGAAATTGACCTGAATAGGAGTTGAGCCCTTTCTGAAAATTAGATCCCTCTAAAGTGGTCAGATCAGACATTTTAACTTGTAGACATCAACAACATTCTGCTGTAGTCCCCATAGGAGGGCAATGGGTTGCCACCTTCCCTCAGGCTTTGATCCAGAGGGGACAGAGCTCATGCTTTAAGGAGACAGGACAAATAGTGTGATATGGTTTTGCTCCCTTCAGAGCAACAGGATGTCATGGGCCTCTTTGTCCCACACTTTTCCAGCATGCCCCTGCCCCCTTCCACCTCTGTAGTCCCAATTTCTGTGGGTTATGCAGGCACTCCTGGATAAATCGAGGCTTTACCCAGGGGCCAGAAATGATAGGTTAAAACCTAGAGTCTCCAGGTCAAACCCTAAGGGTATGAGCAGTCCTCTGCCTGGGCCATAGAGGAATACATTAGGGATGGGAAGATCTGTAGCAGATCAATCCAATTTGCCCAATTTTGCGGCAAATCGGACTGATCCAATTTTGAGATGGGGAATCTGATCTGAATAGTTTGTTACTTACCTTTTCTTCCTAGGCTCTAGCACCCTGTACAGTGCCCTTCAGGGCTACGCTGGGAAGAAACTAACCCTGATAAAGCAATGTGAATGCGCAAAATTGCTACCATGGCCGCGGTCATTCTGAGCACGCGCAGACTGGATGCTAATTTCCAAAATGGTGCCAATGCTGCCAGTGCCATTTTGGAAAATGGCCACACATGCACAGAACAACCATGATGGCCATTTTGCACACATGCATCGCTTTGAGGGGCTTAGGTCCTTCCCGGCATGGCCCTGACAAAGCTGCACTGGTCGCTGCACAGGTTACCATCACCCCCGCCCCACACCTGTGTTGCCCCTCTACCCCTCCCTACCCACCACTGGTCCCTCTACCTCCAGCTCTGCGACATCCCCCCCCCCCCCCGGGTCCCTGCCCAGCATCCAGGCTGGGCAGAAGCCTGGGAGAGGCAGAGCTGGGGGCAGACACATGATTTTAAATCATATTGGTAAGAATCCAATTCCAATTAATATGATTTAAATTGGAATACCTCTATGTAGTTCGTGGTTTTAAAAGAACGCGCAACTGGCTTTAACATGCAAAATGTCTAGTCTAATCACGACCCGCTGGATTTTCAAAAGTCACACAACCCACTTGTCTAAAAGCAGCTTCATTCACAGAATGATCCTTCGGGGTCTTTAGTGGCAGCACTAGCAGTTAGTGTTAATGTGTGTTCTATTGAAGTGAATGGGACTTGTGCCAGTGATGACCTCAGCATCATGCTACTATGTATTCTAGGGTGTATTGAAAATTGGTATCAGTTCAATATCAAACTAACCAATCTTAAATTCTAATTTAAATCATATTGATTGGAATCAAATTCTTACCAATATGGTTTAAAACCATGTGTCTGCCCCCAGCTCTGCCTCCCCCAGACCTCTGCCCGCCCGGATGCTTAATATTTAGTTCACAGTTTTAAAAGAACACACGACCGGCTTTAACACGCAAAACATCTCGTCTAATCCCGGCCCGTGGGATTTTCAAAAGTCATGTGAGTGGATTGCGCGAATGCAACCCACCCATCTAAAAGTGGCCCGAGTCTGTTGCAGTCTGAAACCTTGCCCTTCTTTTTCTGGATGTACAAACTGACACCCTTAGCTCTGAAGGACTCTGCTTCAGTTCAGTCTCTGGGAGCCTAGCAGCAGGAGGTACATTGCTGTTCCCCTGCAGTACCGCTTTGGGGCCTATGGACTACAAGGTGAAGGCGCCCTTTCTTACCAAACAAATAAATATTGAAGAATCAGTTAAGCTGAAAGAGCTGAAATCCCTCCTGCTTCAACTCCAACAGGGGCAAATCCAGGCAAAGCCCTTCTGTTTAATTAGGGATCTAAAGGAGAGCACTAAAACTAGACAAGGAGCCCTTTCAACCCACTAATAAGGTGGATTGGGAGGCCTTTCATAAGAGCTGACCTGAGTTAATTAGGAGACAGAACCAGTAAACAGACTGTGTCATATCAGAGAGAAGAACTTCACAGGCTCTGGAGCTCTGCAAATATTGTCACAGGACAGCTCTGAACCTGGGAATTCAGAGACCAAAAAGAAGAGAAAAGTAAATCTCTTCGGGAGTGCAGAGAGGTAATGACTGTGGCCTTAAGGGAAAGCTAATGCAGGTGCATTTAGGCTGCACGGGAAAAGGATGTTGGGCTTTGTAATCAATCTGTTTGTGGGATTTTTGCTTCGGATGGAATAGGAAGAGTCTGAAGCACTGGGTAGTTTTTATTGGGAAAAGCTGTAGTATTTTAGAGGGCTAAGTCTGAGTAGCTTATGCCACCATGTTGGAAGGGAAAGCAGTGCAGAATGCTTTGCTGAAAATGCAGGCAGGGATGTTCAGGCTAGGTATTCACAAACATGACGGGGGCCTGGTTTGGCCTGCTCTGGTCTGATTGGGCCAGTGCTGACCCTGCACATTTGTTCCAGGCCCACCAGATGTGAGCCCAGTTCAAAGCTCAGTGGGGATGGCAGCCAGATTGGAAACGTGGGCCTGGAATGAACCAGGCTCATGGTCCAACCCCGCAAGCTGCCCAGGTGAGCCAGAGTGGGATGAACCAGGTGGGCGCATCTGTTTGCACACCCACCCAGTACAGTGGGGCATGACAGCCAGCTATGGCTACCTGTTATTGGCAGCCATGGCTGCTTGTCATGGCAGGGGACTGGGTGCCAGCCAGAGCCTGGGGGTGGAGCCAGCCAGGCTCATGTTGCTCCCCACCCCTCCTCCCCAGCTGGTTGAGGCCACAAGGATGTGTTCCCCCCAGCTCACCAGCAGGGGGTTGCCCTCCCCATCTCCATGTGGGATGATGGCAGTGCCGTCACTTTTGTGAACACCCACTATTACAGTGTTGGACATTTTTAGACCTGCATGAAATTTGTGAGTTGCAGCAATCTCCTGCGATCACAAGGACCCCTCAGGATATGCATGAGTGCTGTTTAGAGGCCCCCCTCCCACCCCCATCGCACATGAAAAAAAGTCATGTGGTACCTGTAAAGACATATTTTCCCCATCCTCGCTGGTGAGAGTCCCAGAGTGATATTGGATGGACCCTAAACATGGTGTACAGAGCCGAGTACTTCTCCAGCTGCCTCTGTATGCTTTCAAAATGGCAACTGAAGCAAACGCGATCTTGTGTGTGTTGTGTTTAGACATTAATCTGCATCTTTAAAAGTCAAAAAGCCCTGTTTACAACAGAGTAGGTGGTGCTGAGCTGCCAGTTAAAGTACCTTTGCTCCAGGGTCCCTGCCTACCCACTGAAGCCCTGGATCATGAAGGCCTACAGTGTTGCCCACACCCCAGAACAAAGTTATTTTAACTTGCGACTCAGCACTACCTGCGCTGTTTGGCTTTTAAAACAGCACTGGAGAGTAATCATGGCCAGGTTTGATTTCAAGGTGTACTGGAGACCGCTCCCCTGCTAACAACCACCACCTGTGTTCTCCACAGCATCTGTAAGACCGACAGGGCTGTATTGGAGAACATCCCCCCCAGTTAGCTCAGGTGAGACAGCCCCCCTGTTCCAGGACCAACTGAACAGACCATGATGCAGGTGCTAGCAAAGTTCTAGGTGCTATGTAGAGGACAGTGCCTGATGCAGCACAGCTGAGCTTGGGTGTGGCAGAGTCAACCCCAAGGCTAAACGCCTGAGCAAAGTTCAGTATGAGAAGAGACTGTGAAGGAGGCAGGAACTAGGGGAGGCCTTTGCCTTGGACAAAGGAGAGAGTCAAGGAGGGCTGCTTAGGAGTAGCCAGGAAGACTGCTCAGGGAGACAGGAGCATGAATGGGGCTCTGTCTCTAGGGATGGGCAAACACGGTTCAGAAGTTCGGAGTTTGGACTGAACTCGAATAGTTCAGTCAACTGAACCAAACGTGCAAACCGAACTCGAATTCGAAAGTTCGGTTCGGATGCGTTCGGTGAGTTCAGAATTGAATTTCCATTGGTTTCAATAGAAAACACATTATCGGCTGTAACATTTTTATTTTTTATTCTATGTGGCTGAATATTGGGATACCTATATCTCCAATGGAAAGAATTATGTGTACCAAGTTTCAAAACAATTGGATAAAGGTATCTGATTTTAGAAGCAGTTGAATTATTGTATTTTGCAAAATTCTACATATACATTCTTAGCTGTAACTTCTTTGCCTCACATCTAATGTAGGTGAAACCTGTCTGGATTATACCTCTTCCCATATTTACTATATTTGCCAAATTTCAGAAGGACTGGGAAAAGGGTCTTGGTGGTATAAGCAATTAGCATATAAATGTATGTCTGACTATAACATCTTTGTAGTCCAACCAGTGTACATGAAATATGGCAGGGCTATATATTACACTTTCATGATCATCTCTGCCAAATATCAGAAAGATTTTATAAAGGGTCCCAATTTTATATGCCTGTACAACATATGTAAAGAAGGGGCCTATGTCTGGGATTCTCTTATGTCACTGTGGTATAAGATCGGTTTGTGATGCGAATTGGCCAACAGAAATGTCAACCAAATATCCTCATTCTGTGCTGGGACCATCCCAACATATCTCCCCCACTTGTTTCTGGGAAGTCAGAAGCATCTGTTTAGGAAAGAGTCAATAGAAATTCTCTTATGTCCTCTGTCTCAGTGCTGCAGGATGTGATTGATAGTTGGCCAGCCTGGATGTGTTTAAACTATGTCTCCTGACTGCTGGGATGCTATCTCAGAAGTCCCAGTTATGTTGCTTATGCCCGCCACAGGGCCGCCCCCTATGCCCACCTCGAAGCCACTACCAATTGGTCCTGTAAAGCTAGAAGCTTGCAGTAATGTGTTTGGCCATTGAATGTGTCTGTCAGTCTTTGGGGTTGCTCCACATCCTTCCTCCTACAGTCTCTCTCCCCCTGCCATGCAGGGTGCCTGCCTCTGACTGGCACTGAATATGCTGATATTCATCTGAATAATGATCTTCACAGGGACAACATCAATTGCTTATATAATTGGGTCCCTTTATCAAAATCTCCTGTACATTTGCTGAAATGGCAGGAAAGGTATTTGATACATTCTTAATGAATATCCTGTAAACAGAATGGAATATCAAAATGTTACAGCTGGAAATGTATTTTCAGGTTAATGTCTTATACTCTTAGGACCCTTTATCCACTCTTTCTGAAAACTGGCAGACTTATTAAGCATATGGAGGGACGTAATATGCATACATTTCATGAACATTGGATGCAAGATAAAGAAGTTGTAGCCATGAATGTGTATGGAGCTTTTCCTAAATTCACAACATTCAATTGCTTCTGAAATCGGTTCCCTTTATCTAATAGTTCCAAATTTTGGTATACATAGTGCCCTCCATTGGGGGTACAATCTCCCCAACTTTCATCAAAATGAATAATAAATAAAAATGTTATAGCCGGAAATATGTTTTTCAGTTTTTTCCCTTTATTTCAAAAACCAAATGTCATTTTCAGTTCCTGATTGCACCAAACTAAAGACCAAACCAAGCCCGACTGAACCGAATACCGAATCTGAACTCAAATTTCGACCCAAACCACCAAACGGCCGAACATCTGAACCTGGTTCTATTCGCACATCCCTATCTGTCTCCATACAAACCCTGCTCAGACGGTGTTGTCTGAGCGGTGGGGCCTGGCAGGCTAGAGGAGGGATTTGTGCCTGGCCTGCAAATCCATGAGTCTATTTGGCTTGAAAGAGATTGAGGACTGTGAGAGGAATCAGCATCGCCTGCTCTGTTGTAAACAGGACTTTTAAAACAGCACTGAAGAGCAGGTGGCCCCTGACATCCTCTGAAGACTGTGCCCAACTAGAGAGAGGGTTTTGAGGGGAGAAGCCCCAAAGCTTCCAGGTAATAGACTAGAGACTGTGTAAGGTATAGGGATGTTGCGTATATAAAGCATATGGTGGAGGATTGCAGTGTGTGAAGTAAAGGCTGGTTTCACATGGGCACCCATGTGTGCGGTGGGTGGGGGGCACCCATGGGAAAAGCGCCCACGCTGCATGGGTGCTCCTGCACTCTGCCCATTTCCACCCACTTCCACCCATGCACGGAGCAACGGGCTCCACTGCCAGTTGTGATGGGTGTGTACCCGTGGGAATGGGCACGCACGCACACACACACACACACACCACAGTCCGTTTGAAAAGGGCCAAAGACATTTGAGCTAAAGATCCCATAAAATATGTGGTTGGTGGACTGTATTCTGAAAGGACTTACCCAGGTACTGGCCTTCCCCGTTACAGTGACACTAATGAGCCTTTCAAAAAGTTTAACGTCTAAAAAGTTTAATAAACCCGTTTAAAAATGTATAATAAAAAAAATTGTTCAATAAAGCCTTTAGAAACCTTTCCAGTGTGCTTTCCTCTGGTCATCCACCCTCTCCCCTGTGCTATTGCCCACCCTTTTCTTTCCTTTTCTTTCCCTATTGACATTCGCAGGCAAACCAGCTGCAGCCCTGAAGCTCTGCATTTTCCTATTGGCATTTGCAGACTAGCCCGGTCTGGGAATGTCAATAGGAAGCGCAGAGGCACAGGTCTACTGTCAGCTACAAAGGGCCCTCAAGTGCTTCCAGCCCCGAAAGCAGCTTATCACTATGCTATGCCACCATTCTCTGACCCCACTTTTCTTCCCTGCACCACACTTCCCACCTCCTGCCCTTTCCACCTGCAGCCCCCAAAAGTGGCTTATTGCTATGCCAGACCACCGTTCTCCACACACCCATGCCCCTCCACCCTCACATGCAATTGCATGGCCAGAGGACTCCCCATCCCCTGGTTTTGGTGCACCCGCCACTCTCCTTCCCTTCCAGCACCCCACAATGTGATACTGTCCCCACCCATTCAAACTTCCTGCCTTTTCCAGAATAAGCACAGAAGCCATGAATTGAGAAAAACATAACAGCTTTATTAAACAATGAAAACATTCAATTTATCTTTTATTTAACTTTATATTAACTGTACCATAAAGTGCCAGTGTTGTTTTTTTGTTTTTTGCTTTTTTAAAAAATGGGTTGTTTTTTTCTTCCTGCAGCTTCCCTTTTTGGTGCATCTGGGTGTGCTCACTTGGGTAGGGGTAACGGCCGGCAGGGCTATGCTATCACCATCCTATTCCCATGGATCTTCCTATGGAGGTCGAGGTAGCGTGCTGGACTTGCTGGTGGAGGGGAAACCATGCCTGGACCATGGCTGGTTGACCTGTGTGAGCACAGGGCAGAGAGAGCTTGGGTGGTTTCCCTGGTTTTGCTGGGGGGTTGAATGATGGGGAAACCAGGGAAACCACCCAAGGATGGGCAGGTGGAATCTGGGTGGGGTGGCGTGAACTGGCAAAGGGGGTTGGCAAATGGCACCTACCCCTGCCCTGAGCAACGGAGAAGGGAGGTCTGGATTTGGAGAGACTGGGACAACAGATCTCCCATCCACTGCTTGAATTACCCCAAGTGTGTTAACTTACCATAGTTGACGGGCTGTTGTTCTGAGTCATCTCGTTCTGAGTAATGACTTGGGAAGAGAGAGCGTTGGGCACGTGCTGCAAACCAGGACTTGCTGAGACAACGCAATTTTCAATTTGGCATGTGTTGGGCTTTTAAGGTGCCAGTGAGAGTGGAGAGAGAGGCAGGAAGCGGTCACTGATCAGGGCACTCTAGGCTTTTTGCCTGACTCTATGGTGCTGGTGTACATGGATGTGGTGAGGCTGCACACAGTCTAACTGAAAGGACATGGACGTGGGCGCATGTTAGCCCAGATTTGCCAGCATTCATCCGCACAACAGGAGAAACATTCTCAGAGACCTCACCGTGCAGGGTGAAGGCCACGTGGCTGGTGGAAGCAAACATCTGGTGAACACCTAATAAACTGGCAGGTGGACACCTACTTATTTGTGGGCTAATGTGGCCTAACATCTTGTTTAATACCCTTTGTCTCAGAGATGGAAAAAGTTGAGAGGGAGCGCTTACAAGTTGTTGCTCTATGTTATGGCAGATCTACACCTGCCTCTGTGCTCACAGTGAGCAAACACATGACTGCTCCTGCAGTGGGGAGTCTGTCTGCACACCGAAATGCTGAAGCACCTTTCAGCTGAATCACACCCACCCAACTGCTGAGGCTGCACATAGTATGAAGAGCCTCATCTGGGCAAGGAAACCTGGCTTCTCTTAGCATCAGCAACTTGGTTAGAAGGGAATCTCTCTGCTTCCTGGACCAGTGATGACATAAATAGGAGGGATCAATGAATGTTGAGAGGCCGCTCTATACCAAAGCCTGCAGGATCCAGACAGAGCCAGGGGCGTAGCTATCATAGGGACAGGCGGGACATGTGTCCCGGGGCCCACCATGGTTGGGGGCCCACAGTCCATCCATCCCCCTATGATAGCTAAAGGTAAAGCCGTTTTTTGTTTTGTTTTGTTTTTTAAAAATTTCTTCTTGCAAACGGACCCCAGCGGCCCAGCTGACAAGGAGGTGGCCCCCCCCGGGGGGTTCCCCCCGGGGCCCCCACCGGGCCCACACAGTCCCACACACGGTTGCTGCCCTCACCGGAAGGCATCCTTAGCCCCACCTCCCTGACACTACGAGGGCCGTGCGCTGCGCTGGGGAATCCATTGCGCATGCGCTCGGCATCTAGAGCGGCACACGAGGCAGGCAGGTGGCTGCGCGGCGACTGACGGAACGAGCGAGGCGAGGCACCAGGCACGCACTTTGCAGCGTGGCGGCAGGCGGGCCCAGGCTCCTCCAGGACTCGTTGGTCAGAAGAGGTCGGCGGACAGACTCGGAGTGTGACGTGGTGGGGGGTAAGAAAAGGGGTGTTTGGTGTGCACGGTGTTTGACCGTGGGCCT
>QEPC01001417.1:792211-816230 GCA_003113815.1 Sphenodon punctatus
AAAAGACCGCTGATTTTATACGACAACGGTAACGATCAAGAAATCGGCGAAACACATACATGCCGCATCTGCGAATTCTTGTAGCGAAAGAAACGCAGAATCGTGGAGTACCGCGCGGAATTCTGCGAGGCACAAAGTGGGATGCCGAGGTTTAGGAATGGAATCGTGGTGCGGTAACAGCTGCTGCCGCATCAGGCCTACTGGTAAAGCAGACACCATATAGTTTACCAGTTGCAAAAAAGGAAGAAGCGTTGCAGATTATTGAAGAAATACAACAGGAAGGTATAATTCCTTCAACAAGCCCTTGGACCTCTCCTATAGTGCTAGTAAAAAAAAAGGATGGTAGCACCCAATTCTGTGTAGACTACCATAAGTTGAATGAGGCTACCTTGATAGGTTCGTACCCCTTGCCAAGGATAGATGACACACTGGATGCTGTGGCAGGGTCCATCTGGTTTTCCACACTTGACCTCAAAAGTGGGTACTGGCAGGTAGAAATGAATCCTAGCAACAAGTAGAAAACTGCGTTCACAGCAAGGCAAGGGCTTTGGCCATTCAAGGTGATGCCATTTGGCTTATACAATGCACCTGCGATGTTTGAAAGACTTATGGATAGGGTCCTCCATGGTATGTCCCCATCTACTTGCTTGTTATATTTAGATGACATATTGGTACATGCGAAGACCTTTGAGCAGGAACTAGTACACCTGCAAATGATGTGTGACAGGCTTAAAGAGGCTAGTTTGAAACTTAACCCCCCAAAATGTAAATTGTTCCAGAAGGAAGTAACATACCTGGGACACACTATCAGTGCTGAGGGAATTGCCACAGACAAACAAAAGATTGAAGCAGTACAGAACTGGTCCACTCCCTGAATACTTACTGAAGTGCAAAGTTTTGTGGGGCCCTGTTCTTACTCTAGGAGATTTATTAAAGGATTTGCCAACATAGCCAGGCCCTTGCACCAGTTGGGGGAGAAGGACAAACGCTTTCAGTGGTCCCCAGAATGTGATCAGGCATTCAAGCAACTAAAAGAGGCCCTGGTGACTGCCCCTATCCTAGCCTACCCATGTTTTGAAATTCCATTCATCCTGGACACAGATGCTAGTGCATATGGCCTGGGGGCAGTACTAACACAGGAGCAAGGAGGGCTAGAGAGAGTTATAGCATATTACAGTAAGAGTCTTGAGTTCTGCTGAGAAGAATTACTGTAGTACCAGAAAGCAACTGCTAGCTGTAGTCAAAAGTATAGACCAATTCCATCATTACCTATATGGGCAGAGCTTTGTGGTTAGGACAGACCATGCATCTTTACAGTGGCTGTTTAAGTTCAAGAATCCTGGAGGACAGCTGGCTCACTCGTTGGAGAAGCTACAAATCTATAATTTCACTGTGGTACACCAGCCTGGGGAACGACATGGGAATGCTGATGCACTGTGCAGGAGACCATGTTGGGAAAACAATTTCCGACACTCTGAATTGTGAAGATAAGGAATCGATGACCCAGAGGGAAGAGAGTGCCCTGTCTGAGATGACTGTTCCCTTAGACCTTGCTTTTTGCAGAGGTGTAAATGTTTCTGGGCAGCAGACCTAGGTGGGCTTACCAGGGTGGACTTCAGAGCAACTGAAGGCTGCCCAGATGGAGGATTACAACATCAAGATGGTGTATGCCTGGAAGCTCAATCATGGAGCATGCCCATCCTGGTCGGTAATGTCACCTGAGAACACTACAGTGAAGACTCTCTTGTCTCAGTGGGATAGCCTGGAGCTGAAAGACGCAGTACTGTACAGGAAATAGGAAACTCCTGCTGGTGATGGATGCCGATATCAGCTGGTGGTACTGAAAAAACAAAAAGAAGAGGTGTTGAGATTGTGTCATCACCTTAGAACGGCTGGACATTTTGGAGTCACGAAAACCCTAGGCCACATAAGATAAAATTTCTATTGGGTAAGATGCAGACAGGATGTAGAGACTTGGTGTAGAAAGTGTGACACCTGCGTTGCGAAAAAGCCCACACACACACACACAAATGGGCAAAAACCCCTTGAAGCAATATCTTGTGGGGGCACCAATGGAGCGCATTGCTGTGAATGTGCTTGGACTTCTACCTGAGACAGACACAGTCTTGAAATTGCTATCTGCTAGTAGCCATGGATTATTTTTCAAAATGGCCTGAGGCTTATCCTATGAAGAATCAGGAGGCAATAACAATAAACGATGCTCTGGTGAGCCAGTTCTTTACCAGATTTGGGCTCCCTGGGGAACTGCATTCAAACCAAGGGAAGAACTTCGAATCCAATGTGTTCCAACAGGTTTGTAAGACCCTGGGTGTTTACAAAACCCGTACCACACCAGCATGGCCACAGTCTGATGGAATGGTGAATGCTTGGTCAGACTCTGGGAGTCCAGGTGGCCCTATTTGTAGAGCAACACCAAAGAAACTGGGACCAGCATATTCCGTTCCTCCTGATGGCATACCGAACTGCAGTAAATAAGAGGACAAAATGCACTCCAGCCCTCCTCATGTTTGGGCATGAGCTGCGGACACCAGCAACCCTCCTGTATGGCGCTCCAGAGGAAGAACGGAGAGACTGGAACTATCCAGACTATGTAGAGACCCTTCAATCCAACATTGAAAAGGTTCATTCCTTTGCCAGGGAGAATTTAAAACTGTCATCTAATAGAATGAAAAGTCTTTATGATGTCCATTCATATGGGGATGCTTATGAAAGGGGAGACCTGGTTTGGTTCTACACTCCTAGGTGGAAAAAGGGTAGGAACCCCAAGCTAGATAAGCCCTGGGAAGGCCCTTATACTGTATTGGCCTGCCTCAATGAGGTAGTATATTGAATCCAATTGGGTCCCAGAACCAAACCTAAGGTTGTACACAAGAACTACTTAAGGCATTACCAGGGGAATAAGGCTTCAGACTGGCTTCTCCCTGAAACGGAGGGAGTAAACATGACGAATGAGGGTGAAGTTGTAATCTCACAAGGAGGTCCTTGAGGAAAGGACGTGCACCATCATGGTGGGGTTGGGATTGACTGTCATTCATGTTAAATATATACATAGTTAATGTGGGGTTTTGTTTTCTACTCTGACTTGATGCAAATGTTGCTGTGTAGCATCCATTGGGGACAATGGATTCCTTTAAGGGGCACTGTTACAAACCTGGCCCTTAAGGCCTATAGGCTAAAGGAAGCCCCTCAATAAGCTGCTGATCAGTCACAGGAAATGGCGGACCCCCTGGTGAAATGGAGGGTTGCCCTCCTTCATGTACCTGGGTCGGATTGGCTAGATCAAATGTTGGAGTTTGGGTGCAAAAAGGACTCAGGGGTTGGGGCCAGGGAAGGTGGACAGTTGGATCTGAGACTGTCTGTGGACTGGAAGCTAGCAGCAATAGAAGACCTGTAGATAAAGAATAAAGTTGAAGTTTGTTGCACCTTCGAACCGCCTCTTGCTCCTGATTCCTAACCCTCCATCCATGTTACAATATCACTCGAACCACTTTGCTTCCCTCTGTGTCACTTGGTGGGACCAACACAGCAACCACACAATCTCTCTGTTCAACTACATGGCACATTGCTGGTACAATAATGTAAAAGGGGTCAAATGCATTTCCCTACTGTATCAGAGCATCTCAAACCTTAATGTCTTCATCTGTGATGCAGAGCAGTACTATTACCTTCAATGTCAGAAAGGAAGTGAGGTTCAGGGACCCCAGGCAACTTGCTCAGGGTCACAGAGAAACTGTGGCTGAGCAGTTTTATATGTCTCATGCTGGAGCCTTAGCTGCTGGACCATCTTCCCTCCCTTACAGGGGTGTTAACCGACATCACATTGGCCCAGTTCAGCCCACTTTGGCCCAACTGGGCCAGCGTGATACCTGAACCTTTGTTCCAGACACACCAGATGTGGGCCCGGAAAAAACCCCACCTGGGGTGGCGGCTGGGCTGGAAATGTGGGCCCAGAACAAAGCAGGCCCACAGTCTGTTCCCAGCTGCGGTTCAGCTGGGCAAGAGCAGGTGAATGAGCAGAAACATATGTTCCCAGCCCTGGCTCATCCTGGGATGGAGGGGGGGAGGGGGACACCACAGCAGCCAGCCATGGCTGCCTGTCATGGTGGGGGGCAGGGCGCTGGTCACAGCATGGGGGTAGAGTCGACCGCCTGCATGTCACTCCCTGCCTCCCTCTCCAGCCAGGGCAGGATGACAGCTTTTTGTATCGCCGGAGCTACGCCAGTCAGCAGGATGGCAGCGGTGTTACACAGGAGTCAAAAAGATACACACCCCACCCCATCACTCGGAAGGGGCGCATACAAAGAAGTGGTGGGACCCCATGTGGAAGGAGAGCAAAAATAGGCCAAGTTGGCCTCATAGAAATTTCCTTTTCCGGTTAGTGGCTACTGGCTACAAGACTAACAGGCAATTTCCATCCAAGCCTTTTCCGGTTAGTGGCTACTGGCTACGAGACTAATAGGCAATTTCCTTCCAAGCCATTATGCCAAAGAGAAGGAGGAAGCAGGGAATGGAGACCAGGGCTCGTTCCATAGCCAAACAGCTGAAGCTTGACAAATACTTTAACGATGGTGACCAAGGACAAGCTTCCTTTTCAGATGGGGGTGAAGGGCTGCCGACCCAAAGGCTGGAAGGAGAAGCACCTGACGAGGACTCTGGGACCCCCAAGGGGGCTGAGCCCCCGATATTGGAGGACGTGGCAACTCCAACAGGGGAACTTTTGGGGGAAGGAACCAGTTTTATTACCGGGGATACGATATCAGCTCCAAGTGACCTCGGCTTTGATTTGATGGGGACCCAGTGTTTGCTGATAGGACAGTGGATACAGAAGCTGTATAGGCAGCTAGAAAAGATCAATACTCAACTATCTGAGCACCAGGTTATGTTGACCAAACTCGCCGCCCTGGCTCAGAGGGATTCGGAAGGGGAAAGGAGGGAGGAGGAAGGAAGGGTATCTGTGGCCTCCCAGACATGTGAGGTTGGAGATATAGGGCCATGGGGAGCTTCTTCCCCCCCTTTAGAGGTAGGGTTAAGTGGGGAGGAGGGTAAATAGGAAGCCTCATGGGTGGCCAATTGTGGATCTGAGTGGGACTGCCCAGACTACAGGGAGTGGGGTAATGGAGCCTAGGGGACATTCTCCTCCATTATAACAGGGGGTAATGGGAGAGGGGAGAAGGAGCTCCCTAGGGAATTTAAGGGTAAGTCCTACAGCCTTATCCTTAAGGGTGGTACCATTGCCGTGTGGCAGACATATTCCATGGGATACTAAAGGAAATATAAGAACAAAACTGGAGTCCATATTGGGGCATTATTTACCACATAATTATATTCGCCATTACAATCTACTCCCGGGGGTATGGCAGACCCAAAGGCTGGTAATCCATTTATGTACCAGGGTGGCGGCTGAATATTTACTTAGTCATACAAATCTGTTTGCAAGTTGGGGAATCTACGTAGGAAGAGTACTTGAGAATATGACCATCATCCCACTATTACCCGGAAAAGCAGGGAGGCCACTAGTACAAGGGGATTTACCAACTCCCCTGATTAGGGGTAATCCTAAACTGGCAGTTGTAGCTACTAGACCAGCTAGAACCACCCCCATTGAGATTAGGCTGTTGAACCTGGCAGGCGGGGAGCCCGGAGCCGGAGGGGTACTAGGGGAAGAAGTTATTTTAGAACCAGGGGTTACAGGAAATTATTCGAAAGGACCCAGCGTAAGCAACTCCGGTTACTGCACAGAATGGACTAATACAGAAGGTGAGGGTGCTGCCCAGCTAGTAGACCAGGTAGTTGGGGCCGAGGGGGGAGAGGAGGATAGGGCAAGTAGTAATATGGATGGGAATCTGGGACAGAGTCCATCCCCAGAGGATGCCGCTTGACGCCCAGAGTGTTCAGGGGCCGGGGAATTAGTGGTCTGCTCCTGGAACATGGCAGGGTGGCGCAGACATCTGGGTAGCCCCTCGTTTGCGCAGATTCTAAAAGAAGCCCACATTATATTAGTCCAGGAGACATGGGCAAAAGAACCCCTGGAGTTGGAGGGATTTAGGACGTTCAGTATTCCAGCAGCCAATTTTAAACCCAGAGGCCGTCCTTGTGGGGGAGTGGCATGTCTGGTTGCAGATAGGCTTAAGGTCAAAGAGCTAATAGAGGTTGCAGCCCCCCCAGTTGCTGTGGGGATGGTGATAAAACTGGATAGTTGTACTCTAGTGGTGGTAGCAGCTTACGTACCTCCCACTAATGCAGGTTCATACAACCCATCTATGTGGAATGGGTTGCAAGAGCTGATTACTAGGCTAGGAAATCAATATCTAGAAGGGATGGTTATCTTGGCTGGGGATTTCAATGCCCGGTTAGGGCCAAATGACAATGCATTGGAGCCATACTACCAATGTCCTGATTACTCCCTAACAGGTAGGCTTAATTCAAGGAGGTCCAAGGACCAGCGAATCAATTCCGCAGGTATCCAGCTTGGGAAACTGATATATGAGGAAAATCTATATATTTTGAACGGGACGGCCGCGAGCGATTTGGATGGGGAGTTCGCTTACCTGGGGGCTGCAGGTTGCAGCGTGATTGACTACATTGCGGTTTCCGGCCCAGTAATTGCGGACATCATAGATTTCAGGGTTGGGGATGGGGTAACGGGAGATCACCTGCCATTATACATGACTCTTTTTGTGGGAGGGGAGGGAGCTGACCCAGATTTGGATCAGGGGCAGGATCTCCCGCATAGTTCGGGCAATGAGACCTGCCCAGGAACCTACAGGTCAGTAAAATGGGGTAAGGAATTAGCATCAGCATTTGGCATCTTCCCTAGAGATACCGGAGGTTGCTGCCCTTAGAGCACACCTGGTGGTAGAAACCAACCCAGTTAAAGTCGTGGAGACATACGATCAGCTGGGAGCATGGTTCCAGGAATATATTAAAACATGTTCCCATGACAAACCAAAAGCCGGGACCGGCCTTGGCAAGCCATGGTATGACAAGGAATGTCGGAGGGCCAAGACGCAGTTGATATCTATGCATAGGGAGTACAGGAGGGCTTACTTGCCGAGACCACCGACAGAATATGTCCAGCTCAGGACGAGTTATAGACAGTTAATCCGGGGGAAAAAGCAGAAATATGATAGCAACAGATGGGCCAGTCTGATAGAAGCTGCCGAAGGGCGTGACCTCAGACGTTACTGGCAACTGGTGAATACCTCCATCGGGAGAGAACGGAGAGTACCTTTATTTCTAATCCCCCCCATGAATGGGTGGCGTATTATGAACAAGTGTATGGAATAGAATTAGGGGATCCCCAGCTGGGGGAGGAGTTTTTTTCTCCACAGGAGAGCCCGGACTGGCCACCGATTGTGTAGATTGATATAGAAAGGGTGGTTGATAGGTGTAAAAACAACAAGGCACCAGGGCTAGACCTGATACAGGTAGAATTTATCAAAGAACAGAGGGATGGTGGTATCCGGCCCTTGCCTCCTTATTTACGGCCATTAATAGCACAGGGATGATACCCAAGGGCTGGAGCAGGGCTGTAATAACACCTATATTTTAAAAAGGCCTAAGACAATCCCCAGAGAATTACAGACCCGTTAGTCTGCTGAGTGCGGTGGCTAAATTGTATGGGCGCCTCCTGGCAGAAAGATTGGGTAACTGGGTCCAGGAAAAGAAGATCCTCGCCCCGGAGCAAACGGGCTTCCAGGAGGGTAGGTCTACCACCGAGTTATGTTTTGTGTTGCAATACCTTATCGCCAAATACACTCAAAAGCGTAAGGCGCTTTATATCACCTTTTTTGATCTAAGGGCAGCATTTGACTCGGTGGATAGACCTACCCTCTGGAGGAAGTTGTTGGAATTGCATATAGATAAAAGACTCCTGTTCTTAATAAAATCTTTATATGCCGACGCATCAGTAAGCATACGCATTAATGCGCAAGGGCATTTAACAACGCCAGTACGGGTGCGGACTGGGGTACCCCAGGGATGTGTGCTAGCACCCACCCTATTTAACATCTATATTAACGTGGTTGTAGATACCATGATTGAGCAGAGGTTTTCTCCCCCCAAAGTGTCAATGAGAGCGGTGAGGGTATTATTGTACGCAGATGACGTGGCACTGCTGTCACAAACCCGTATAGGCTTGTCTAGGCAGATGGAGGCCTTTAAGGAGTTCTGCAGGACGAACAAGTTGGCCTTCAACCTCTCAAAATCTAAGGTGATGGTCTTTTCAAGCAGGCGACTCCAGTATACGTGGCGGGTAGGAGGGCAGATTATCGATCAGGTGAAAAGCTTTAAATACCTGGGGTTGACATTCTATAAGATGGGCCGGTGGGGGGAGCATTTGCGAAGGGCTGAAGTCGCGGCCAAATTAGCTTCTCAGAACCTTTTTCTGTTTTTTGTTAAGCTAGGTAGGCACGCCGTGAAGCCAGCGCTAAGAACCTTTAACAGCAAAGTGAGGGCCCAATATCTGTATGGTGCTGAAATCTGGGCCCCCCGATTGCTCTAAAAAGCTAAATAGTATTCAGGCCAGATTTTTGCAGGTGCTTTTGACCAGCCCAAGAGGCACCCCATTTGCTGCCCTTAGAATAGAAACGGGCCAGCAAAGCTGGTATACTGATGTGGTCTTAAGAGCGCTAAAATTTTGGTGCAAAATGTGGCGGGGGCAGTGTTCAGCTCTTCTCCAAAACTTCAGGGAGGACGCATTTGTGAGTCCTTGGCAAGCCTGGGCGGAAAAGCAGCTGGCCCAAATGGGATTCTCAAGGACAAATCGTATGCGGCGACCTGGAAAGAAATCAGTCTCAGGGCCTCGGACATAGAAAGACAAAATGAGGTGGCTACGATTACTAGCTCCCCACATATGCGGTTAAACCATCTATGGATGCCAGAGGGCGAGACCCTGGCACCCTATTTAGAAGTGCCCCAGTCTTTCAGGGGGAAGCAACTGATCTTCAGGGCCCGAGTTAATGCTTTACCCACGCAGGTCTATGAGGGGCGGCTGGACGGAACCCCCTTTTTGAATAGACTGTGCCCTTTTGATAATCAAACAGTGGAGATAGTGGGCCATGTTCTGAAATCCTGCCACTTATATGACGCACTTAGGGGGACGTACCTGGCCGAGAGTTTGGACAAACTAGTAGGGTGGTCAGAGGCCGCCATACTGGACTACCTTTTTAAAAAAACCAAGCCCCAGGTTATTAGGAACCTGGGAAGCTTTTTGAGTCAGGCAATGCAGGCCCGGGAAAAGTTTCTCACCTTTCAAGCGGTCCCTGACACTGTGGACTAATTGACGTAGCTTTGATCTGAGGGGGATCCCCTTTGGGGAGAGTATACTTTTGCAGTAGATAAGAGGAGACGTGAGGTCTGAATGTTTGATGTTTTGTTGTTTAGATTTTGTGTTGATTGGAAGAATGTATTATTTTATTGGGGGCGTATGCCAGCAATGACTTTGTCACGTTAATAAAATGCATTTATTATTAAATTTCCTTCAGAAGACCAGCCTCATGCAAAACACCCAGCCTAAGAAAGAAACAGGAGGAGTCGGTACTTAAAAGATATGGAGCAATTGAAATACCAGGCATCTCCCCCTTTTGTGTAACCTCCAAATATAGGATCCTCCCGCCTAGCACAGTACCCTGGTTAATAGTCTGCCCTTGACCCTTTCACGGAAAGACCCCTCAAGATAAGGTGATACCAATGCACCTAATTCTCCTGTCTCTCCATCCAGTCTGACATTTGCATCCCTTCAGAATTGCAATGACTCAAAAACACCCATCTCCCTGTCTGAAAAGGTCCCATCCAATGCCCATTGCGAGCCTTTGTCTAGCCCTAGCCTCACAAGCACCCATTCAGGAAGCTTCTTTCTTGTATCCAAATACCCATTGTGAGTTTCTGTGTGGCTTTGTCCCCTGGTCCCTACAACTGACCCGAGCTTCCCACTGTAGAGTTGAGTTGCTCTTGGATGTGGATACGCACGGGTCTCCTGTGCGAATCTGCTCCAAGGGTTTTTCTTTAGAATATTCCTTGTTTCTGGCACGTTTTTGGGGTGAGAAGAGGGTAGGCCAAAGGGTTGTAGCATAGCTAAGCACGCCATGACCTCAGACTGAATCCCTAGCAAACGGGGACCCTAGGCAACTGAAGAAGGCTAATTCCCTAAATTTTGAGTTCGTGCCTGGGCACTGGGACCTTCCCCCTCTGGGACCCCCGTGTTCAAGCGTGGACAAAGGGTCATGTGGCAACAGCAGTGCTAAACTAAAAGAAGCAGCTTTGGGCAAAAACATACCCCTATAATGAATGGGAGGAAGAGAATAGTCCTCGATTTCCCTATAGGGTTAATCTATTCTGTTGTAACCTTGCATCTAAAGGCTGGTGCTAGATTCTGGCACACAAAAAACCGCTTACTAGGTAGACTGAGGATTGTCCCCAAAGTGTATTAACATGGTCATCCTGGTGTTACAAACCTTCATGGGCTGCTTCTGGAAAAGTGTAAGTCAAGGGTGAGGGGTAAAGTTAGATGCCCAATAAAATCCCTCACAGTCTCTGCCCAAGGGTGTGACCAAAATGTCTAGATGTGAAAGCAGATAACCCAGAGGGCATTTTCCCTGTAACCCAAATGGGGCCCATGTTGCTGAACCGCTGGCTACTAGCGTCTGCCAGCCTGGCAAATGAACAGTCTAATAATTCAACTCAGAATCTAATTATAGAGAATAAGTTCTTCTAGCAAAATACATTCTGGTGGGGAAACCTCATCTTTGTTGTGGTCCATTGCAGCCTTAAGTGACTAAGGAAGTGACTATTGGGGAGCTGCCTAGATAACACGTGAGGGAACTGACACTCATGCACAGCAAACAAGAGTGCAAAAAGAAGCTGCTGAGATGATGGTCACTGAGGTGCTGAAGAAAGAGGCTTTGAGACAGCAGCACACTTACCCCTGCTCCTGGCTTTGCAATACATGAGCTGTGGGTTGCTGGAGTTTCCGTCTCAGCGGCCACCTAGTATCAGCTACAGCTGATACTAGGCAGCCACTGGCAGCGCGCAAATTCAAGGCGCAGCACCAGGGGTGGGGGATGGGGGGACTGCAGCAAGGCAAGGCTTCCTAAGGCAGCCGCCTGCCTGGGGAGAGTAAAGAGCTGTGGGAGTGGGCGGCCCACTGCAAGCAGCACCACAGCCGCAGCCGCTGCTTCAGGGAGGCACAATGGTTATGGGGTGGGGGCAGCATGAATTGATTATATGGGGATGCGACTGATTATAGGGTGGGGGCAGCAGCATGAATTGATTATGGGGCACAAATGAACTGATTATATGGGGATGCATCTGATTATGAGTGGGGGCAGCACAAATTTATTTATATTTATTTATAACAAATATTTATATCCCGCACCCTCCTGCACATTGGCAGCTTGGGGCGGCGAAGAACATAACACATAATATAAATAATATAATATAAAATCCATTTAAAATACTAAAAATATTTAAAATACTAAAAATACTACAAGGTAGAAATATTCAAAGGCAAAAAAAAACACCAAACCCTCCCCCAAATGACCCACCCACCTACCCCATCCCCAGAGGCCCGGTGGAACAACCAGGTCTTACAGTATCTTCGGAAAGAGGGGAGGTCTGGAGATAGGTGGGCCTCCGTCATGAGGGAGTTCCACAGCCTAGGCGCGGCCACTGAGAACGCCCTCCGCCGTCGCCACCCGGGATACCTGGAGGACCTCAAGTTGGGCACCCCCAGCCGACCGCAGACGCCACAAAATGACCTGGGACCTGAGGCAGTCTCGCAGATAAGCAGGACCCAAGCCATTTAGGGCTTTATAGGTTATCACCAACACCTTGAATTGGGCCTGGAAGACAATAGGCAGCTAGTGCAGAGAACAAAGCACAGGTGTAATGTGCTTGTGGCAGCCCGTCCTCGTTAGGAGATGGGCCGCCGCATTCTGCACAAGCTTCAGCCTCCGGATGTCTTCAGGGGTAGCCCCACATAGAGTGCATTACAGTAGTCTAATCAAAAGGTAATGAAAGCAGGGATGATGGTGGCCAGATCCAAATCTGAGACACACAGCCACAGCTGTCGCACCAGATGTAACTGGCAAAATGCTACCCTCGCCACAACCTCCACCTGACAATCCAGGCAGAGCTGTGGGTCAAGGAGCACCCCCAGACTACGAACCTGAGCGGCCAAAGGGGGGCAGGCCCCTCTGATGATGGGAGCCACCAACATCACCTCTGTCTTGTTGGGATTCAGCCTCAGATGGCTCGCCCTCATCCAGTACCCCACAGCTGCCAAGCACTGGGTAAGTACTGACACTGCCGGGCCTGAGTCTCCAGAAAATGAGAGGTAAAGTTGTGTATCATTGGCGTAATGATGACATTGCATGCCGAACCCTCTCACGACCTCACCCAGAGGCTGCATATACACGTTGAACAGGAGAGGGTGTCAGGGCCCACGGGGGGTGCAGATGGAAATGGAGGCAGGGACCCCGGCGTCCGACTCACTGGGACTCCAAGAGTGCCACTAGCAGCGGCACAGGACCCTTGGCTGACAACTCTGAGGAAACCTCTGAAGGGGGAAGCACCCCGGCCAAGCCTAGGAGGGCCATGCCAGGGAAGGACCCCGAAGCTGCAAATCCAGCTGGGCTGAGTCAATCAACCCCTCAGCGCATGCACAGTGCCATGGAGCAACCTGAGGGCCTAAAGCGTTCCACATGCTTCCGCAAAGCAGCAGGGCGGGCCTCGCTGTATTAAAAGTGGGTGAGTGGGTGAGTTGTTCGCCAATATAAATTTTAAATAAATAAATTAAATAAATAAAAAGGCATCAGGGAACAGACTGCCTTGCCAGTGATCAACTGTACTGTTCAGAAACTGGCCGAGCAAGTTTATAGAGCGTGAATCTAGCAAGTAAGGAGATTGGTGTGGTGAATAAGTGTTAGTACGGGTGTGGAAATAGTGTGTGTGAAAGTGTGTGTGTGAGATTTCCCCATAGAGTGAGTGGGTGAGTGTTTGAAAACCTTCCTTCCTCCTTCCCAGAAGAGGTCTTCCCCTGCCCTGAGCGCAAGTCCTACCTCTTCCCTTCTCCGTGTGTTCCTTGGGTCCCCAAGCTCCCTGCCTCTCACTTGTCCTCACCTCCTTCTCCCTGCCTGCATGGTGTGTGGTTTGTCCCTTCCCTTCCCTGGCACAGGGTACGCTGCTCTAATCCTGTGATGATCTTGCCTGCTTCGTTAAGGAGCTACGGGCACACTAAGATTGTGAAGACACCTTTTCCCAGAGAGCAAGACCCCTGCAGCGACCCCTGTTGGTGTGTGTGTTTGTGGTGTCCCTTCCCTAACAGTGGGGACAGAATAGAACGCTGCGGGACTCCACACGTGAGCAAATAAACTGGTTATGGGTGGAGGGGCAGCATTAATTGATTATGAGGGCATAAATGAACCGGTTATATATCTAGAAGAATGTCTCTTTGTATGGTATAATGTGCTTAATAGGCTGCATTTTGGGGTGTCTTGTGTGTTTGATTGTGGCTTGGCCATTTGGAATTTAGTACTCTGCATGCATGCTTTATTACTTGCTTTCTGCTTGTGGAATGGTTGTAGTTGGAATTGTGGGAAACACCCAGTTGTAAACCATCATTGAAGGTGCAGTGAGCACAGACAACCTCCATTTTGAGGAACAACAAAAGTGCCTTTAAAGTTTATTCACATGCATGCGAGCCGGGTAGCACCCCCAGGCCGGCTGGCAGGAGACAAAGGGGAGCACCTGATTTTTTTAGGAGCTAGCAATGCCCCTGTCCTTGTGACTGTACATTTGGTGTGTGCCAGCCGCATTCCTGTTTGCTCAGCAATGATGCTATTCCATGGGAACACACTGCCAGAGCATATCTCTCTGCCACAAATCTGGGCACAGATACAGCTGTGCTTCAAGAATGAATGTATTCTGCTTTCTGTCAGCCCCAGAAGGATGATACCTAAAACACACAGAGGTGTCCCAGCCGGAGGGAAAGAAATGACCACACAAAAGCTGCATCTTGCAAAAGTGAGCCAAGAGCATATATGCTCTCTTTCAAATAACTAACTAAGGCCATTTTTACATGAGGCTTGTTAATAGCACATTTCTAAATTTCTGGAGAAAGAAACTTGTGCAGAAGAGGGGGTTAAACGTTCCTCCCCATTACCAGAAGTGAGCCAGGTGCCATTGAAAACAGCGGGCATTGCGAATTAGCGCAGGCTTGGAGATACCGAGTTGTAAAACCACCCAAATTTCTTTCTGCAGGAATTTAGAAATATGCTACTAACAAGCCTTGTGTAAAAATGACTTAAGTCAGGAGGTAAGTAACACTGACGTAGAAGCACTCTTGCCTCAGTAGTTTGACTCCTGGAAGTGACACCATTTTGGACAGTGAGACCTGAGGCCATCTTGTAGGTAGGGTGTGTCTAATATCACTGCACTGAACATGGTATTCCTCGTAACATCATGCTCTGCAATATCCATGGTCCTCAATAGCTGAATGTAGAGTAGCTTTGCTTCCACCCCTTACATCACCCAGGACTACTGAATTATCATTGACAGTCATGGCGATGACTGAACAGGTGTCAAGAGGGCGAAGGAATCATGAATGATTAAATGAAACCGCAGCTCACACAGTTACAAATTACAGTTACCTCAATGCAGAGTTAATTCCCTGATGGGAAGGTTAGGACGGGAATAAGTCATTAAGATTTCTGCAGTGTTCTCTCCTTCATTGTGAGATGTGGCAATTAACTAAAAATGACATTTGTCATTTGAGACATGCTTCAGACGCTTCCAAGTAAGACACCAAAGAAGGGTGTCTCATGACACCCAAACATGTAGGGTTCAGAGCAGATTCTGGGGGGAATTTAAAAGCTGCTATCATTATTAGAGCCTCTCTTATGCCAGAGTCAGAGCTTTAAAATCTAAGTGTGTGCCAGGTTCACTGGGGAGGCTTTCAGAGTGTGCTCTAGTGTTTGGAGAGTGCTGATTAAATTAGGGTATAGTCCCATCAGACATTCTATTAATGAGGCTACAGCCATAACGATTTTTTCTCATGTAGACTAGCAGGATGCCCACTGCATCATTAAGAGCCTGTCTCTTGTATATGTGATTTGTATTCCTCACATGTGCAACTTCACACGGGTCCACCTTGCTGCAATCCTGACAAGACAGAGGAGATGTTGGTGGGTAAGCCAATGGAGATGACGGCCCCTGTTATTGACTGGCTTTGTTCTTTGTTGGTTTTTCTGGTGAGGAGTCTTGGGGTGTTCCTTGATTCGCAGCTCCACCTGGATGCTCAGGTGCAGGCTGTGGCAAGAAGTGCTTTTCGCCAATTACATCGGGTGCGACAGCTTCGGCTGTATGTTTCAGACTCTGACCTGGCCACTATCACCCATGCTTTCATCACCTCTAGGTTGGACTATTGTAATGTGCTCTACGTGGGGCTACCCATGATGATGGTTTGGAGACTGCAGCTGGTGCAGAATGCAGCGGCCCATCTCCTGGTGGGTCTGGACTGCCAGAAGCATATTACACCAGTTCTCTGATCTCTGCACTGACTGTCTGTAATCTTCCAGGCCCAATTCAAGGTGTTGGTGCTTGCCTATAAAGCCCTAAATGGTCTAGGCCCTACCTATCTGCGGGACCGCCTCACCCTCCGGACTCTAGATCAGCCCCTGCGGTCATCAGGGGTGCCCTCCTTGAGGTACCCCCCAAGTCTTCTGGGGGGGGGGCACAATGGGGAGGGCATTCTCGGTGGCTGCTCCGTGGCTGTGGACCTCTCTTCCGGTGGAGGCCCGATTATCCCCAGATCTCCTCTCTTTTCAACATAGTTGTAAGACCTGACTGTTCCGCCTGGCATTTGGTGGTGAAGATGGGTAGGATGTGGGTTCGGTGGGGTATGGGTTAGGAGGATGTGATTTTTTGTTTTGGTTTTAATCCTCCTTGTATTACATTGTTTTATATATTTTTTAATGTTTTGATGTGATTGCAAGCCGCCTCAAGCTGCTGTGCAGGAGGGGCAGGGTATTAAATTTGTTTATAAATAAATGTATAAATAAGTTTCTCTTGTGGCATGGTAGAGTTTATCATATAGAAGCAAATCACAAGCCAGCTCAGGAGATCACTCAAATCCCAGACCATAACCTTTTTGAAAGGAGACTGCCTATTTATTCAATTTTAAGAAGAGTACCACAGAAATGTTATAGCGACGCCATATTTGGAATGAATGCCACTTGCCCTGCAGAGGGCAGAAGAACTGGCAATGAGGAAAGGTGGCTCTTGTATCTTGATTTCCAGAATCTTTATAAAAACAAAAACCTCTCAATGCATTTTTTCTAAAGCTAACATGCTCCCATTCACTATCCTCACCTCTGCCACCTTGGCCACACCCTTGTGTGGAAAGGTAGAAGCTGACCAGAAATAGGCAGGCATTGACCAGGAATGCTTATTATCCATCCGATGCACTAGCAACATCATACTGGTGTCATTGCAGCATGTAGCACCACACATACACACCACGAGGGGGCAACAAAATAGGACACCATAAATTGGAGCACTCAAGGGTGGAGGTGGAGTGGGGACTGCACCCAAGGCCTCGATAACTGAAGCATGAGCCTCTGCCATTTGTGTGAAAGGACTGACAGGACATCCTCCACCATCCTCCCAGCTTGTTGGCCTTCCACTGGGCCTGTAAGATCTGACTTTGTCCAGGCCTTTGGGGAAGGGAGGTAAAGGGATAGGGGGTGGGATTTTTAGCCAACGAGTCTTATCTCTTTTCATCATCTTTGTAACATGATCTAGACTCATATTTGATATGCTTTGCACATCTTTGTAGCTGCCTGCAGTCACAGAATTCTATTTAAGTCTCAAATTGGGGATCACACAGGCCAACGACTTGGAGCTACTGCAATAGGCCTTTGTATCTCTGGTGCTGAATGTCTCAGAGTTGGGTCTCCTAGGTCCACACAGGAAGAGAAGCCATTTGTTTGCACATGATCCATAGTGTTCCTTCTGCCCCTTCTCCTGCTGCCCTTATTAATATCTGGAGCTCCCGTAAATCACAGCTGACTCTGTGGTAATCTCATGAATCAGAGACCCAAATAATGAGATCCTGTGAGCTGTTGCCCATTAAAGGCAGCCCGAGAGAGCGCGTGTTAGTTGCTCAGAACTGATGGAAAGCAAAGTCATTATCTAGCCCTTTGATTAAATGGTATGAAATGCACATTTATCCATCACTGTCAAGCTGGCACGGTGACAGAACCTGAACTAATCTGTTTCAGTTGTACATCTTCATTGATAGTCACAGGTAAGATTAATGCATGCAGCATTTTTCCTAGCCACAGGTGAGCTGAATACATGCAGCAGGACAGAAACAGCTTGCAGCTGGATGGAAGGCACCACATGGCCTCTCTGCAAGGTAGGAGCTGTTCTCATGTAAATACTGGTGGTAGGACAATCTGTGAGCCATTTGTCCTGGTGCTTCTCGTTTTCCATTCACATTCACCTACAACAGAGAGCAGTTCGGAACTGCACTTTGGGACCTTTCACACTAATATTTCAGTGTGCCAAATTGTCAGGAAAAGAGAAGTTGACCCCAAGAAGCTAGAGAGAGCAGGTAAGGAGTCCCCACTCCCAATTTTATTAATAATATCAATGGTATTTCTTAAGCACACTGCAGCTGCAAGAACCTACACTAATTGAAACCATTAAAAAAAATCAGTCTAACAGTATAACAGATACTGTTATAACAGAAGTTTAAAAAACCATGCCAAGGAGGGCAGGGTCAAAGATAACAGGGTATGTTATACAGTTTTACTAAGACTGTGCATTTGGGTTCCAAGGGAACCTGGAAAGGTCTGGAAAATGGGGTAATCCAGGAAGGGTGGTCTCTCTCCATGGGCACCCGGGTGCCAACCCACCAAAGAGCCCAGCACCTGCTGCTGCTGCTGCCACCGCTGCTACACTGTGGCTACTCCTAGCCTGGCCAGGTACAGCTGGCAGCTCCCATTGCCAGCACGACTGCTCCCAGCCTGGTTTGGCCAGGCAAAGCTGACAGTTCCCCCCACTCTCCCTCCCCCCCCCCCCCGGGTTGGAGCTTCACACCTGTGCAAAAGCGCACCGAGCCTTTCAGCCCTGTGCGCTTTCATGCATGTGCTAGCCAGCCACAGGGTACCATGGCTGGCCTGTGGAGTGTTGGGCAGGGGCGAGGGAGAGGGATACGGGAATATGTGAGAGGAAGTGGGTTGAGGCTGAGCTAGTTGCATGACTTGCGCAGCCAGCTCTTTTTTAGTGGAAGGGGATGGAAGGAGCAAAGGGGAGGAGCCAGAGCAGCAGCAGAAGTGTCACTCCCCTTGCCTTTAAACTGGAGATGTCCCAAGGGCATCTGGGACAGTCACTGAGGGGTGCTAGCACATCAAAGGCAAGGGGAGAGACTAGAAGAGGGGTCAGGGCACCAAGGCATGGGTTCCTGTGAAGGAATCCAATCAATTAGGATGACTTTAGGGCACCTGAAAAAGGCACCCTAAAACCAATCAGAGCCCTGAGGAGCTGCCTCCCCTCGCCTCTCTTTAGGAGAGTGGGGGAGGAGGGAGCAGAAGACTTGGGGTATTTTCAGATGTTACAAGATCACGCTCAACCATGGTGAATTCCCCGTGGTTGAGCATGTCAACATCACGTCTGGTCAGTGTTACACCGGGTGGTCACCCCCATGAATCACAGGGGGTGGATCAGATTTACCACGCTTCCCCGGAGGAGGAGGGATGGAAGCGTGGTAAATCTGATTCCCCCCCCCCCCCCCCCCNGTGGGTTTTGAGTTTGGAGGGGCAGTAAGGCTGGCAGTGGGCAGAGCCAGGGGGACAGTAGACCAGTGCCATGGCATAACCCAGCAGCAAGAAGTTCCCAGGGTTAACATCGGATGGAAGAAAACACAGTCTACATGCACATCAAGCTTAAATTAAATAATGTATAAACCCCAAATACAGGGAAACACAGAAAACACTGGCACAACACAGCAGCAAGTTCTCAGGGTTAACATCAGAAAACACAGTCTACATGCACATCAAGCTTAAAATAAATAATGTATAAACCCAAACCACAGGGAAACACAGAAAACAAAAACACAGCAGCAATGTGTTCCCAGAGTTAACATAGAAAACACAGTCTACATGCACATCAAGCTTAAAAAATAAATAATGTATAAACCCAAAACACAGGGAAACACAGAAAACACTGGCACAACACAGCAGCAAGTTCCCAGGGTTAACATCAGAAAACACAGTCTACATGCACATCAAGCTTAAAATAAATAAAGTATAAACCCAAAAGCACAAAATGTCCAGCATTGTGAAGACACCTAACTTCCTAAGATCAACAGCCTAGGGGGAGGAGGATGCCGGGTGTGGTGCGAGGGAAACAGCCTAGGGGGAGGAGGATGTGGGGTGGGAAACAGCCTAGGAGGAGGAGGATGCGGGGTGGGAAACAGCCTGGGGGGAGGAGGATACGGGGTGGGAAACAGCCTGGGGGGGTGCGGGGTGGGAAACAGCCTGGGGGTGTGTGAGGTGGGACACAGCCTGGGGGTGTGTGGGGGGGAAACAGCCTCGGGGGAGGATAGGATTCTTACCTCAGTGCTGGCTCTGGCAGTCTTTGTCCAGGCTGCACTGCAGGCAGGGGGGACTTAGGGTTTTTTTTAATTTTAAATTGCCCGCGTGTCCTGCTCTCCTCCGCGGAGGCAGGACTCACGGGAAATTTAAAATAAAAAATAAAAAAAGTTCCCTGACTCCCTGCCCCCCCGCCCCCCCCGGCCACTCTGAGCAGCAGATTGGGGGGGAGCGGCAAGGAAGCAGCTGGCCTGGCCTGGCAGCTGGCAGTTGACAGCGCGTCGCCGGCAGTCATGTTCTTTCTTTCACCATGAGGCAGGGACAAGCGTGCATGCGCGCTGCTCCCTGCCTGAGGCGCCCGACCCAAGGCATCTCACCAGGATGCTTTCAACAAGTGCCCTGGTGAGAGCTTTCCTTGTGCCCATTGAGCGCAATGGAAGCCCCTAGCTCCTCCCTGTACAGCACGTCCTATACGTGCTGTGTGGAATGAGGAGCTCAGCCGGGCTGAGCGCTCAGCCGCCCAAATCGCGTTTTCCATTGGAAAACGCGGTTGGGCTTAGCTTTTTTGACCCTTCTGGGAACCACTCCTCAGGAGTGGATCCCGGAAGTAAGTGAACTGACAGCACTGCAGCAGCCTCCACTCTGAAGAAAAGACAGAGGCTGCTGCGGCACTGTAAGAAGAAACGGTGGTGGTGCGGGGTTGTTTTTTTTAAAAAAAACCGGTGGCGCTGGCAGGTCCTCGGCGCTTGGGGGGTCAGTGCCCCAAATTTCCTGGGGGGCCAGCCGCCACTGGTCAACATCACATCTGGCCACTCTACACAGCCCAGAATCGGCGGCCGTACTCGCCGTCGATTCCGGGCTGTGGTCAATTTTCCGAGGGTGGGCGGGCACTGTGGCCGTATTGGCCACAGCACCTGCCCGTCTCCGGGAGGACGGGCTGCTGAGGGAGCATGGGGGTGGGGCTGTGCGACTGCACGTTCGGCCGTGCAGCCCCACCCCCCAAATTCCCCGCCTGGATCGGCTAACATGTCTGTTGGCCGTGACGTGTTGGCCCCGGAGGGGAATATGCAGGATGATTCTGTGATGGGGCGAATCACGTCTGAAATCACCCAGAGTGGTGTAGTGGATAAGGTGATGGATGTGGACCTGGGAAGCCAGGGTTCAAATCCTGCCCTAGCCATGAACTCATTGAGTGGCCTTGGGCAAGTCACAACCTCTCAGCCTAGAGAGCCAGTGTGGTGTAGTGCATAATGTGTTGGACTTAGTACTGGAAAGCCAGGATTCAAATCCTGACCTAGTAATGAACCCACTGGGTGACCTTGGGTAAATCACAACCTCTTGGCCTTAGTTCCCCATCTGTAAAAATGGGAATGTCTCTGTGTGTTTCCCTCACCCTTGTCCATTTTAGATTGTAAGCCCACTGGGCAGGGACCTGTCTTTCCAAAATCTGTGACTGTAAAGCACTGCATATGCCTAGTAGTGCTATAAAAATGAGGAACAGAAGCAGCTTGGAATCAGTCTAGGCCAGTTCAGAGGCTGCTGCAGCAGAAAGCAGACTGGATTTCTCTAATTTGGTGAGTAATTTATTTTTTATTTTATTTATTTACACACACACACTTTTGTTGCTCTTTGCTTTGGGAAACGTACAGCCCCTTTTAATTGTTCCTCCTCCCTGAGTGATGTATTTTTCATTTTATTTGGGATTTATTTTTTAGTTTGGGGTTCTTTTTTGTGGGGTGGGATATTTGGTTATTCAGATATTTCTAAGATATATTTTTTATTTTTGGTTTGGATATTTTGTGTTGTCTGAATATATTTTATATATTTTTATATTTTTGTTTTTGATTTTTTTCATCATTTATATTTGTATTTAGTTTGGATATTGGATATTTGACATGGATATTTTGTGCATTGACTGAATATATTTTTGGGTACATTTCATGTTATATTTTTGATATTTTGATATTTTTCTTTTTGATATTTTAAAAATAATTTGTATTTAGTTTGGCAGTTGGATATTTTGCATGCATATTTTTTACCTTGAGTGAGTGCAGTAGGGGGGGAAAATGCAAACAGAATTTTAAAAAAATTCCAAAAGCTTTACTTGGACCTTATATTGTCTTATAATGTTTCTGAAAGGAAAAAATAGTGGTGTTCTTTCTTGTGATAGACTCTTTGAATTTTGTCCCTCTTCCTGAGTGCTCTGATGCTTGAGAAACCTTTTGTTGAACTTTTAATGTTTAAATTTGTTGGGATATTTTGGTGGCCTCATATACTGGGGGGGAATTACAGACAGAATATAGAAGCTTTTCCAAAGGATTTATTTGGTGACTTGGTAGATTCAGTCTTTCTATTGCAAAATGAACACTTCAAAAATACTTTATTTGCAGTATGCACACAGCCTTGTACAGTTTCAGTGGCCACAATCCCAAACCCCTCCATGTGGAATCCCACGCAGGTCCCGTGTGAATTCTGCATGGGACAATGCATTCCCAATAGACATGCACACAGGTTGTGGGTTACGGGACATGTGCACATGTGCAGGTTGAACGCGGGATCCAGAGGACATGGGATTGGCCCCACCATTTTTGAAAGGGGAAAATAGTGTTAGCCCCTTTGAATTTTTTCCCCCACTCTATAAGCAATCTGATGCTACTGGGAACTTAAGAATGTTTCCATTTTTTTCTTGTTCACTGGTCTGGGAACTTGTAAGAAGGATACTGAAAGTGCTATATCAGAGGTGGGTGACCTTTTCCCTCCCAGGTACCAACTGAAAAATTAGTACAAGCTCTGAGAGTCACATAAAAATCAGAGGCGGAGGTGCCTGTAGAGTGCAGTCAGGAAGGGGAGGTCCAGACAATGGATCTGTGCCCTGGATATGTCCCTTATCCTTGTGTGTATGGCCTCATTTCTGCGCCCTTATCCTGAACTCAAACTTTCTGTTTTTGGGACTAGGAACTGGTAGTAGGCCAAATAGAGGAACTAGAAAGGGGCCAAATAAAAACTTGCCATGGGCCACATTTAGTCCCCAGGCCTAAGATTCCCCACCCCAGGTGTAAGGGAAGGAGAACAGGGATGAGAGGGGCTAGTTTGAGGTGAGGGGTTAGAAATGCAGCACCATCAGTGTGGCTTACTAGCTAAGCTTTTGATGTACTATACAATTTTCTGAAGCATTCTGCCCCATGCTGCCTCTTCTAGTCATGCCTTCCTCTCTCCCAACTGCAACTGCAGCTGAGGTGGGAGTGGAAATGAGGGAACTGTTTGGGTTTCTTCATGCATATTAAGACTGAATTTCACATAAAAGCTTTTGTCCACAGGTAGACATTTATAGGGCCTTTCCCTAGTAGGGTGAATTTTTGGTGTGCAAGGGTTGACCTACCCTGTAGCATTTCCCAGACAGGACACATGTAAAGGTTCTCTCCTGTGTGTCAGGGTTTCTCTCCTGAGTGGATTGTTCTTTTTAAAATAGCAATTTTTTAAAAATGAAACAAGTCACACATAAATATTAGTGCTGAAACTTGGTCCTCGGTTTTCCTTGGAAAACACTGAGGACTGGAGCATTCAAACTAGATTTACCAAGTTCTGAAGTTTTGAGGAAGGGTCCCTGAAACTTTGGAACTCAGAAAATCAAGTTTGAATGCAGGGAAAGGGGGCAGAGGTCAGAGATAGGCCCCTGCTCCCCCTTCCCTGGCCCCCGCTGACCGGGGAAGTAATAGGCCAGCAAGGGCCAGGGAAGGGAGGGTGAGGGCATAGCGGGGGGTCATGGGTGGGGTGCTTAGGAAGACATGGGTAGCCTAGTGGGGGTGCTCAGGGGGGGTTTACTTACCTTCTGGAGGGGTCTCGCGCCAATGCATGGCCTATTCCTGGCTAGTTAGATTGAAATAAATTTTTAAAGCACTGAGTAGGGCTGATGCGGCAGCAGTTCTTACCGCACCGCAATTCCATTCCTAAACCTCGGCATCCCACGTTGCACCTCACAGAATTCCACCCGGTACCCTGCAATTCTGCAATTCTTCCGCTACAAGAATCCGCAGATGCGGCATGTATGTGTTTCACCAATTTGCTGATCGTTACCGTTGTCGCATAAAATCAGTGGTCTTTTCCCGCGTTCCGCCAATTTAATATATGAGAGACAGTCATGAGCGTTTATCATGGTTCCACGAAGGGAGTATGACTATGCAGCCGCTGCTGCGCTGTGCTGTCATGTTGTCACGCTGACTGCTGGTGCTGTGTGTCTCTCTGTGCTGCAATAACTGCCCATTCTTCTCAATACATACATGCATGGACAACATGTTCTGGTTGGGAGTTCAAGGAATGGTGTTTTTATTTTATGGCAAATTGATCTTTTATGTAAACGTAAATTGATCTCCAAACTAAAGTTTTTTGACCAAAACTCCTGGTGG